>CM031240.1:721123751-721581285 GCA_018340775.1 Taxus wallichiana var. yunnanensis | reverse complement strand
ACATTTCTTACACTTTCTCATCCATTCAAAGTAGTCCTTGAATATTTTTGGCTAAGAGTAACCATCTTTCATAATTTTTAAGGCTGTAGTACATGCTTTGAAAAGTGACCTCCTTCTAGATAAGTACCATGATGTAGGTAGTTGACCAAATCATTCATCCATCTTGATTCCTAAACTTATTGACTAAGTTCGGGTTGCTGATTTTATGATTGTACCATAGTATCTAACTGCTGATATGTAACTTTAGCATGCTATTCTTGATCTTCTAATTTTGCAGCTTGCTCTTTTTCCATATCAATAATAAGATACTCACACAAACCTTTTCCTCGAACTATTTTCACAAAACGGATGTCAACATCGTATTCCATAACTTTTGTAATCCATCCTTCTCTCTTCTCATTCACTCTTTGTTCAACAAGAACACTTTAACTCTGTGATGAGAGACTAAAACATATATCTTGTTATTGGAAAGAATGTAATTGAAATTTTCAATCCTCTAACAACTAAAAGTACCTATTTTTAAAGAAAGGTGTACCTTGTCTCGTAGTCATGCAAACTTTGTCCAAAGAAATCAATTGGCTGCTCAGTGTTTTCATCATTAACCTGAGTTAAAATAGCTGAAATAGTCTCAGCTTCTGCAAGTGCATACATTGTAAAATCTTTATCAAAATTTGGATTTGCAAGAGTAGGAGCTTATGAAATGGATGATTTAATGGCTTCAAATCATTTTCTCCCTTCGCTGGTCCAAGAGAAAGTCTTATCCTTTTTTAACATAGTTGTTAATGGCTTGACTAATATTGTAAAATATGGAACAAATCTTCTAACAAAGTTGATTTTTCCAAGAAAACTTTGTAATGCTTTCTTATGATGAGGTAAGGAAAACTTTTAAATTGAAAGAGTTTGCGAGAATCAAATTGGAAATGGTGCACCATGATGTAGTTGCACTCCAATGAAATCATAATAACTCAAGCGTAATCGCAAGGAAGAATTGATCAATAATGGAAGAACTTTCTCAATAGAAACAAATCTTGCACATAGAGGAAAGACAGTAGAGTGTCTTGGCATTGCTCATAAATGAATAGTAAGAGAGTATACAAGTTACTTTGTTATGCAAGTTATTCAGTTGTTGATCATTTCTTCCTTGTGATTACGTTTGAGCCATTGTGATTCAACTTGAGTGTAACTTCATTGTGGTGCACAGTTTCCCATACGATTCATCAAATCTTTCATGGTATCAGAGCTAGGCAGTTAAGCACGCCCCGCTGGAGGTAGTACTAGGATGGGTGACCTCCCGGGAAGTCCCAGGTGTCATTGCCTTCTAATGTCTAATGTTGTTGGGCCTGATTGGGTGTATACCTGGTTCTATCGTGTGGGAGGGTGTTGGTGTAGCAACTAATTAACATGATGAGATATCTCTCCACCAAAAGTTCGAGCTTTTGGTGTGATGGAAAATCATACATGGTATCAAAGCATCTTAATTAGTTTTTTTAATTAATTAGATTTAATTAAATCTATTTTATTAATTATAATTTTTTTCATTTACGGTTAGTAAATATTTTAAAAATCATCTCTCATTAACGTTTTTTCATTTTTAAAACTTGAAAAACTCTAAAATTAGCTAAATTGGGTGTTTCTAAACAATAATTTTTTAGGTGTTAGTGTCGTTTTTTTTTACTAATCATGTGCTCAAGTGTGCACTATCACTCTAAGTACCTCTTTGTCTACTGTGTGCCTTTACGGTGTTATGAAGATCATCTCAACTCAACTTGAGTTCCTCAAACTTATATTTTTCCCTCCTTATTGCTTATGATGAGTGAGCACATTTGCCACCTTTTTCGTAGTAAGGGGGTATCCTTTGCGATGTGAGACGATATTTCTCACAACCAGTATTTTCTTTCACCTCCTTCCTTGTATTTTTCTTTATGCTTGTTTACGGTGTCCCATTTTGCTGCGCTCCACGAAACAACTTTGTGGTCTCCTCTCTTGCACGTTATTATGTTGATTGTAAGGTGATTTACCAAGTGTTTTACGACACACGCTTGGACCTGATTATATTCAACACACTAAACTATAAAGTTCTGAAAGCAAGGGGGTTTCTATATTGTCCTGGGCATTGTATTTAATGTATATGCATTATCATTGAGTCGATGTCTTGCATTTGTGCAACTTGCACTTTTTGATTTTCATCATGAAGGGTGCTCTTTGAAGACTTGAGCTTCATAGGATCACCTTCAACCTCTGCGATTCTTAGTGGGAGAGATAACTATTCATCTTGGCGTGCTTATATGGAACATTACTTTGCCTACAAGGGTCTTTTTCACTTCTTTCTTAGGCTAGTTCCTACACCTACTTGCCCGATCATTGTCATCTTAATGATTTTCTCAACAATTGTGACCGTGTTTTTGGTCACATGATGATGCATGTCTCTACATCTCAATGGGTTCACATGGCAGACTCAGATCCACCCCACCATGTCTGGATCATTCTTCAGTCCCTTTATGGAGACCCTTCACATACTGCCAACATTGTTGTTGTAACTAATTTAGTTGTCTCTATTTTTGTGTGATGATAGTTCCACTTTGACACAAAATCACTTGGTTCTACTTCTGATGATGAGGATTGTGCACCGATTTTGATGACGAGAGTACTATAAAGGAATATTCTCCTCCTTCTCTCACTATTCCAAGAGTGTCGACACATCCCACATCTCATCATATATTGAGTAGTCTCTTATACTGAAAGTTATCATACAATCATCGCACCTTCCTCTTTTCCACCTTTAGTGTTTGAGGCCCATTTCACTCCTCAACCTTCCTTGGATGACTCATACATATTTGACATCACTCTTCTATTTGTTGAGCCCCCTCATTATGATGAGTATCTGCCTGACCTTAGTCATCTTTTCGTAGAGCACACTTGTTATGTACTACAGGTTCCTCATCCATCTACCGGTATTTCAAGGGAGTTCATCATCTCTGTTATTGGGAGTGCCCCTTCTGGGACTCTTGACACTTGCACTTTTCCGGAGACCTTCATTGATCCACCCTTGCTTGTGGATCCTTTTTTGTTATGGGGATGTTTTGTTTCTTTCACATCAGTTGGACATCCTTTCTATAGGTGCTAACCATTCATACTCTGATAGTTTTAAAATCATGACATTACCTTCGATTTCTTCGCGCTTTCGACTTGCGGACCCATGTCACACTTTTGTGGACCATATTCAAAGTTCTTCATGCTAATGCCTTCGGTTTCCTTCGTGGAATGGGAAGACTTCCAGCACATCATTTATGTCCTTCCCAAGGGCAGGCATATAGTTGGTGCGAGTGGCTCTTCTTCAGTCCCGAGGCATAGGATCTCATGATCGACATTATTCTAGGGGAATTCTTAGAGTTACAGAGTTCAGATCCGTCTATGACATCTTTTCCATCCCTCTCATCTCCCTCTTCTTCTCTCTTTTTCATCTTTCTGAGATATTTCTCCTTTGTACATGGGTACCTTTTTAGGCTAGTTTATTGCAGGGACTCATGTTTGGCATCTTTCTTAGATTAGAGAGTGTTTTGTTCTCTTATGATGGATGTTTTTCCCGCTGGGATTTCCTTCACTGTTTGGGACTTATTTTATTCTTCTTCTTCTATGAATATGTTTTGACACATCTTTCTTAGTTGTTTAGGAGTGTCTTCTCTTTCCGTCTGACTCATCATTAGCTGCTACCCAAAATTTGATGAAAGGGGGGTGTTGGTGTGAGTTATCCTATGTGTCCACCTCACATATTGGAGGTTCAACTCACATGAGTTAGGTTTAGGTTTAAGTTTAGGGTTTACATGTGTGTCATGTACTAGGGTTACTCAGCACCCCCTATATGTACTCTCTTACTATTCATTTATGAGCAATGCCAAGACACTCATCTGTCTTTTCTTAAGAAAAACTCATAAGAAAAACTCACCCAACACCCCCATTCATCGAATTTGGGGTAGTGGCTAATGATGAGTCGGACAGAAAGAAGACACTCTAAAAAACTAAGAAAGATGTGTCGATGGGGCCAACAACTAAAGGCCTATAACGTGCCCATATATAAACAACATCTTCACAGAAGAAGAATAAGAAAAGAAGTCCCAAAAAGTGAAGTAAAACCCAGTGGGAGAAATATCCACCACAAGAGAACAAAACACTCTCTAATCTAAGAAAGATGCCAAAGATGGGTCCTGGCCATGACTAGCCTAAATAGGTACCCATGTATAAATGAGTAATCTCTCGAAAAGATGAAGAAGAGAGAAGAAGAGGGAGATGAGAGGGATGTAAAAGATTCCATAGACGGATCTGATCGATATTTTGGTGTGACGGAAAGTTGTGTAGCTCTGATACCATAAAATATTTTGCGAGGATTGAATCAAAATGATGCACCATGATGTAGTTGCACTCCAATGGAATCGTAATGGCTCCAACATAATTGCAAGGAAGAATCGATCAACAATGGAAGAAATTTCTCAATAGAAATAAAGCTTGCACATAGAGGAAAGACATCGGAGTGTCTTGGCATTGCTCATAAATGAATAGTAAGAGAGTACATATAGGGTGTTGAGTAACCCTAGTGCATGACACACATGTAAACCCTAAACCTAAACCTAAACCTAACCCATGTGAGATGACCCTCCAATATGTGAGAAGGACACATAGGATAACTCACACCAACAGAAATAGCTTTGATTTTGAAAGGATCAATAGCTAAACCTAGTTTAGAAACAATATGACCAAGCAATTTACCTTGATGTACTAAAATGGAATTTTTGGGATTCAAAGATATTCCAAACTATCTGCAAAGATTAAAAGTCTGCCTTAAATGCATTATATGTTCATCAGAATCTTTTGAAAATACCATGACATCATCTAAGTAAACCAATATGTATTTATTTAATAGATTGTGAAAATCCATATCCATTGCTCGTTGAAACGTTTCACCGACATTTGAGAGACCAAAAGGCATTCTTTTATAAGCATAAGTGCCCCACTTCATGGTAAAGATTGTTTTGTATTTGTCTTCTTCATGCACAAGGATTTGATTGTATCCATTGTAACCATCCAAAAGAGAAAATATGTCTGAACCAGAAACTGTTCTCAAAATATGATCCATATTAGGCAGTGGATAATGATCTTTTAATGAAGCTTTATTAAGGTCTCTAAAATCCACACATAGCCTAATTTCTCCATTATTTTTTCGACTAGGAACAATATTATCTACCAAAATTGAATGCTTAACTGGAAAGATAATACCATATTCGATCAACTTAGATAACTCTTTTCTCATTAGTGGCTCAATATTTAGATTTACTGAGCCTTTTCTTTTGCTGAACTAGCTTGGAATTTGGTTGTAACTCTATTGTATGCTAAGATAAAATTGGATCAAATCCTCTCAGATCTTGGTATTTCTAAGAAAAAACATCTCTGAATTCTTTACATAATTTGATAAATGACTATTTTTTAGCTGAGGAACATACCTTTCCAATAAATAGTTTGTTTTCATCATCCACCAAATATTTCTTGGTAGTTATCTGCATGAGTTGAGATCTTACCTTTTCTTTTCTTAACTTATCATCAGAACTAAAAATGTCTTCTAATGTAAAAAATCCTTTAGGAAACTTATTTTTCTTCAACTGAACAATCTAGTTACCATAGAAGTGTTGCATGTTTTTCCTGATTTACTTTGCAGAAAATTCAGCTTCTTGCTGCAAAAATCTATAGATTTTTTCATCATCTTCGAAAACTTGCCAATTTTCTTCATTTTCAGGAACTAAAGGTCTGATAATCAACTTTATATGTGGCTATAATTTAATGTTTTTCGATCTTTTCTATTACATTAAAGATAACATCAACTATTGGAAGTTTGTCTGCATGCTTATTTTCATCTCTTGGGACAAATTGAATGTTAATAACATCAAAATCATCCATTAAGTATAAAAATATATGTTTGTAAGATTTCAGCAATGAATTCTTACACACATTAAAGTTTTTCACTTGATTAATAACTAACTCTGAATCACCAAAAACTTGTAAAGTACGGATACCTCTCTTTCTGGCCCATTACAAGCCATGAATTAACACTTCGTATTCAACTACATTACAAGTACAAGAAAACTACATACTTAAAGCTAAAAAAATCTTTTGTTTGAAGGGAAAGTAAGCATTAAACCTGTACCTTGTCCTTTCTTATTTTTAGTTCCATCGAATTGAAGCTTCCATATTCCTTGTGTTGTTTTTCCTATTTTGGACAATAATGATTGATGCATTTTTTCATGCAAGAAATAAACACTAAACAAATACTCTTCTTATTCTTTTAAAGGGTCATAAACATGTTCCTCTTGAGTTTTTTCATCTATAAAAATATTAGAAACATTGTCTAGTGCTAAAAAAAAGTGTGTTGTAACATCAAAATCATATTGATGTAAAATTGCATAATTTGCTAAAGTGTATCACGAAACATGAGGCTCAATACGAAATCTATCCAGAGGCTCTAAATTTATGGTAACTTTGGTTCCATACCTTGTAGTGAATAAAAACAATGACAAATTTGAAGAGAGATAACCTCCTATTTTTTCTATAAAATCTTGTGATAAACATAAAGCAAAATAGGGAGGTAAATCTACAACAGTCACATCTTGTAAAATAGTGACATTGGGACAAACATGTAAGGTTACCTCTAGATTTCTAATAATGCCAAATGTGTTGGTTGTTGTTCTATCTAGCTGTAGCATGCATTTTTCCATAGGCTCATATAACATGCCCAATTTTTATGCAATTACTTTTGGTATAATTATGATACTTGCACCACTATCAACCATGCAGTTATGAACTAAATGGTCTCTAATAATCAGAGATAGATAAAATGGTGGTGGCTTCTTGATATCATGAGTGTTTAAGACCTTTTGAACCATCCATTTAACCTCTTTAATGTGGTCTTGCTCCATTGTTCCAAGGACCATGTCTACTTTCTAGGATTCCTTTTCTGTTATTTTTGATGAAATCTATAGCTTAGCAAGCTCGTGAGAAAGTAAATCTTGTTGTCTTGGAATACTTAGAGCATCCCAAAGTGAAATATTAATATTATGCTTCTTCATTACATCAACAATGTTAAAAAAAAACCGTTTTTGAAACATATTCTACCATTTTAGCATAAGCTTTAGCAAAAACTGACTCTGCTTCACAACTTTTGAAATTTAAGGTATGAAGAGTCTTCTGGGATCAGGATGTAATTTTATTTGCTCGTCCTTTTGAGCTAAATGGCTTGCTATTTTTTGAGGAATAGAAGAAATATTAGGTATTTTTTGACCTACAGTTTCTATTTTATCAGTGAATGTGGGTAAAACAAGTTTGTTTTGTTGTTTTTCTCTCTTGAGCCTTGTCCTAGGATCTAGTTGTGACTGTAATAAAATCTTCCTCTCCAAAGCTTACCAAATTTTTTTCTGGTGGTTTTGAATATGAGCTTCTTTCTTCCCACTCTCCATTTGAGGCATGAATAATGCTTTAGGTTGAGATTGTGCAACAAGGATTATATTCAGGAATGCATTTAGACAATTTGTAGTTGAATGAGGTTGATTACAAGGTTGACACCATTCTTCTTAAACCATGTTAACTGGAACAAGAGCGCTAGATGAACTATGGAATTTTTATCAAACTGTCTTGGCTGATATGGTTGTCTATAATTTTTATTTTGTTGATAAGGTTGCCTATTCATTTGAATTTGTTGATTTTGCTGATAAGAAGCTTGATATGACCTGCTAGGCTGAGCTAATTTTTTTCAATTGATGTAAATTTATTACCCATAGTCTCTAGGGCTTGAATACATCATCTGATGGATCTAAAATAGTAGTCTTTATAATGGTAATAGGTCTCGTATAGGTAACAAATATTCTATAAGAGTAAATGAAGGCCTAGGTGCCAATTTGTTAGCTTGAATAAGGTTGTTTTCATCTTTAATAGCAATATCATAAGATGTTGGGAGAGTATATCCTCCCATAGACTGAATCCTAGGTTAAATATAACTTTTTAGGTATCTAAGATATTAAAGAAATGAATGATCAACTTAAGGCTTAACACTTGTTGGAATTCTTTCCCAAGTTCTAGAAAAATGAATATTGAAACTAGCCATAAATTCATGAGGGGCTCTTTTAATTGTAGACAATTGCTCTATGAGGGATAAATGATCAGAATGATCTTGAAATTTCTTAAGTAATTTTTCTCCCAACTCATCCCAAGTTCTTATGCTCCCAATTTCTAAGGTTTTATACCATTACAAGGATTTCCCTTTAAAGGATGCAGCTAGAAGTCTTAAGGCTACATCTTCATGAGTTATATTATGGACAACACAAAGGGCTACAACATATTTGATGTGCTCTATGTGGGAGTAATATGATTTTCACCAGTGAATGAAGGTAAAAATTTTATGGCAGCATTGGGAATATCATGATAAACTGGAATTACTAAAGGGCTGCCATTAGTAAAGGTCACAAAATTCCTAGGTGGTTGAATAGCCATTGGAATAACTGGAATTTGAACAAAGATATTAATACGTGGTGAAGGAAGATTAGGAGGGTTGTCAAAACCAGGCCTATTATAAGGTAAGGTATTTCTAACTCTTCTTCTTTTTACAAAATTAAAAGGTAAAGAAATAAACTCAGAAGGAATTCATCTTACCAGTGATCTTGTAGTCACTTTATGCATGGAACATGCTGTAAAAATGGTCTAAATTTTCTTTATGAAGTTGCCAAATAAATCTATTGATATTTAGAATAAATTGTTGCAGCTTGTTTCTCCAAAAAAGTGACTTTATTTTGTTGTAAAGTTACTATAAATTTCTCTAATTTACCTGTAGATCTGATTCATCATCCCACCAGGCATGCCAAAAAGTGTTATCTCTCGAAAGTGCACCCTGTAGAGATATTAATGTAGGTGTTCTAAGCTTGCTCTGGATCTCTCTCTTTCGTAGATATAATGGAAACACCTTAGGTCTGTGGGTATACCTATTGTTGAGGTGAATCCCAAAGTATCAAAACCGGTTCGTTTTTAATCTTTTCTAAACTAATGTTTAGGAGTTTGAGGGTAAAAGATGACTATAACTGAATTGAAAACTGGGGTGATACACGAAAATTGTTGATGGATTTGATTGAGTAGATGCACAATTAATTTTAGAATAAATTTTGGATGCACAAACCAATAGTTTTCAGTGGAATATCAAGTCAAAACACTTGACCTCTATTGAGGGAATGAGTCACAACAATATAGTAAGATAACATACACACTAATGTTATGCAGAAATTACTAAATTTGTAGGAAGCTAAGATGATTAATCAGGGAATTTTACATTCACAATAAATAATGAGATATACAGACCACTACAAATAATTGGAAAGGTAGAAATAAATTCTCATTCAAGAAGAAAAACTAGAAAAGTCTTTTCAAGACGCTCTATGTCCCAAAAGTCCTTTTTGTGCTTTGTAATTACACACAATATATATAAAAATTATCCACCCATCCCATCCTAAAAATAGGCTAAAATTTGTACTCACCCATGCATGATAATTTTACCCCTTTATCATGAATAAATAAAGGAAAAAAATAGACATGCTAATATAATGAGGCATTAATAGCCTTGATTACAAAAATACATCTCAGTCAAATGTAGTTGACTAATCTATTTTTAACAAAGTAAGATGAATAATTTGGCTAATAATATCCCTTTCTTGCTGTGTAAGTCTCCTCCAATGTGCATGCAATCTTTGTCTTCTAGTGTTTGATGTGACACTTACAATTTGATCCACTTGTAATGATAAATTTAGCACTTTAATTCTGCCCCTTGGATGCACATGCAAAAATAAATCTCTATGTGTGAGAAAAAATAATTCTTTTATTTGCAATACTTTGATAAAATAATTCACCCATGTATTCCATCATGATGGGGACCACCTGTGGTTCTGATGTTGACATCTCCTCTATCTTCTTGTGGTCACATGAAAAGATACTCCTGTGCAAAATAATGCCATTTTTTAATTTCAAACCTTCCCACTATGGGGACCACCTGTGATGTGTGCACACTTTGTCTTCATAGGGTTTTTGACCTCCTTTAGGCCCATCATTACACATATAGTTTATTGGCCTCCTTTGAATAATCATTGCATTGCATAAAATATTCATACTTTCACTTGGTTGACAAACATGTTTATTTCATGGCATAATGTTTGATTACCTTTGATTGGAGGATCATGGAAAATAATATGAAGTTTACCTTTTTGTTGGTTGGCACATATACTATGGTTTTTGGTTTGAATAATCATTTGATTGATTATTATTTTCGGTGTTTGATTTTTTCAAACCTTGGTTTGGACCTTAGTCGGTCAATGGAAATGATTTTTAGATTATTATGGGGCTGGTCCCCTCTTTTCACGATGACTTGACCCTTATTTTTGTTAGTGAAGTTGCTAACTTTGAGTTAGGTATGTTTTCTTATGGATCGAGCTGAGCCATTATTGTAGAGTTTTCATTGAATCTCCGTATTGATACCAACCATTGATTGAAGTACTCACAGGGTCTAAACCTTCAATTCTCTGAGCATCTGATTTTTTATTGATTGTGGGCCTAAATGATCCTACAACTATTTATTTCCATTTGATCATGGTACTTGATGGTATGGAACCATTGATATGTTAACTCTAGTTGCCAAGGTAGTTATCTTGGGTTATCATTTGTATCATTGATTTTTACATGGTTGATTTTACACCATTGATCCTTAACTCATTGGTGGAGTTAGGTTACCATGGGTTGGTTGGCGAATGTGTTTATTTTGTAATCTAAACTTGATCATTTCATATGCATGCCCATTTTGAAGGGCAAAGCCCTGGAAAATTTTCTTCAGGGTGCCATTATTGTGTGCTACCCAGAGCATATTTTCTCTGTGAACCTATCTTATGTGAAGATTTGAACGTGAAATTTCCTTCCATTATTGACTATTTGAGATTGGAAAATATTTTAATGGAGGTGGTTACTGAGTATTGTTTTTAATGCTCTTTTCACTTATCTCTAAGCTTAAAGGTTTTCATTTTGAAGCTTTCGTGGAAGTAATTTCCATGGTTCACGATTCTCTATGAGGTTATGTAGTGTTTATGAACTTGCTTCCTTTATTATCACAAGCTTGTGTGAGCTTCATATGAGATTTGGTTGTATTGGCCACAATATTTAGAGATTTATAGCTAGCTCTGAGCTTTGTATTCATCTATGTTCTGATGCTTCCCTTTGTTCAAGGGTCTAAGTGGTTGCATGATGGCATATTCCTTGTCTTCTTGAGGCTTCAGGGTTTCCATTTACATTTTTATGAATCTGGTGAGTTTCTTCTCTGTTTCTTGAATCCTTTGTAGTCGTAGCCATGGAAGTATTATTTCCTGAGTGTGTGAATTTATAAATCTTATTTCGGATAACCCAAAATGGGTATTACTTTTCTATTGCATTGGACATTCGTTCATCCCTGCATGTACTTTGGCTCTGACTATATTTGAATTAATTTATTTATGAATTATTTGTATGATATAGATCCAAACATTTACATTCATGGGTATTCATTATTGTTGTTCACATTTGATTTTGTCTTAATACATTTCAGGTTTATGGCTAGCTATAGTACTTTTTGAAACTTTCTAAGAAATGTATACATATCTTCTTCTTTGTTATTGGATATTTGCCTCTCAATGGCATACATATTATATTGATATTTTTTTTTGGTTATTTTTATGGCTCTGAGTTGGAGAGTTCTGTTTCGACTGATATTCTCGACCTGGTGCATTCAACCCTTAAAATTTCAATCTCTGTGTCATTTTTTTTTTCATTATAAGCTCTCTTGTTAGGGTTTTTTGTTTTGTTTCACTCTTTAAAGGCTGCATTAATCAGAGTAGTAAGCCTTAGTTATATAGATATTGTAATATGTTCTTACTCTCAAAATTTCAAGCCGAACTTTCATTTTCTTTGCGTATATTCGTCTTAACGTTAAAATTGGTCCTTCTTTATTTGTTTCCCATGTAGTCATGCCCTTTATTTTGATTCAATGTTTTTACTCAGTCATTGAATGAGCTCTTAAAATGGCCTACCTGAAAATCTATTCTTTGTTCTATTTTTCTCATTCACATGCATTGTAACTTAGGTTCCTTGTTATGACTTTAACTTCATTATAACTTGTAACATGATATTTTGGGTTTCCCTTTCTGCTTTATCTTGGAGTTTCTTGAAACTATATAATTGCAAAACATGTGTTTCAAAAGCATCATTCCATTATGAAGTTGCACCTAAATCCATCTCATTCGAAATCGTTCTATTCTTGCATCTGTATCCTTGAGTTCTTAAAATTCAATCATGATATATAACTCGAAATGATATCTTCAAGTTGAATACTTTAATGATCATAGCTTGAACTGATCTGTTGCATACTTGCATCTCTTCTTGTTTAACTATGCTCTTTAGTTATTTAAGTTATCCAACAAGTATTTTCCTTTTGAAATATGTACATCCCTTTGTCTCATTATGTTATATTTTCCTTCAACTAGCTTTGATGCCACTTTCAGTATAACATTTTAACTAAAAATGTACTTCTTGGATTGTAGTCTCTTTATTTGATTTCATGTGTTTTTGATGAAGGCTTGATCAAACAATATGAATTGATATTTTTTTTCTTCATTTATTAAGTTACCCAACGCCCTTTTATAGATTGTTATTTATCCGAACAATTGTCCTATCTTTGATAATAGTTTCCCTTTGCTTGCATACGAGTTCTGATTAAATTGTTATTACTTGAGTGCTTGTCACTTGAATCTCTTTGATATACATGCTGAAACAATAAATTGTTCATGTACACTTTTCTTTAGTAACTGAAATTCTAGACTTTCATCTGTAACCTTTGAAGACTGTACTTCCTTTTATATGTAAGATTTTTAGGACAAACAAGTTCTCCTTTTATAAATCAACCACTGATATGTTGGAGATGTCCTCGATATTGTTGTATCATTCTTATTGAGCAACTGGAATTTGATCATAGCTGTAATGTAATAAAGAGTGATATTTAAATCCTCTCTTCAACTTGTTTGAATAAGATCATAACTCTTGTTCTAGAGTTTTATAAAAATATGCACTCCTTAGCCCTCTTATTCCAGAATTTTATCCCAATTTTTAACTATATGTGGGCAATGAAGCTTCCTCTTTGTGTACTTTTAAGATCTGAAACCATACTTTGAAATTTTTGAGTTTATGAAACAAAACCTTTCTATTTTTAAAATTGTAACTTCACTTCCTTGAAAAATGAAAATTCTTTGGTTATCTTTAAATCACTTTGTTGATCTTTTGATATTCTCTAGTGATGTAGCATCTCAATTTGGAATGAATGCTTTTCTGATTGAATTTGAAACTGAAATGGGTTTGTAAAGGAGGAAATATCTTCTTTTGTAATCTTGAGGCTTTCTATCCCATTCAGTTATGATACTCAAATACTTTTAAGGAAATTTGTAAGCTTGTGGAAAATACTTTGTTGTTCTAGTACTCCATCCACTTATGTATTGAAAATGGAAACACTTTCCTAAGTTAAATTCTTGAAGGTTTGTAGCCTGAATTCATCAATTAGATATTGTATCTTTATCACTTGTTTGAATGCAAGTTATGAAGCTTTTAGATATGAGAACACTTGACTTCTTTTGATGAGTGCATACTAATATTACTTTGCTGAAATTGCACTTGTAACTTTTGAAAAATGTACTTTCCTTGTTTATTGAATTCTAAAACAGGGATTTGAAGGTTTCTTTACAATTGTACTCTAATCCTTTTAGCTTTGACTATAAGTTGTAAATGTCATTTTTTCCTTTATAATAGCTTTTGTTCTCATGAATTTTTAATTGACTGATATATATTTTATTTGTTGCACTTATCTTGATCACTTTTTAATTGTTCTTTTGAGCTTATATCTCTCATTCACACCTTTAGAGTTTTCTCATTTGTGGTATCTCCTATAACTATCCTCTTCATAACTTATGGCGAGAGGTTTTTTTAATGAAATTGGAAGATACTCTTGATGATTTTTTGTGTTTTGATGAAAAATTTTCTCTTAAAGAAATGTTACTTGTAAGTTTCTTCCTCACTTCTGATTTCAGTGTCCTGATGCCTTTATTTTATACATCTTCTATTTTCATCTTCCTTTTTTAAAACACCTCATAAATTTGTACCATGTAGATTCCTTCAACAAGTATTTATTTTCTATACAGTAATCATTTTGGAAAATATTTTTTCTTTCTAGTCTGCTACCTATACCTACACACTTAAAAGAAATAGTTAGAAAATATTTAGGCTTTTTAGCCTCTGTTATTTTGCATAGTTTTTCTTTTCAATTTATTTTCTGAAAAGATTATGGGAAACATATGTGCTTATGTAGAATGATGCTCTTATCAATTTTGTATTTGTATGTGATGTACCTTATACTTCTACTTTTTATAAATCCATCTGCATGTAGTTAGATAGTACAAGGGTACAGATTAAACCCTAAGCTCAATGTCTGACGACAATTCTCTTTCATTTTTTAGGTACATTGTGATTGCTAGGAGAGATGGATAAAAGATGGAGCTAGAACTGAAGTGAAGAAGACCAGAAGAGAACCCAAGGCAATGATGGATTTCTTTTATACTTTTTTAATTTTAACTTCATGCATATGTACTTCTTTCTTTAGTAGCTATGAGTTACATCCCACGACTTGTGTGGTAAATATTTTAGTTATTAATGAATAAATGACATTTATTTATTTTACTTGAGTTGTATACTTTTTCATGCTTTCAGCTGTAACTCTATTTTTTGGTCTCAAATTTAGCATTTCACCTAAAATATTATTCCCACCTTCATCAAGGAAATGCATTAGTCCTTCGGGGCTTTTGTGTTTCCTTTCTGAAGACAAACATGGAATGACAGGCTATGTGAGGTGTTACATTTTGTAACAACACACATAACTATAGATTACATGTAGTTAATCAATTGCTGCAACTAAAAACATGATAAAATTGTAATGCATTCCCTAGTTAGGTCCACTTCATCAATGCCATCCATCGTATTGAATTTTCAAGTTTCCAATTTTTACACAAGTGTAAAAATTATCGATAGGTTTACTTGGCAGTGGATTAGTGACTTACGTTAACTTATTTCAACATCATATTGAAAAAAAAGAATATAATTTAATCAAAACATGAAGGTTTTCAAACATCAACATGTTTTAGTATAGGTCGTTTAAGTATGTTCATATTTTTATGAATTTTGGTCATGGACCATTCATGGTGTGATGAGACATAATGAAGGTATATGCATGGAAGCATTGTGAATTGAGTGAAACATGATGAAACACATTTGAACATGCATACGAGAGGTTTCCATCAGTATTTATCATGAGAATATGGTGTATAATTCATGGAAATATTTATGAAGATGAGTTAAAGCATAAAGACCATGATGTAGATAGCACGGTGTAGAGGTATGAGGATAAGTCTCCAAGGAAATTATGGGTATGTGAGCATTGTTAGAGTTGTAACAAGTTGTCCCATGTGTGTTAATGTATATTTCATGGAAATATTTATAAAGATGAGTTAAAGCATAAAGACCATGATGTAGATAGCACGATGTAGAGGTATGAGGATAATTTGAGGTATGAGGATGAGTCTCCAAGGAAATTATGGGTATGTGAGAATTGTTAGAGTTGTAACAAGTTATCCCATGTGTGTTAATGAGTTTTCAAGTTCGAGATTAAAGGAAGAAGCATGAAAAGTGGTATTGAGGTCTATCGATATCTCAAAATGGAGAATTCAAATCTAAGAGGAACTTTCAGTATCTCATTAGGATGTTAAACATTTACATGGGACCTTCAGATATTTAATATATATGGGGAATGGTTCTAGATAATATTTCCTACCTTTTTTCTTTGGTTTAAGGTCTAGACCGTTATAAAAAAATGTTAACACCAAAATCACTCTTAAACCCTTCCAAAACCCTAATAAGGACACGATATAAAAGATATTTCTCAAGCTAGTTCCTAATGGATTGGATTAGGTAGCATTATAATTGTATCTTATAATGGAATCTCCTAGGTTCCTCAAGGTGGTATTACTTTGTCATATGAATGACTGATCCCAAGAAAAAAAAATTTATCTGAAGATGTTGCTTTATAGAATTAAAAATATGAATTAGAAATAATAAGAAAATTAATGTAATATTAATCAGGAGACTCGGTTTCATTTCCATCAAGGTTATTGGACAATTTCTAGTGCTTAAAACTTCCAAATAAGCTATCCAAGTTAGGTAGTCACTAACATTCCTAATGGCAAAAACCAGATGACTTTAAGAAGAAGGTTATGAGGTCATTGCATGATAGGATGATAAAAAATTATATGGATACAATTTTTAGCACATTTATTTACTATTCATTCTTTTTAGAGGCTTTGAAAGTCTTGATAAATGTATTGAAGATCAAGTTCTACATCACCGATATTTGTGATAAGTTGAAAGTTTTGAGTGATCATGGTGTAGAGATGTTATTGAACCGTTATGCTATGAGTTAAAGTGTCTAAAGAATATGGTGATGGTGTTTAATTCATAGAGTATCTTTATAAATATTATATATTTCATGATTTTGTGGCTCCAAACATATAAGATGCATTCTTGAAGAAAAACTATTTTTGTATTAAGACCAAATAGGGAAGTTTGTTCTTAAGGTGATTTTATGCTATGAATGAAAGTTATAGAACTAAAAATCATGGAGGATCTCATATGAAGTTAGATATAAATAAGTTTAAAGTTTTTATGTGTTGGTGAAGTCTTTGTGGGCCAAATCAAGATAAAGTCTAGTGTTAAAGACAAACCTAATTCATTGGCGTTTTTAGACGTAATAAAGGAGTGTTAAATAAATTATGTAATAGATGACCAAAAAAATTTTCATGTTATGATTTTATCCTGTTTATAATATTCTATAAGAGATTTTGTTTGGCTGAACTAAGTAATTTTAGGTGTGTATGACTAACCTAGTATGTATACGGTCATGAGTCATCTATAAAAATGTTAGGTAGTTTTAGGCCTATTACTAAGTGAAATAAAATGATTGAAAAATAGATATTTTTGGAGATTTAATAGGTATTTTAGAACATGGGAAGAGTGTTCATGGTTAATATATAGAATATGGTCAACCTATTATAGGAAATTTATACATTCTACTATCAAATTGAACATAGATGAAGCATAAGATGTTGTTTTTAGAAGAATAAGAGAGAGGAGATGAAGAAGTTTTCATCATTTGTTGATTAAAAAATAGGGTTTAAAAGGTGAAAAATATAGTTGTGGCTGATTTGATGTTGATTCACTTTTGGAGTTGTTCAATCCTTCCAAGTGGGTGCTTGCTAAAACCTTACGAGTTTGTGATTCTTTACAAGTTACGGCTTCTAATACCTTTTAAAGTAGATGCTTGGTAATTTTGGGTTTGTGCTCTATGTGGAGTTGGTTCTTTACTAAATATTGATTTTTTTATACGATAGTTCTACAAATATAGAGATCAATGGGTTTTCTTCTCTGTAAAGATTTCCCACATGTTTATGTCTATTCTCTCTTGTTTCATTTTGTTATGACTGGATTATTATGCATTTTAAGATCGAAATAGTTAATATGTATTGAATGAGTAAACGTAAGTGATAGAAAATTTTTAATCAATGATTCACCCCACACCCACTGATTGTGTTTCCTTTTTAGCAAGTCTCTAATAGTATTAATGGAGAAAACCAGGTAGACTTGAAGAAGAAGTTTATGATGTCATTTCATAATAGGTTGATTAAAACATTATGTGGATTTTTTTTTTTACGATTTTTATCTCATATTGATTCTTAAAAGAAGATTTGAAATTGGTTATATTGGTTTTGAAGATCAATCTCTTCATAACTTATTTTTTAGGTAAGTCGATAATTTTTAGTGATCATGGTGTAGAGATGTCCTTGATCCCTAATGTTATGATTTTAAGTGTATAGTGAATATGATGATGATTTTGAGATCATGGAGTATATTTCTATAGGTTCTATTTGTCATGATTTTTGTCTTGAATGGGGTACAAGGTTCATTTTTCAAGAAATACTTTTTTTGTTATATAAACATAATAGGATGGTATTTTCTTAACATGATTTCATGATATGAATGTAAGTTGAAGAGATAAAAAATAATGAAGGAGCACATAAGAGGTAATATAAAAAAAAAAAATGTTTTTGTGTGTTGGTGAAGGTTGTGTGGGCCAATGAAATACAAAGTATAGCGTTTGAGACATACCTAATTCATTAAGACTTCTTAAGACCTAATGAAGGAGTATGAGCTAAATTATGTAATGGTTTACCTAAACTAGAATCATGTTGTGATTTACTCATGTTTTTAATATTATCTAAGAATTGTTTTATGATTGACCTAGGTGATTTTAGGTGTGGATAACTGACTTAGTAGGTATATGGTCATGAGTCATACGTATATATGTGTAAGGTAATTTTAGGAATATTTATGGGTGAAAGTGAATAAGAAAAATATAGAAATTGTTGGAGATATAGTAGGAATTATAGACCATTGAAATATTTTTCATGTTGAATATCTAGAATATGGTAATCCTATAAAAGGAAATTTCTACATTCCAATGTAAAAATGAAGAGAAAAGAAGGAAAAAATGTTGTTTTGAGAATAATAAGACAATGTGTAACTAAATATTTGGTCATCATTTGTTAATAAATAAATAGGGTTAAGAAGGTGAAATAATATAGATGTTTCTCATTTGATTCCGAGTCACTTAGGGAGTTATCACTTCCTTGCAAGTGAGTACCTTATAAAACCTTAGAGAGTTGTTGCTTCCTTGAAAGTGGATTATCAGTAAAAGTTTGTCAACTAGGTGTTTGGTAATTTGAGGTTTGTGCTTCGTGTGGACTTATCACTTCACTACATCTTGATTTTTTTATAGGATAGTTTTCCAAATACAGAGATTAGTGGATTTTCTTCCCTTTAACATTTTCCAAATTATATATGGTTGTTCTCTCTCATTTCATGTTCTTTTGAATAGTTTATTATCCATTATAAGATCACAATGGATAATATGCATTGAATCAGTAAAGTTATTCGATAAAAAATATTTAAGTATTGATTAACCCCCACCTCAATATTTTTTCTTCCAAGTTAGGTAGTCGCTAATTATCCTCATGGAGAAAACCACGATGAATTCAAGAAGAATGTTATGAGTTATTTTCATGATAGGTTAATAAATAAAATATATGTATATGTTTTTTTGAATTTTATGTCCTATTAATGTTTGGTAAAGGCTTTGAAAGTGGTCATATAGGTGTTTTGAGATCAAGTTCTTCATGACTTGATTTTGAGGTAAGTCAATAGTTTTGATTGTTTATGCCTTGAGTTGAAGTTTCTAATGAATATGGTGATGGTGTTGAGGTCATCTATTATTTTTCTATAGGTTCTATTTTTCATTATTTTGTTACTAAAGGAGGTATAACATTCATTGTTGAAGGAATACTTGTTTGGTATATAGATGTAATAGGTGAGTTTTGTTCATAAGGTGATTTTATGATATGAATGAAAGTTATAGAGATAAATAAGCATTGAGGAGATCAGAAGATGTCATAGATAAATATTTTGAAATGTTTTTTTATTTTCTTCATGAAGGTTATGTGGGCCCAAGCAACAAAAAGTGTAGTGTTATGGATAAACCTAATGTGTTAGGCCTTCTTGAGACCTAATAATTGATTATGAGATAAATTAACTAATGGATGAGTTAAACGAGGTTCATGTTGTTATTTATTCATGTTTGTAATATTATCTATAATAATTTTTAGGGCCTACCTAAGTTGTTTTAGGTTTTATTATCCATATGAAGAACACCCCAAGTTGAATAAGTGCAAGAAATCCTTTTCTTTGGTCAATACAATTTGATATTTTCTGAGTGTGGGTGAACCAATTTTGAAAAGTACCTGAAGAGAGTGATGGTTCCCTGGATTAATCACCTAAACTAGTTTCTTACTAGGGGTAAGGGAAATAAATATAATGAATTCAAAAAAACATGTAGAATTTTTTGATACACCACCTATTTTAGACACCTATGAATGCATAAGACACGTTATTTGAATCTTTAAGACGTGAAAACATCACTTCATTTGTTGTTTGATTTGAATTTCACACAATATTTCACAAAAGGCATGCACAAGCTATCAATATAGCATGGGAGGGAAAATCAAATGACCTTTCAACTTCCAAACTGATTAAAAAACTAAATCTACACTTAAAATGACTTATGAAAGCTTCAAAATCTTAATGGAGGTAATGAGATTCATAAACATGCAAAGGAAATAATTCATCTAGTTAAACATATTAATGAATCTATTGTAACACGGTTTAATTCAGATTGCAAATAGAGTAATTTATTCTTTTATTGAGTCAAATAGCTGCTAGAGTACAAAATTTGGAAAAAATTGGAATGGAAAAATTACAAGCCCCATGATTCAAAATCATGGGTACATATAAAAAGAAGGGAAAAATAAGTGTAGTTAGAACTTTTCAACACTTAATTTTTCGACTAGATCTCAAACTCGACTAAAGTCTCACTTCAAGTAAAATACCTCAACTCGAGTTTAAAATTAAGTTAGAGTCTAAGTGAAACAAATCGAATGTTATCTCTTAGCTATCAAATACAAAATTCAAACCCAATTGTGATATTTTTTTGTATTTCTTAATCTATAAATCTGGATTTTGAGCCCTTTTGTACAAGGGTATAGACCCTTTCAAAATACTATTTACCAAAAATAATAAAATAAAATTGTTACAAATTTTTAATTATAATCATAAGATTATTATTATTTACATTCTTTAAAAAGGATAAATGTTGAGTGTGCATGGAATTTTATCCTTTTTGATTTGGTCTACTTCCCCTTTGCAACAATTAAGGTAATAATTCGGTCATTTAAGAAAATTAATATAATGCTTTCCTTCTTAGAAAAACATAAGAAAATCACTGAGTCCTTTTGGATTTGGGAATAGACATGATTAATATATGAATTTGGTTTCTTTTGAATCTGGGAAAGGTATGATTTTACACCACCCCCACATTGAAAATAATTACAATTATAAATATTATTTCAAAATAAATCACACCAGATGGGCACCTCGTAAAGGATGATTATGTTTTTAAAAGAGAAATTAATTTAACCATGGTCAAATTGACCATGGTTGAAATTAACTTGTAGACCATTTATTGATTAGGTTTGAAACACTAAACACATTCATTTGAATTGGTTTTATTTTTGTGTGGATGATATTATACTTCATGAAACCCTAGAAAACATTTGTTATCCTTGTGGAATATTAAGATAGTTATCTATTTTTTTCTTTGGATGTGGTCTCCATTATTTCTAATTTGGGTTAAGAGTTGTGGCTTTACAAGAAAGTAGTGTGATCTTATCGCATGGACTCCATTTCTTATGTTGGTTTTCCACTTTAATCAGCTTCTTTGAATATTCCATACTAATCTAAAACACATTGAATATTGTTGTAGCGCCCACATTTTATAGCTTCAATTATTTGCTTACTTCTTTACTCATAGTTATTTCTTGAAATGGATTTGACATATTTTGGACAATATGTTATGTTATTTGATATTCATGGACATCTATGGTCATTTGGAAGCTTAGCGCCAATTCACCTTTGATTAGTACGTTGGCACATTTTAATAGATGTTATGGATACTAACATTTTGCTATATTATTTGGGCCTAATTGATATATGATGGATACTTAGTTTAGGCACACACCTTTATGATATAGATTATTTGATTATTGATGAGAACAAATGATAGCATGGATATATTTCATTTATATGTATTGAAATGGCTAACAGATGGTGAATTCGTGTGAAATTGTGCATGTTTCTCATTTATGATTTCATGTTGATGTTGTGATATCATAGATTGCATGTTTAGACTTCATCGTTTACTGAGTAGTTGATTTACACTTGTATTGGGTAGATGTGTTTAATCTTTGCATTGAGTGTGCAAGTTACAAGGCACATGCCAACATGGGTTTTAGGGAGGCTACGTAAATTGTGCACAAAGCAACCCATAAGGCTAAGTCCTAACCATGCTAGTTGTATGAGGTCTTATTGGTTGCTTGTATTATTTGGGCACCATTAGTGACCCTTATTTGTAATGTGGTATTTCATGTAATATAATTTTTTTAGGTTGTTTAATTTTATTAGTAAAATAGATTTGGGGACTTAATGGTCCCCACTTGCATTAAGTATGTGTTAGTGTAAGTTTGTGTTAATTAAAGAGGATTGGGGCCACATAATCACCTTTGAATAGAACCCGCATCCTCTACATATGTGCCCAAATGTGCCAAACCTGAAATTGGGATATTTTTGGCATTTTAAGTTACCTCTTTTAGTTTTGGGAGTTCACTTAGAATGAAAATAAACCCTTGGACCCTACGTACTATGAAGGGGGCTTAATTCAAAGGTATGGAGGGAGTTTCCATCCCATTTACCCTCTCTTTTGTCACCATCCATGTAAGATGGGTTATAATATGTGTGCTGTGAAAAGTTGCCTAATCTTATCTAATTTTCTTTTTGGGTAATTTGGGAGAGGGGTGTTTAAATGTGATTTTATCTTTTCTTTATTTTGTTTTGGGAATATTAACTTGGAGGGAAGAGAGGGGTGACACATGTCACCTCATAATTTGTGAGGAAATTTATTTTATTTTATTCAAATACTCCCTCATGTGGGAGAAAGAGGACTTTTTTGGGGAGGGTTTCTCTGTGCTTGGAGTATTTTGGAGTTAGATTTTTGCTTATACAAGGAATTGAGAAAATATTAGATATTTGGAGACCTTGTGGAGGTAGGATCTTTGATCTTATTCTGTGTTATTTTTCATGTTAGATCTTCAATTTTCTTATGGTTGAAATTTGTGTCTTGTTGCATGTGTTGTATATTGCTTGGGTATGTTATTTGTTATTTTCTCCATCCATCATATGGATTGATGGATTTGGGAGTTTTATTGGGGAAGAGGGAGGTATTTTCCATCTTAAGCCTCACAGCTTAACGAGAAAGCCATGTTGGTTCTCTTTATCCACTCATATGGTTTGAACCCCTTCCCCATCCTTGGAGCGAAAACCCAATGGGTTTTTAAATCATCCCAAGGAGGATTTTAGGTGATTGGGAGGAACAATAAGGAGGGATGATTGTCTTGGACGAATAGAAGGTTTTTTGAAGATCTTGTAAGTGTACATCTTATGGTTAGACCACACTCTTTGGAATTATTGGATGTATCATCTACTCTTCCCGTTTGTTGAGGATGAATATGGTTTTCTCCTCCTTTTATTTGGTTGATAATTATTATGTTTTCTTTAGTGTATGGATTAGTCTTGTATGTGATATGCTTGTGTTTACTTCCCCCTTATTCTTATATGCATTTGTGGAAGCTAGATCTCTCTTCCATGGGCTTGGAGGAGGATATCATGTCTTTCAACCTTTGGAAATATATTTAATGATGCCTATAGGTTGGGTGGTAAAACAAGCCTTTCTCTATGTGTTGGATTCAATGAAGAGAAAAAAAATTGGAGCTCAAGTTTGGAAGATGGTTGGAATATTCCCTTAAGTTTTAGGCATCTTGTTGTCCTCAAAAATTTTGTGAAAATTTTACTTATTGTAATATTCCATCCGTCTTGGAATGAAGCCTTGTAATAGTTTTCTTTATGCATCTTAAGTATCTTGGAAATACGTTGTATTGGAGAGCTTAAAAATGATTGTAATATAAACTATTTTTACATGAAGAAAGTGGTAAGAACCTAGTATCTTGAAAAGCAATGCAAGTATTTTGATGAGAATCTTGTAGTCCAATTTTCCCCCTTAGGAAAAATGAACAAACATGACCTTTCGAAGGTGGAAATGGAAAGATTGTTTCAGTCATGTGAGCTCACATTCAATTTCAAAAATCAAGTTGCAGTCAATTTCATCATGGCAATGCAAAAAAGGAAGAATATCCAAGTTCAAGAGGAAGAAGAATGGAGAAGGCTCAATTTTTCAAATTGTCATTTTGGCACTTTCAGAAAAATAGGGCCAAAAATGATCGAAAATATCAAACTGAAACTCTAAAACTCTGAAATTTCATACTTTCAAGTTTTGGGGTTTCAAAATATTAGGGGTGAAAATGGAAATTCTAAGAAAAATGTCTAAAGTTTGAAACTCCAAATGTTAAAAATTTCGTACTTTCGGGTTTAGGAAATCTCAGTGCAAAAATGTAAAATTGGCCCAAAAGTCCAAATTTCAAGTCCGAACGTTTGAATTTAAGAATTTCATTGTTTCAGGGGACCTTGGGAATCGAGCCAAGAATGAAAAGAAAAAGTATGAATTCCCAAATTTTGATTGTCCAAATTTTCAAACTTCAGAATTTCGGGATATCGACATTCAACATTTTTAATTTTTTGGGTGAGAAAAATGGAAAAGGACAAGAAAATGTCTAAAACTCGGAACTCAAGTTCCAAATTTTTTGACTTCAGACTTTTAGGGTTTTGAGTTCGAGTTTTGGAACTCTCGGGCCCCAAATCGTAAAAATCAATGGAAATGTCTGAAACGCGAAAGTTTGAAATTTCAGACTTTTAGGATTTTAGGGTTTGAAATTTCGGAACTCTCAAGCAATATTGGCAGATGAACATTGTTTTAATCTCTGAAATGAAAATGTCCAAAATTCTGAATTTCGGGTTTCGAGGGTTGCGTGATTTTTGGACTTTCGGAACTCTCAGGCATTTTTTCCATAGAATGCACCTCGAAATTTAGATGGAAATATATTTCGACTGGAAGCTCGTATTTAAGAAAGAGAGGAATTTTTGGAAAGCTCTCGATGTCTTCTACACAAGAATGAAAAATATAGTTCCCTATTTTATGGTTTCTTAGGGTTTCTCACCTACCACCATACTAAGGTATGGGCTTCCTTTCTTTCCCAAAAGTCAAAGTACATGGAGGCATGGGTTTTACACTAGAACCCATCAATTTTGCATAAGAATTCAATGCATTTTTAGGGTGGTTTAAGCTAGCTTTCGGTTTCTTATCATCTCCCTCTCTCATTCTTGCTATATATTGTAAGGACGGCATTTTTATAAATGTTGGACATTTTTGTTTTGCACCCTCCCTTCTCCTCTTGTTTGTAAGTGGATTTGTGGAGTTCAAACCTCCCATTAAAATTGTAATGCAAGTTATGCCTCTTGGCCATTATAGTGCACTTTGTATAAAATTTTTGGAGAAAAATACATGTCTATGGATGATTTTTTAACCCTCTCCCGTGTTCATTTTCTCTTTCCTTATCTCTCTCATTCCAGATTGGTTATCTCATGCATTGGTGGTTGTATTAATTTTTTATGGTTTGTGTTCATTTACAAAGTAGGTGTTCATCATTCCTTTCGTGCATCACCTTTGTTAATTTAGGTTTAATTTTCTTGCATATACTTAACCATGTGTCCTTGGAAAGTTAGAGTAGGTTTTAAAGTAGACCCTCTGCAGCTTTTAATGCATGCACCCGAATAGAGGAATAAGAATTGGCCTTCACCTAGAGAGATTTCCCGATTGCAAGGTCCCACACTTTGGTAAAAGCTCCATGTTATGCAATCACACTGAGATTTTCAACCCAAAAAGTTGAAGACATTCAAGGGTGCTGTGATTACGCATCAACAAGTCCTTATTAAATATCTTATTTTTTGGGTTGAAATATTCCTTTTAAAATAAAATAATTGATTGCTATATGAAGTTTTTGTTGAAAAAGAGTAATGTTACTCTTTTATTTCTTGTTAGTATGGTAAATGATTAAAGATAAAATGATTGAATACAAACTAGATTAAATTGTATTTCTTTACAATCTTAGAAATAGGGTTATTAATTTGAAAGAAAATTACTTCTAGTGGAAATCCACTTAATGCTTGCATAGTAAAAGTTTGGTTGAAAGAAAAATTTGTTTCATTAGTTTCCTTCCAATTTTAACAAAAACACATTTCTCGAGATTGTGGATAGGCAACATATGTGCTTATGTAGAATGATGCTCTTATCAATTTTGTATTTGTATGTGATGTACCTTATACTTCTACTTTTCATAAATCCATATGCATGTAATTAGATAGTACAAGGTAGATTAAACCCTGATCTCAATGTCTGACGATAATTATCTTTCATTTTTTAGGTACATTGTGATTGCTAGGAGAGATGGATAAAAGATGGAGCTGGAACTGGAGTGAAGAAGACAAGAAGAGAACCCAAGGCATTAATGGGTTTCTTCTATACTTTTTTACTTTTAACTTCATGCATATGTACTTCTTTCTTCAGTAGCTATGAGTTACATCCCAGGACTTGTGTGGTAAATATTGTAGTTATTAATTAATAACTGACATTTATTTTTTTTACTTGAGTTGTATACTTCTTCATGCTTTCGATTGTAACTTTATAATGAACTCACTTTCTTATAAAGTGCAACTCTATTTTTTGTTCTCAAATTTAGCATTTCACCTAAACTTTGATTCCCACCTTCATCAAGGAAATGCATTAGTCCTTCAGGGATTTTGTGTTTCCTTTAAAGACAAACATGGAATGGCAGGCTATGTGAGGTGTTACATTTTGTAACAACACACATAGCTATAGATTACATGTAGTTAATCAATTACTGCAACTAAAACATGATAACATTGTAATGTATTCCCCTAGTTAGGTCCACTTCATCAATGCCATCCATCGTATTGAATTTTCAAGTTTACAATTTTTACACAAGTGTAAAAATTGTCGATAGGTTTACTGGCAGTGGATTAGTGACTTATGTTAACTGATTTCAACTTCGCATTGAAAAAAAAGAAATATAATTTAATCAAAACATGAAGGTTTTCAAACATCAACATGTTTAAGTATAGGTCGTTTAAGTATGTTCATATTTTTATGAATTTTGGTCATGGACCATTCATGGTGTGATGAGACATAATGAAGGTATATGCATGGAAGCATTGTGAATTGAGTGAAACATGATGAAACACATTAGAACATGCATACGAGAGGTTTCCATCATTATTTATCATGAGAATATGGTGTATAATTCATGGAAATATTTATGAAGATGAGTTAAAGCATAAATACCATGATGTACATAGTACACGGTGTAGAGGTATGAGAATAATGTGAGGTATGAGGATGAGTCTCCAAGGAAATTATGGGTATGTGAGAATTGTTAGAGTTGTAACAAGTTGTCCCATGCATGTTAATGAATTTTCAAGTCGAGATTAAAGGAAGAAGCATGAAAAGTGGTATTGAGGTCTATCGATATCTCAAAATGGAGAATTCAAATCGAGAGGAACTTTTAGTATCTCATTAGGATGTTAAACATTTACATGGGACCTTCAAATATTTAATATATATGGGGAATGGTTCTAGATAATATTTTCTACCTTTTTCTTGGGTTTAAGGTCTAGACCATTATAAAAAAATGTTAACACCAAAACCACTCTTAAACCCTTCCAAAACCTAATAAGGAAACGATATATAAAGATATTTCTCAAGCTAGTTCCTAATGGATTGGATTAGGTACCATCATAATTGTATCTTATAATGGAATCTCCTAGGTACCTCAAGATGGTATTACTTTGTCATATGAATGACTGATCCCAAGAGAAAAAAATTTTTATCTTAAGATGTTTCTATAGAATTAAAAATAAGAATTAGAAATAATAAGAAAATTAATCGAATATTAATCAGGAGACTCAGGTTTCATTTCCATCAAGGTTATTGGACAATTTCTAGTGCTTAAAACTTCCAAATAAGCTATCCAAGTTAGGTAGTCACTAACATTCCTAATGGAAAAAACCAGGATGACTTTAAGAAGAAGGTTATGAGGTCATTGCATTATAGGATGATAAAAAATTATATGGATACAATTTTTAGCACATTTATTTACTATTCATTCTTTTTAAAGGCTTTGAAAGTCTTGATACATGTATTGAAGATCAAGTTCTACATCACCGATTTTTGTGATAAGTTGAAAGTTTTGAGTGATCATGGTGTAGAGATGTTATTGAACCATTATGCCTTGAGTTAAAGTGTCTAAAGAATATGGTGATGGTGTTTAATTCAAGGAGTATCTTTATAAATATTATATATTTCATGATTTTGTGGCTCCAGCTTGTATAAGATGCATTCTTGAAGAAAAACTATTTTTGGTATAAAGACCAAATAGGGAAGTTTGTTCTTAAAGTGATTTTATACTATGAATGAAAGTTATAGAACTAAAAAAGCATGGAGGATCTCATATGAAGTTAGATATAAACAACTTTAAAGTTTTTATGTGTTGGTGAAGTCTTTGTGGGCCAAATCAAGATAAAGTCTAGTGTTACACACAAACGTAATGCATTGGCGTTTTTGAGACGTAATAAAGGAGTGTTAAATAAATTATGTAATAGATGACCAAAAAAGGTTAATGTTATGATTTTATCCTGTTTATAATATTCTATAAGAGATTTTGTTTGGCTGAACTAAGTAATTTTAGGTGTGTATGACTAACCTAGCATGTATACGGTCATGAGTCATCTATAAAAATGTTAGGTAGTTTTACGCCTATTACTGGGTGAAATTAAATGATTGAAATATAGATATTTTTGGATATTTAATAGGTATTTTAGAACATGGGAAGAGTTTTCATGGTTAATATATAGAATATGGTCAACCTATTATAGGAAATTTATACATTCTCTTTGTCAAATTGAACAGAGATGAAGCATATGATGTTGTTTTTAGAAGAATAAGAGAGAGTGGAGATGAAGAAGTTTTCATCATTTGTTGATTAAAAAATAGGGTTTAAAAGGTGAAAAAATATAGTTGTGGCTGATTTGATGTTGATTCACTTTTGGAGTTGTTCAATCCTTCCAAGTGGGTGCTTGCTAAAACCTTATAGAGTTTGTGATTCTTTACAAGTTACGGCTTGCTAATACCTTTTAAAGTAGATGCTTGGTAATTTTGGGTTTGTGCTCTATGTGGAGTTGGTTCTTTACTAAATATTGATTTTTTTTATACAATAGTTCTACAAATATAGAGATCAATGGGTTTTCTTCTCTGTAAAGATTTCCCACATGTTTATGTCTATTTTCTCTTGTTTCATGTTGTTATGACTGGATTATTATGCATTTTAAGATCAAAATAGTTAATATGTATTGAATGAGTAAACGTAAGTGATAGAAAAATTTTAATCAATGATTCGCCACACACCCACTGATTATGTTTCCTTTCTAGCAAGTCTCTAATAGTATTAATGGAGAAACCAGGTAGACTTGAAGAAGAAGTTTATGATGTCATTTCATAATAGGTTGATTAAAACATTATGTGGATTTTTTTTTTTACAATTTTTATCTCATATTGATTCTTAAAAGAAGATTTGAAATTGGTTATATTGGTTTTGAAGATCAATCTCTTCATAACTCATTTTTAGGTAAGTCGATAATTTTTAGTGATCATGGTGTAGAGATGTCCTTGATCCCTAATGTTATGATTAAGTGTATAGTGAATATGATGATGATTTTGAGATCATGGAGTATATTTCTATAGGTTCTATTTGTCATGATTTTTGTCTTCAATGGGGTACAAGGTTCATTTTTCAAGAAATACTTTTTTGTTATATAAACATAATAGGATGGTATTTTCTTAACGTGATTTCATGATATGAATGTAAGTTGAAGAGATAAAAAATAATGAAGGAGCACATAAGAGGTGATATAAAAAAATGAAATGTTTTCGTGTGTTTGGTGAAGGCAGTGTGGGCCAATGAAATACAAAGTATAGCGTTTGAGACATACCTAATTCATTAAGACTTCTTAAGACCTAATGAAGGAGTATGAGCTAAATTATGTAATGGTTTACGTAAACTAGAATCATGTTGTGATTTACTCATGTTTTTAATATTATCTAAGAATTGTTTTATGATTGACCTAGGTGATTTTAGGTGTGGATAATCGACTTAGTAGGTATATGGTCATGAGTCATACGCATATATGTGTAAGGTAATTTTAGGAATATTTATGGGTGAAAGTGAATAAGAAAAATATAGAAATTGTTGGAGATATAGTAGGAATTATAGACCATTGAAATATTTTTCATGTTGAATATCTAGAATATGGTAATCCTATAAAAGGAAATTTCTACATTCCAATGTAAAAATGAAGAGCAAAGAAGGAAAAATGTTGTTTTGAGAATAATAAGACAATGTGTAACTAAATATTTGGTCATCATTTGTTAATAAATAAATAGGGTTAAGAAGGTGAACTAATATAGATGTTTCTCATTTGATTCCGAGTCACTTAGGAGTTATCATTTCCTTGCAAGTGAGTACCTTATAAAACCTTAGAGAGTTGTTACTTCCTTGAAAGTGGATTATCAATAAAAGTTTGTCAACTAGGTGTTTGGTAATTTGAGGTTTGTGCTTCGTGTGGACTTATCACTTCACTACATCTTGATTTTTTTATAGGATAGTTTTCCAAATACAGAGATTAGTGGATTTTATTCCCTTTAACATTTTCCAAATTATATATGGTTTTTCTCTCTCATTTCATGTTCTTTTGAATAGTTTATTATCCATTATAATATCACTATGGATAATATGCATTGAATCAATAAAGTTATTCGATAAAAATATTTAAGCATTGATTAACCCCCACCTCAATATTTTTTCTTCCAAGTTAGGTAGTCACTAATTATCCTCATGGAGAAAACCACGATGAATTCAAGAAGAATGTTATGAGTTATTTTCATGACAAGTTAATAAATAAAGTATATGTATATGTTTTTTTGAATTTTATGTCCTATTAATGTTTGGTAAAGGCTTTGAAAGTGGTCATATAGGTGTTTTGAGATCAAGTTCTTCATGACTTGATTTTGAGGTAAGTCGATAGTTTTGATTTTTTATGCCTTGAGTTGAACTTTCGAATGAATATGGTGATTTTGTTGACGTCATCTATTATTTTTCTATAGGTTCTATTTTTCATTATTTTGTTACTAAAGGAGGTATAACATTCATTGTTGAAGGAATACTTGTTTGGTATATAGATGGAATAGGCTAGTTTTGTTCATAAGGTGATTTTATGATATTAATGAAAGTTATAGAGATAAATAAGCATTGAGGAGATTAGAAGATTTCATAGATAAATAATTTGAAACGTTTTTTTATTTTCTTCATGAAGGTTATGTGGGCCCAAGCAACAAAAAGTGTAGTGTTATGGATAAACCTAATGTGTTAGGCCTTCGAGACCTAATAATTGATTATGAGATAAATTAACTAATGGATGAGTTAAACGAGGTTCATGTTGTTATTTATTCATGTTTGTAATATTATCTATAATAATTTTTAGGGCCTACCTAAGTTGTTTTAGGTTTTATTATCCATATGAAGAACACCCCAAGTTGAATAAGTGCAAGAAATCCTTTTCTTTGGTCAATACAATGGGAAATTTTGTGAGTGTGGGTGAACCAATTTTGAAAAGTACCGAAGAGAGTGACGATTCCCCAGATTAATCACCTAAACTAGTTTCTTACTAGGGGTAAGGGAAATAAATATAATGAATTCAAAAAAACATGTAGAATTTTTGATACACCACCTATTTTAGACACCTATGAATGCATAAGACACGTTATTTGAATCTTTAAGACGTGAAAACATCACTTCATTTGTTGTTTGATTGAATTTCACACAATATTTCACAAAAGGCATGCACAAGCTATCAATCTAGCATGGGAGGGAAAATCAAATCACCTTTCAACTTCCAAACTGATTAAAAAACTAAATCTACACTTAAAATGACTTATGAAAGCTTCAAAATCTTAATGGAGGTAATGAGATTCATAAACATGCAAAGGAAATAATTCATCTAGTTAAACATACTAATGAATCTATTGTAACATAGTTTAATTCAGCTTGTAAATAAAGTAATTTATTCTTTTATTGAGTCAAATAGCTGCTAGAGTACAAAATTTGGAAAAAATTGGAATGAAAAATTGCAAAGCCCCTCATGATTCAAAATCATGGGTACATATGAAAAGAGAAGGGAAAAATAAGTGTAGTTAGAACTTTTCAACACTTAATTTTTCTCCTAGATCTCAAACTCGACTAAAGTCTCACTTCAAGTAAAATACCTCAACTCGAGTTTAAAATTAAGTTAGAGTATAAGTGGAAACAAATCGATTGTTATCTCTTAGCTATCAAATACAAAATTAAAACCCAATTGTGATATTTTTTTGTATTTCTTAATCTATAAATCTGGATTTTGAGCCCTTTTGTACAAGGGTATAGACCCTTTCAAAATACTATATACCAAAAATTTAATAAAATAAAATTACAAATTCTTAATTATAATCATAAGCTTATTATTATTTACATGCTTTAAAAAGGATAAATGTTGAGTGTCCATGGAATTTTATGTTTTTTTATTTGTTCTACTTCCCCTTTGCCAAAATTAAGGTAATAATTCGGTCATTTAAGAAAATTAATATAATGATTTCCCTTCTTAGAAAAACATAAGCAAATCACTAAGTCCTTTTGGATTTGGGAATAGACATGATTAGTATATGAATTTGGTTTCTTTTAATCTGGGAAAGGTATGATTTTACACCACCCCCACATTGAAAATAATTACAATTATAAATATTATTTCAAAATAAATCACACCAGATGGGCCCTCGAAAGGATGATTATGTTTTTAAATGAGAAATTAATTTAACCATGGTCAAATTGACCATGGTTGAAATTAACTTGGTAGACCATTTATTGATTAGGTTTGAAACACTAAACACATTCATTTGAATTGGTTTTATTTTTGGTGTGGATGATATTATACTTCATGAAACCCTAGAAAACATTTGTTATCCTTGTGGAATATTAAGATAGTTATCTATTTTTTTCTTTGGATGTGGTCTCCATTATTTCTAATTTGGGTTAGAGTTGTGGCTTTACAAGAAAGTAGTGTGATCTTATCGCATGGACTCATTTCTTATGTTGGTTTTCCACTTTAATTAGCTTCTTTGAATATTCCATACTAAGGTAAAACACATTGAATATTGTTGTAGTGCCCACATTTTATAGCTTCAATTATTTGCTTACTTCTTTACTCATAGTTATTTCTTGAAATGGATTTGACATATTTTGGACAATATGTTATGTTATTTGATATTCATGGACATCTATGGTCATTTGGAAGCTTAGCACCAATTCACCTTTGATTAGTATGTTGGCACATTTTAATAGATGTTATGGATACTAACATATTGCTATGGTATTTGGCCCTAATTGATATATGATGGATACTTAGTTTAGTCACACACCTTTATGATATAGATTATTTGATTATTGATGAGAACAAATGATAGCATGAATATATTTCATTTGTATGTATTGAAATGGCTAACACATGGTGAATTTGTGTGAAATTGTGCATGTTTCTCATTTATGATTTCATGTTGATGTTGTGATATCATAGATTGCATGTTTAGACTTGATTGTTTACTGAGTAGTTGATTTACACTTGTATTGGGTAGATGTGTTTAATCTATGCATTGAGTGTGCAAGTTACAAAGTAGATGCCAACATGGGTTTTAGGAGGCTACGTAAATTGTGCACAAGCAACCCATAAGGCTAAGTCCTAACCATGCTAGATGTATGAGGTCTTATTGGTTGCTTGTATTATTTGGGCACCATGAGTGACCCTTATTTGTAATGTGGTATTTCATGTAATATAATTTTTTTTAGGTTGTTTAATTTTATTAGTAAAATAGATTTGGGGACTTAATTGTCCCCACCTGCATTAAGTATGTGTTAGTGTAAGTTTGTGTTAATTAAAGAGGATTGGGACCACATAGTCACCTTTCAATAGGACCCGCATCCTCTACATATGTGCCCAAATGTGCCAAACCTGAAATTGGGATATTTTTGGCATTTTAAGTTACCTCTTTTAGTTTTGGGAGTTCACGTAGAATGAAAATAAACCCTTGGACCCTACGTACTAGGAAGGGGATTGATTCAAAGGTATGGAGGGATTTTCCATCCCATTTACCCTCTCTTTTGTCACCATCCATGTAAGATGGGTTATAATATGTGCGATGTGAAAATTTGCTTAATATTATCTAATTTTCTTTTTGGGTAATTTGGGAGAGGGTGTTTAAATGTGATTTTATCTTTTCTTTATTTTGTTTTGGGAATATTGACTTGGAGGGAAGAGAGGGGTGACACATGTCACCCCCTAATTTTTGAGGAAATTTATTTTATTTTATTCAAATACTCCCTCATGTGGGAGAAAGAGGACTTTTTGGGAGGGTTTCTCTAGTGCTTGGAGTATTTTGGAGTTAGATTTTTTCTTATACAAGGAATTGGGAAAATCTTAGATATTTGGAGACCTTGTGGAGGTAGGATCTTTGATCTTATTCTATGTTATTTTACATGTTAGATCTTATATTTTCTTATGGTTGAAATTTGTGTCTTGTTGCATGTGTTGTATATTGCTTGGGTATGTTATTTGTTATTTTCTCCATCCATCATATGGATTGATGGATTTGGGAGTTTTATTGGGGAAGAGGGAGGTATTTTCCATCTTAAGCCTCACAGCTTAACGAGAAAGCCATGTTGGTTCTCTTTATCCACTCATATGGTTTGAACCCCTTCCCCATCCTTGGAGAGGAAACCCAATGGGTTTGAAAATCCTCCCAAGGAGGATTTTAGGTGAATGGGAGGAACAATAAGGAGGGATGATTATCTTGGATGAATAGAAGGTTTTTGAAGATCTTGTAAGTGTGCATCCTATGGTTAGACCACACTCTTTGGAATTATTGGATGTCTCATCTACTCTTCCCCTTTGTTGAGGATGAATATGGTTTTCTCCTCTTTTTATTTGGTTGGTAATTGTTGTGTTTTCTTTAGTGTATGGATTAGTCTTGTATGTGATATGCTTGTGTTTACTTCCCCCTTATTCTTATGTGCATTTTTGGAAGCTAGATCTCTCTTCCATGGGCTTGGAGGAGGATATCATGTTTTTCAACCTTTGGAAATATATGCAATGATGCCTATAGGTTGGGTGGTAAAACAAGCCTTTCTCTATGTGTTGGATTCAATGAAGAGAAAAAAAGTTGGAGCTCAAGTTTGGAAGATGGTTGGAATATTCCTTTAAGTTTTAGGCATCTTGTTGTCCTCAAAAATTTTGTGAAAATTTTACTTATTGTAATATTCCTTCCATCTTGGAATGAAGCCTTGTAAATTTTTTGTTTATGCATCTTAAGTATCTTGAAATACGTTGTATTGGAGAGCTTAAGATTGATTGTAATATAAACTATTTTTACATGAAGAAAGTGGTAAGAACCTAGTATCTTGAAAAGTAATGCAAGTATTTTGATGAGAATCTTGTAGTCCAATTTCCCCCTCAGAAAAATGAACAAACATGACCTTTCGAAGGTGGAAATGGAAAGATTGTTTCAGTCATGTGAACTCACATTCAATTTCAAAAATCAAGTTGCTGTCGATTTTATCATGGCAATGCAAAAAGGAAGAATATCCAAGTTCAAGAGGAAGAAGAATGGAGAAGGCTCAATTTTTCAAATTGTCATTTTTGGTGCTTTCAAAAATAGAGCCAAAAATGATCGAAAATGTCTTAAACCTAAAACTCAAACTCAAATTTCATACTTTAAGGTTTTGGGGTTTCAAATATTAGGGGTGAAAATGGAAATTCAAAGAAAAATGTCTAAAGTTTGAAACTCCAAAAGTCAAAAATTTCGTACTTTCGGGTTTAGGAAATCTCGGGTGCAAAAATGGAAAATTGGCCCAAAAAGTCCAAATTCTTGAAGTCCGAACGTCTGAATTTCAGAATTACAATGTTTCGGGGACCTTGGGAATCGAGCCAAGAATGAAAAGAAAAAGTATGAATTCCCAAATTCTGATTGTCCAAATTTTCAAACTTCATAATTTCGGGATATCGACATTCAACACTTTTTATTTTTCGAAGCGAGAAAAATGGAAAAGGACAAAAAAATGTCTAAAACTCGGAACTTTGAAGTTCCAAATTTTTGACTTCAGACTTTCGTGGTTTCTAGTTCGATTTTGGAACTCTCGGGCCCCAAATCGTAAAAATCAATGGAAATGTCTCAAACGTGAAAGTTTGAAATTTGGACTTTTAGGATTTTAGGGTTTGAAATTTTGGAACTCTCAAGCAATATTGGCGGATGAACATTGTTTTAATCTACTCTCAAATGAAAATGTCCAAAATTCTGAATTTCGTGGTTTGAGGTTGTCATGATTTTTGGACTTTCGGAACTCTCTTGCATTTTTTCCACAGAATGCACCTCAAAATTTATATGGAAATATATTTTGACTAGAAGCTCGTATTTGAGAAAGAGAGGAATTTTTGGAAATCTCTCGATGTCTTCTACACAACAATGAAAAATATAGTTCCCTATTTTATGGTTTCTTAGTGTTTCTCACCTACCACCATACTAAGGTATGGGCTTCCTTTCTTTCCCAAAAAGTCAAAGTACATGGAAACATGGGTTTTACACTAGAACCCATCAATTTTGCATAAGAATTCAATGCATTTTTAGGGTGGTTGAAGCTAGCTTTCAGGTTTCTTATCATCTCCCTCTCTCATTCTTGCTATATATTGTAAGGAAGGGCATTTTTCTAAATGTTGGACATTTTTGTTTTGCACCCTCCCTTCTCCTCTTGTTTGTAAGTGGATTTGTGGAGTTCAAACCTCCCATTAAAATTGTAATGCAAGTTATGCCTCTTGGCCATTATAGTGCACTGTATAAACTTTTTGGAGAAATAATACATGTCTATGGATGATGTTTTAACCCTCTCCTGTGTTCATTTTCTCTTTCCTTATCTCTCTCATTCCAGTATTGGTTATCTGTGCATTGGTGGTTGTATTAAATTTTTATGGTTTGTGTTCATTTACAAAGTAGGTGTTCATCATTCCTTTCGTGCATCACCTTTGTTAATTTAGGTTTAATTTTATTACATATACTTAACTATGTGTCCTTGGAAAGTTAGAGTAGGTTTTAAAGTAGACCCTCTGTAGTTTTAATGCATGCACCGAACAGAGGAATAGGAATTGGCCTTCACCTAGAGAGCTTTCCCGATTGCAAGGTCCCACACTTTGGTAAAAGCTCCATGTTATTCAATCACACTTTGAGAGTTTCAACCCAAAAAGTTGAAGACATTCGAAGGGTGCTTTGTGATTACACATCAACAAGTCCTTATTAAATATCTTATTTTTTGGTTGAAATATTCCTTTTAAAATAAAATAATTGTTTGCTATATGAAGTTTTTGTTGAAAAAGAGTAATGTTACTCTTGTTTCTTGTTAGTATGGTAAATGATTAAAGATAAAATGATTGAATACAAACTAGATTAAATTGTATTTCTTTACAATTTTAGAAATAGGGTTATTAATTTGAAAGAAAATTACTTCTAGTGGAAATCCACTTAATGCTTGCATAGTAAAAGTTTGGCTGAAAGAAAAATTTGTTTCATTAGTTTCCTTCCGATTTTAACAAAAACACATTTCTTTGATAATGTGGATGGCAAGTGTACAATGTTTCTTTTTTTTTATAAACTTAGAATGAATGCATTTGTAAATCATTTGTTGATATACGTTTACTTGCTCAATTCAAGCCTTCTCCTTTTATCTAGAAAAAGATTTTATAATGATCATGAAAAATTGTTAAGAAGAAGACAAAATATAGAGGTGGTTAAGTTGGTGTTGAGTCACTTTGGGAGTTTTTTGTTCCTAGCAAGTGGGTGCTTGTTAAAAAATTAGGGAGTTGGTACTTCCTTACAGGTGGGTTATTTTTAAAACCTTGTCAAGTAGGTTCTTAGAAATTTTGGATTGGTGCTCCATGTGTATTTGTTGCTTCCCTTAATATTAAGTTTTTACTATAGGAAAGTTGTCCAAATACAAATATTAGTGTGTTTTCTTACATTTTAGGGTTTTCCATATATATATATATATATATATATATATATATATATATATTTATTTATTTATTTTCTCTGGTTTCATGTTATTATGAATGGATTATAATGAATTTTAAGATATTTATGGTTAATATGCATTAAATAAGTAAAAGTAAGTGATATAAAAATTTTAAATACTGATTCTCCCCCTTTTAGTGATTATGCTTCTAAGTCACATAACCGTGAACTATCTTAATGGAGGAAACCAATCTGAGTTGAAGAAGAATGTTTTGAGGTTTTTTAATGTTAGGTTGATAAAAAAAACTTTATATGGATAAGTTTTCTGGGACTTTTATGTCCTATTAATGCTTTATAGATGCTTTGAAATTTTCCATATAGGTGTTGAAGATCAACTTCTTCATGACTAGATTTTGAGGTAAGTTGAGAGTTTTGAGTGATCATGGTGTAGAATGTCTTGCCCATTATGACTGGAGTCGAAGCTTCTAACATGTATGGTGATGGTGTTGAGGTCAAATAATTTCTATCTATAGGTTCTATTCATCATGATTAAGTAGTGGCTTAAGGTGACATAAGCTTCATTCTTATAGATAGAATTTTCTTGTTATACATAACTAATAGGTAAGTTTTCTATTAAGGTAAGAGAGATTCCTAGTGAGTTTAAATAGAGGAAAATGGGGAAGAAGAGGGAAGATAAAATGTGATAGTCCAAAAACACATTTAAACCTCCAATCTTGTGGAGCACAACATATTTTAACCCTGTAAAGGAAAACAATATGCACAATCTACCCGAAAAATATAATAAAAGGAAAAAAATTCAATACAAATCAATATAGGAAACAAAATCCACAAAATACTAATTTTATTTCTTAAAATGATGGACAATCCATTATAGTATAGGCACAACGAAAAAATCCTTCACAAATGCATAAATTAAGGCCTGTAGCTCATAAAAGTGCTAGAAATTTTTGGCAGAGTTCCATTACAATTTCAAAATATCTCCCTTCAAATGAGGGGAATTTACAAATATATAGAGAAAAAGAGATACCAACCAATATCATTCATTAATTTCCTATATGGATGTATGGGTTACCATTCTAGTTTAATTTCCAATGGTACTTTTCTTGCACATCGAACAAGGGTGCCGTACCTCATTAATCTGGTTGTTGAGCTACCATGTATGGTGTCATTGATGTATTTTGTATCTGAAAACTCTTTGCTGATGCATGAAAATAAGGGAAGATTTTCACCGATGAGTGAAAAAATTTCACCTGAAAAATAGGAAAATATGTCACACGACAATGAGCACGGGTTGTGAACATCAACAAAAGGAGGTGGACGTGCAACAGGGAAGTGATAATGAGGCAAGATAAGAGGGCGGCGGTGATGAGGAAGGTAGAGTGATGCACATCAAGGAGGGGATGTTTTCACATGAAAATAAGGTATGATGTAGCATGATAGGGAGGGATCGTTTAATGCCCGATAGAAAAAAATGGTTATCATGTGACAATAAGAGGTTTTGACGCATGACAAGAGGGAATGGTTGATGCGTGAAAAGAAGGAAAATTTGACACATGATAAGAAGAGGTGCGGACGCACCACAAGAGGGAACAATTTATGCATGACAGGAAGGAATGGTTTATGCATGATAGGAAGTTGTGTAGAGGCGCAACAAGAAGATATGTTATTGCATGTCAAGGAGGTGACAATTTGTACATTATCCAATTTGACCATTAAAGAAAACCTAGATCCAAACCTTCACCATGGTGAGTAAACTCACCAAGATATACTCTATGCAATGCTCTCATTTACTATTAATGCACCGACACATAGGTTGATCCATTTTGCAATTGGGGTGCTGAAATGGATAAAAATTGGTGACTTGTGGGTGATCTTCCTAGTAGATGTGAAAGAATCTTCATTTTGTATCCATTGGGCATGAATTCATTCTAATTGTTGAATATGGTTTGATTTCTGAAACCTCTTGTAACTCTAGAATACTACTTGTCCATTACTTCATCATTAGGTCCTGCCTAAAAAAAAATTGCAACAACAACAAATTGCAGACATGTAAAAGAAAAAATCATACATATCCCAAATGAAACATGCAGAGAGTACACAATCCCTTATCTAAAAGTAAACTTAGCTACAATATAATAATGTGCTGAAAAAACTTAGAGGAATTACAAAATCTAGGCTAATACGTACAAAAGATAGTCCCATCAATAATAATACATGAGATATATTCAATTGAATGTGATCTCGTAATTATTCTCCATCCAACTTTGTCAATTGGAAAGCATTGTTTTTTTTGCACCTTGAAATAAAGTAAGTGCCACTCCATATTGCATAAAACTTGGAGTGCCTCCTGGTTTTAATCTGCATCGCATCCCATTTCAAAACTAGGTCTCCTTCTTGAAAATTATCATCTTTGGCCCTTCTTTCAAAAATCATATTGATTTGAACTCAGTCCTTATCCATTATTTTATGGCCTATTTCCTTATCTCTTCAATCTCCATGAGCTCTTCATACCTAATTTCCATAGATGGAAATGCAAACAACTCCAACTATTTGATAATCTTTAAGGCCGGTAATTCAAGGGATATCGATAGCCTTGATTCCCTTCCATAATCCAAATTAAAAGGGATATAACCAGTTGACTTCTCGGAGTTATTCTATCATCCCACAAGACTAATTTCAATTTGGTATGCCAAGTCCTTTGATTCTCATCTAGGGTCCTCCTTATGATTCTCATCAAGTTCTTGTTCGTGGACCCTACTTTCCCATTACCCTAGGGGTATTAGTTAGAAGAATTGCTCAAGTAGATGCCATTTTTAACATCTCAATTAGATATCTTAGTTGCAATGAAATCTAAGGCATTATCTGATATTATATTGGAAGGGACCCTAAACCTTGTTGAAATACCTTTGTAGAAATCCATAATACTATCTTCATTTGCCTCCTTGAGTGTAACTGCTTCTGTCCACTTAGTTAAGTATTCTGTGGTTGTAAGAATCCATTTGTGACCTATGCTAGAACTTGGATTGATTATCCCAATAAATTATATCCCCCATTGCATGAAAGGTTTTTCAACTGAGATAGGATGGAGTGGGAGGGATGATAGCTTCTCTTTACCTGTGAAAAAGGCACACTTCTTGCATTTCTTGATCCATGAGTAACAATCATTGAAAAGGTTAGGAAAATATTAACCAGCCCTCATGATCCTAATAGTTGTTGCTCTTGGGGAAAAATGACCACCTGCCTCTCCATCATGAAATTCATACAATACCCTCTCTATCTGATCTATCTTGATGCACCTTAGGAGGACACCATTCAAATCCCTTTTGAGAAAAATATTATCCACAAGGACATATGGGATGCAATGAATTCTGAAATACCTCCTTTTGGACTTACTCAATCCTTGAGGATTTTGACCTGTTTGAAGGAAATGTACAATATCATGAGTCCAACAAGGAATGGGTATGTCACTTGTAGTTTGTTCTTGATCATCTTGCAACATCACAACAACTTCTTCCTCCTCTCTTGATTCAACATGTTGGTTAGAAGCTAGTTTCTCACACAACCCTTTCCTCTAACTAATTTGGTCACATTTATATCAATATCGTATTCCATGACCTTGGTTATCCAACCAGCTCTCTTTTTATTAAGGTCCTTATTAAATAGAAAATATTTTACACCAGCATGTGAAACTAATAGATCAATTCTTTCCTTTGACACTAGATGACTGAATTTCTTTAAAATTTTAATTACAACAAGGACATGCTTCTCAATTAATGAATATCTCACTTCATAATCCTGAAGGATTTGACTGAATAATGCAATAGGATGCTCCAATACTTATTGATTTGGTTGTACTAGTATGGAAAATATTTCACCAGTGCCTCCAAAAGTGTATAAGATGAAGTCCTTTAAGAAATCTATATTTATGAGGGTTGGAGCTTGTGTAATGGCCTGCTTTATGGCTTCAAAAATTTATTTTTGTTCAGTAGTGCATCTAAAAACCATGGTCTTCTTCAAAATCATTGTTAGTGGCTTGAAAAGATGGGAAAAGTTAGGAACATACCTCCTAACAAAATTAATTTTTCCTAAAAATATTTGGAGAGTCGTCTTGTGACTTGGAAATGGAAATGTTTGAATGAATTCTACCCTTTCTGGATAGATTTCAAATTGTTCCTTAGACATGATGTGGCCTAATATCTTACCTTCATGAGCCAATAATATGCACTTTTTAGATTCAAAGACACCCTGAATCTCCTCGGCATCTTTGGAATACTTGTCTAAGATGGAAGAGGTGACTTGCTACAATTTTTGAGAATAGGGTAATTTCATCTAGATAAAAAATAACCATCTTATTAATTAGACCTTTGAATGCCATATCCATTACCTTTTAGAAATTTTCTCCAATGTTTGATAGTCCAAATGGCATCTTTCCATAAGCATATGTTCCCCACTTCGTAGTGAAGGATGTCTTGAATTGATATTCCTCCTTCAACAAGATTTGATTATAGCCCAAGTAGCCATACAAAAATGAAAACCTTTTTGATACACCTAATACTTGCAAGATTTTCTCCATGGAATGAAGTGCATAGTGGTCCTTGAGAGAGGCCATGTTCAAGTCTCGGAAATCCACACATAATCTGATTTCCCATTTATATTTGCTAAACGACACCAGATTTTATACCCATGAAGAGTGCTTGATTGGAAATATGATGCTTTCTTCAAAGATTTTGTGCACTTCCTTGTTCATGAGAGATTCAATATGAGGATTGAATTGCCTTTTCTTCTACCTGATAGGTTTAGCTCCTGAATCTAGCTCAATGGTGTGTTGTGCCAATTTTGGATTAAACCCTATCAAATATTCATAATTCCAAGAAATTTAATTTGGAAATTCTTGGAAAATTTGTATAAATTCAAATTTTTCTTGTTTAGTGCTTACCTTACAAATTTGAAGTGTTTTTCCTTCTCCAACTAAAATTGGCTCTTAATTCTTACCTTTGACCTGAATGTTTTCTCTTTCCCTCTAGAAATGATCAATACGATTGAATATTTATTCTAGAGTCACTAGGCCCTTTGAAGCTTATTTTTCCTCAATTGAACCACTTGATCACCATATTGTTGCTCAAATTTTTTATTTTTAACCAAGAACTCATCCTCCTATAATAAATTAATGATCTATTGATCATTCTCAAATACCTTCGAGATCATGTTATTTTTCGACATAGCTATCCTAAGAATCACATCAATATGTGGATGTGCTTTATCTCTTTTAATATCATCCATAACATCAAATGTTGCTCTAATTGTTGCAAGCCTATATGCAGCCTCATTCTTCTTCCTCAAGATGGCTTGAATATTGAACACTTCAAAATAATCAATTTGATCCCATACCTGATGTTTGTAGGATTTGAGTAGATCATTCTTAGCACTATGTTTTCCCTAACCTGGTTGAGAATTAACTCACTATCCCAAAAAATTTACATGTTTTTATATCTCTGTTTCTTGCACAATTCAATCCATGTATCAAAGCTTCATACTTAGTTGTATTGTTTGAACAAGTAAACTGAAAAAATAAATTTGAGTAGTACTTCATACCTTATGGTGAAAAAATCATTTCTCCTCCTCCAGTGCCTTGCCTACTCCTTGATCCATCAAATAATATCTGCCATACTTCCTTGTCACCCTTATCATCCTATTTGATGAGGCTAGGAAGAGGTGTGTTTTCCTTGAGCAAACAATAAACTCCTAACTCATCCTCTTCTATTTCCTTGTATGGGTCATATCCATGTATTTTGTTTTCCCATTCATCAAGATTCAAATTCAGGATGCACCCAACATTAGTATTTGTTTCCTGAGTGTTTGGGAAATCCTCTTGATCGAAGGATGAGAAATTTACGTTTATTGGGCTTGGTACATGAGGCTAAATATGGAAATTTGCAATAGGTTCCAAATGGATTGTAGCCTTAGCTCCATACCTTTTTATGAAGAGTATATGTGACCAATCAGCTGATAAGTAGCATCCAATTTTATCGGTGAAGTATCTTGATAAGCACACTACAAAGAGTGGTGGAAAATCAATCACTCATATATCCTATTAAACTATGACATTAGTACATGTGTGTAATGTAAGGTTATAAAATTTTTATGGTCCCAACAGTCCCCACTATTGTCCCATCTAAATGTACCACTTCTTTGGAAACCAGGTCATATTTTAGGCCCAATTGATCTACATTTTATTTCAACATTACTGAACTACTAGCATGTGATTCAATCATACAATTGTGTACAGGTTTTTTCCCAATAGCCATAGATATATAGAATGGATGAGGGTTCATGATTTTACCTTGCTAACCTCCATGAACTCCTTCTCTTGGAGTTGCATTGGTGAGGACCTTCTCTTAATTCTTGGACAATTCATTTGATGTTGGCCAATTCTCTATGGCTACCTATAACAAATCTCATTGGCCCGGAATTTTAAATGATTCCCACATAGAAATTCTTACATTGGTATTCTTAAATTGATCAATAATGTTAAAAGGAGATGGATTCTCCTTAAATTTCCCCTTACTCAACATGACTTTCTCCTGCACATGGGCTACTACAACCGGCACTTGAGTTGGCTTAGAAGGAATTTTGAACTGATTTTGAACATTTGGGGCTGCACTTGGATTGTTAAAACCTTGAAGTGTGATAAAAGGATGAGAAGTACTTGGATTGTATTAATTACCTTCATCTATATTAATTTTCTTAGACCTTGTGTTGGATGATACACTTTGAGGAGGGGACTGATTTATTCAACAAAAATATTCAGCTTGTCAATTCACAAGTGTTGTCTCGTTTAGAGGTACTTCCTAATTATCTACCTGCTGCTGACTTTCTTCTTGGTTTGGTTCTTGAGGAAAACACACCGTAGTAACCATAAATGGTTGATTTAAAGGACCATTGAAGCATGTTTCTTGATTGTACGGTTGGCTACATGGGAAACACCATTCATATTATTGTGCTATATTATTTTCATTGGAACCAAGGCCCTAGATATTGAAACCGCATTAGGGTTATATGCTTAGAATGACCTAGGAGATCGGGGTAGCCCTTGGTTCTTGTTGGAAGCTTGAACATGTGGCCTGTTTAGCTAATATGGAGGTTTTTTGGTATGGAACTGGGGCTAATGAGGTCTATAATTTTGAGCTTGTTGCATCGTAAGAGTTACCAACTCATTTCCTAAGTTTTGTAATTGTTTCATAACCTCCTGGAGTTCATTTGAATAGATATAATAAGAAGTGGATGGTTCATTTGAACTCAGATTTATTGGAGTAGGGATGGGGGCTATTGTAGGTTATTGATTAGGATTAGGAATCCCCATATCCAGGTACAAAGGCATAGGTGGCCTAGGTTTGATTCTACCAGATTGAATTACTTAAATTCTCAGCTTTAATGACTATGGTATGGCCATTTTTAGGGTTATTCCTCCCATAGATTGTAGCATAACAGATATATCAGAATTTAGAGATTTAAGAAAATAGATAAATGCACCTTTAGTTGTTAGTCTAAGCACAATTGGGATCATTTCCCATGTTATTTGGAATCTAGCATTGAATTATGTTGTCTGCTCATTTAGTTCCTTTTGATTATGGTCATCTACTCCAAAATGGATAAGTTATCATCCTTTTCCCCAAACTGGCCAAAGAGATCTATGCACACTTGATCCCAACTCTAAATTGATCCTTCTCCCAAGCCTTTGAACCATTGCAACTATTTTAATTTGATATAAGAGGACAAAAAATTGACTGCAACCTCCATATCAACAATCTCATGTATGACACGAAATTTTCAATGTCTTGAATGTGATCGATGGAATTTGTGTGATTTTCTCGAGTGAAGTATGCTATATTCTTTAATGTTGTTAGCGGGACTATATTTTGTGCATTAAGAGCCAGTGGAATACTACTTGTGAAATTCTCATATGGGTTTGGGTGTGACTTATTTAGTTGTTGTAGATGAGCCATCATGAGTGGCCTGAGAACCCTAGTCGATTGAAGAAAGGTTTTTCCTGGTGGAGGTGTTGATAAAGTTCTATTTGGTGGAGATGGAGATCTTCAAGCTCTTATTCCCCTTCTTGCTCTATCTAGGGATAAGTGTAGATAGAAAAATATCCCATCTTCTCTATTTCTTAACCTTGTTTGGATTCTTCTCATGAACTTGATGAACTTGGGCTACTAAAACCACTGGATTTGAGTGGAAAAGTGACCAGATGTGTTGTTGCAAAGCCTCCTAGTGTTATAATTTCACCAAGACACATACCCAATCTTGATAAAACTTAAAATATTGACCTTTGGTCCCACCAAGCGTTCCCGAACTGTTATGTCGGAAAAGTAGCACCCTAGGATTTACACATTACAAAACCCTACTTTTGAATAACATGGGATTGTATCAAGGTGTTTGACCCTTACGATTGAGACAAACCTCTAGAAAAGGATGATTCCTGACATATTCTAATGCTAACTTACTCCTAAACTACCAATTCCAAGGGACCGGAGAGAGAGAGAAATATATAAAAATGTAAATCCTAAACTAAGGGAGGTGATAACACCAAAACAAGGCTAGAGATATTCCTAGTGAGTTAAAATGGAGAAAAATCGGGAAGAAGAGGGCGTGATAAATTGGCACATTCCCAAAACACAATCAAACCTCTAATCTCATGGAGCACAACAAATTTAAACCCTATAAAGGAAAACAATATACACAATATTCCTGCAAAATATAATAGAAGGTAAAAAATGCAATATAAATCAAGATAGGGAAATAAAATCCTCAAAACACTAATTTGATTGCTTAAAATGATGCACAATCCATTACGAGAATAAGCACAAGGAAAGAATCCTTCAAAAATGAATAAATTTGATGCCTGTAGCTCACACAAATGTTTGAAAATTTTGGCCAAGTTCCTTTACAATTTTGAAATATAGCCCCTCAAATGAGGGGAATTAACATATATAGAAAGACAAGGAGCTACCAACCAACATACTTCATTAATCTCTTGTATGGAGGTATGGGTGACCATGTTGTTCACTTTCCAATGGTACTTTTCTTGCATGGTGAATAGGGGTGTCATACCTAATTAATCTGGTTGTTGAGCTACCATTTACGATGTTATTGATGTCTTGTCATATCTAAAACTATTTGTTATCACCCGACTAAAACCACTAGCTGACGCTTACGAAAATAAGGGAAGAACCACTTCCGATGAGGGAAAGACTTTTTGCATGGAAAGAAGAAAAATTATCACACAATAGCGAGGGGTGGTTAATGCAGTCAAAGAAAAGGAGGTGGAAACGCGATAGAAGTGACACTAACGTGAGATGAGAAGGAGATGACGATGGGGAAGGTAGAATGATGCATGTCAAGGAGGGGATATTGTCACATGATAAGAAGGTATTAAGTCACGTTAAATTGAGGGAAGTTGACGCATGATAGGAAGAATCGGTTTTCATGTGAGAAGAAAAGGTATCGACATGCGATAAGAGGGAATGGTTGATACGTGATAGGAAGGAATGGTTGACACATGAAAATTAGAGTTGGTGATGTGTGACAAGAGGGAATGGTTGATGTGAGAAAGGATGGAACAGTTGATGCATGATAGGAGGAGGAACCGACACATGATAAGAAGATATGTTTTTACGCGTGAAGGAGATGATAATCAGTACATTTTTCCAATTTGACCATTAAAGAAAACATGGCTCCATGTTAGGTTATCGAGCATATTTTATTGTGTGAAAGTGTTGAATTTTATACACTAAGAGTACTTTACATGTTGCATAGTTGTTTTAGTAGGATTCGGGGACATAGCTGCTGAGAAAAAAAATTGGCCTTGAAATGTGATTTTCTCATATGAGCGGGATTTGTGACCTATAGGTTTATGGGATGGTTTTGGCCCATGGTTTTTATACCCACAGTTTTGTAAGACTGCTTAAGCAGTTTTCTACTTATGTTTTTTTGCATATGTTAGATATAATGTAACATTGTAGATGTGTGTGAATTCGTTTGTGAATTTTGTAGAATTGTTGACCATAGCTCCAAATAGATATGGGTATTGAATTGAGAGAGCGGTGGCTTGTAATAAAATATGAGTAAGTGATTCTTGGTAGACATAGCCCAAATTGGGTTAACCATGTTAAATATTGTCTATTTGTGTTGTGTTATTTTTATTGTGCACTTTATTTCAGATCTGTAATATTTTACGCTTATTAGTTTCTCTGTTGTAATTCTGCGAGGGATTGTTCCAAATATTTTATCACTTATTTCCTAATAATGGGTAGTAGAGCTGGTTTGGTTTTCTGAAGTGTTGAATCAAAGGGAAAGTTTTACCTTGACTCAGAACTATGGAAGATGATGGAAGATCAAGGGTTCATAAATTCAATGGGTAGAATTTAAGTCTTTGGAAGATGCAAATGGAATATTACCTTTATCAAAAGGATTTTTATTTCACTTTTTTAGAAGGTGAACAAACCCTCAAGCATGACTAATAAGGGGATATTTTTCAGTGTTTAAATTTTCCTAAACTTCCCTAAACCATTTAAGTGTAGTAGAGCGTTTAGAGAGCTTTCCGATGACTATAAGAATGTGAAAAATGGACACTCAAAGAACAAGATATGTCCAGTAAAAGTTTGGTCAACCGGAAGGTCAACATTGGTCAATAGGTCCATGGTGACGTGGATGCGTGCAAAATTGGCCAAGTGGCTCAATCGGCATCCAAAAAGTTGTAAAAGGAGAAAAATATGAATTTCATATTACTTTGTAATTATTTGGCACATTATTTTACATTTAAATTCCAGCGCATTTTTATAAACTCAAACTATATTAAATTTGCCACTATATCCTAACTTGCCACACAATATATCCATCTCCAACACCTTTACTCCAAATAATGCACCAAAATTTATCCTATTCCAACCATAGTTGATTTAAGCACCCTAATCTTTGGGATGAGATGGATCTTAAGCCTCTAGACCTATGCCAAACCTCCCTATTTTAGCACCTCAATAACCTCTCATGCGTAGAATGTGGGATTTCCCACTCCAATGCACAAAACGGTCGATGTAAAAGAATCTCAACGTTACTTGAACCCGTGATCTGACCACCCAAAGAAAAATCCACTAGTAAACACACCCAAGGGGCTCGCTTGGTTATAAAATGGGTTGTTGCAACTTATACATGACAAGTACCCAGTGCATGCAAAGCCCATAAGGAGGCAATTTTGAGGCACTTCCACTCAGAACCAAATCTCAAGTTATATATGAAAGTGTCTTAGAATTTTGAGATGATCATGATGGTGTGATAATTTTTCTAATTTGGAGCTTTTGTGATAGATTTATTTTCTGTTAAAGTCACATGAAGGCATAGAACCAAAGGGAGACACCGCTGCAAGTGGATCAAGAAGGTGAAGGACAGAGGTTGAGCTCCATTAATGTCCTTTGAAGGTATGAAAAATAGTTTTGTAGGTTTTGATTCATTATTGGTTAATGTAAAGGTTATTTTATTTACATTTTTAACATTATTAATGGATCGGTTCATCATGAACCCAAGGACGTAGGAATTCCGAACCCCGTAAACAATCTAGTGTTGTGTTCTGATTTTATTTTCAGTTTCTGATTATTTGCAATAATTTAATTTCATAAAAATAATGTGGATGTAATGGTAATCAGTATTTGAAAACTTTTAAAATTGATTAAAATCAAGAAACAATGAATTTGGGCTTTGATCAAACATTCAATTTTTAATATAAAGGAATTTAAAATTCATTTTGAAAACAGCCCTAAATCATAATTTGATCAATTTTTGGAGTATAAAAAACTTCAAATTGATTAAAAAATAACAATCCTTGAAAATTTTAAAAGTGGAAAAACTAAAATACACATTTTCTGATCAAGTTTGGTATCAAAGTAGTTAGATTGCGGATTAGCTTATAATTGTGTCTCAAAATTTTGCTTGATTTGCCAGTATTGATTTCACTTTTCATTGTGTAGACATTTTGGGACTTGTTAATTTTCTTTTGCGGTGTGCATTTTGGAAGTACAAGTTGTGTTTGTAGGAACAAGGAATCATGGGCAAGTCATCCAAACAAGAGTAACTAGATGAGCTTGAAGCCATAAACCACCAACTCTAGGAAGAAAACTCTTTCCTGAGAGCTAATTTTTATTCCTTGGAAGAGGAAATAATGTGGTTAAAATATGAGCCACAATCCTCTATAACCAAGAAAGAGGAGTATGTCAACGATATCCTTGTAGAGAGGAAGAAGTTGATTGGCTTTGTTAAAGAGTTGCAGGAAGAAATACAGAGCAAGGATGCCCTCTTGGAAAATTTACAACAAGGTGAACACAAGAAGGAAATTCCTTCCAAATAAGATGCAAGTACTATGATAGAATGCATTGTAAGTTGTTCACATTTTAATTCTTCCTCTCATTTAGTTTCAGATATTCCTTTGGGTCAATTTGAAAAACACACTAAGGGAATTGGGTCTAAGCTAATGGTTAAGATGGGATTTAATGGAAAAGGCCTTGGTAAAAATGGACAAGGTGATGCTAACCCAATATAGGTAGAGGATCAGCCTTAGTTTGCAAGTTTGGGTTATTCTAGTGGGAAAATGGAAATTGGAGAAAGTTCCAAAGCAGTTGAAGGAAGACAAGCTTCCAACAGCCAAGGATCTACACCTCTAGAATTGCAGGATTCTCGCCATCAGGAGGAACAATGAAAGGTGTAAGAAAGTAGGTAAACGAGGTAATGAAATTCCACCTCCTCCCACTTACACTAAAAATAGCACTAAGGGGAAATTAAATCCTAAGACTTCTAAAACACTCTTTCAGTTTGAACAATATAGCTTTGGTAGATAGAAGTATGCTTTTCCTTACACATTTTGTGAAGGTACTAATCATTCTGCAACATATTGTTGGAAGAGGAAAACAATGGTAAAGAATTTAATTCCTTTTTTGAATGATAAGGTAGGTGCTAAAGACCAATCTCTCCCTGGTAAAGTGAGAAATGGAAAAAATTTCCTCTCCTAAACAGAGGAATCATTCTCCTAGACAGATTTCAAGAAATGGAAAAATGGGTAAGACTCCTAAAAATAGGAAGTTAAATTTTGTTCCCATTGTAAAAGGAATGGTCATGATGTTAAGATGTGTTGGTATATTCCTTCAGTGCAACGTTGGGAAGTTTTTAAAAAGGAAAATAATGTCAAACCAATATTTTTGATCTAACTCATGTAAATGCTCATTCTAGTACTGGGGAAGTAAAACCACCTAAATGGAGAAATCCAAGTAATTGGATGGGTAAAACATTCCTCAATTTTATGTTTGCATTACAATAATTGGTGATAGTATGCAAACATTTTCAAAGCTATATTTTAGGGATTTTGATCCTATGTTTGTATTCAGCTTTGAAATCATTTGGAAGTAGTCGTAGAGAATATTTGAGTGATAGGTTCATCATACTCATATTCATCTTCTCACATTTCGTTAGTTATTCCATTTATGACAAACAATATGTATGGATATGGGCATCATCAGAATGTCTATTTTGAAACTTGTAGTTTTATAGTGTTTTCATTTGTGCAAATATTATGGATGCTTATAAGACCCATTCGGCACTTGTTTGATATTGTAATAAAGAGACAAAATTGTTGTATCCACATGTGTTATTTGTACTAATTTATAAGACCCTTATTTTGGGAAAATTTGATTTTTGTAACTATCAGATGTGGTTGCAATTAGGGTGTAAATTTATTACACTAACAAACTTGTTTGCAAAGGCACCACGTGATCATTTTATAGATTATGGCAGTTAACCAATTTCGGTAAGCATACGGTTTATAATCTATCACTTTACAGTTCACTATATTGATAGAATATTTACATATTCGCATTGATTCATATTTTGACTATAGCCATTTTTGGGCGTTGATGGTTTAATTATTCTGGATAGTAAATATCTATAGTTGTAATCATCATAATCACAAACTGTCAGTTGAACAATAGCTTTCATTATAGATGGGTGGTATTATCTGACTTATTATTTGTGATGGCGATACAAGATTTTTGGCAAATTCAAGTGGATTTAATTGTTGAATATAGCTATTTTTTGGAATTGATAGTCTATTTTATTATGGATAGTGAGTACTTGCAATTGTTACAGTTTCAGATGGACAGTGGGCACTAGCCTAATTGTGGGTAGTTTAGATGTCTGGTATACTGATCTGTGTTTATGAAATTGAAATTTAAGTGATCGGTCCTATCTAAAGGTGACACTTGAACACTAGCTTTCTGTAATAGATTAGGTTTTATTATCTGGTCAATTATTTGTGATGGCATTACAAAGGGGTATGATAGTTCATAGTTGTTGCGAGAGTTGACAGGGTTACCCCATTTTAGTTGAACACTAGCTTAATTGGGTATTATTATCTGATCGGTTATGTAATTAGATAATCAACTATTTGCATTTTATTTAACCTATAATGTTATTTTTGGTTCTTGTATGTGTTTTTGCAATGCAGGAAGAGATAACATTATTTGTGGGTTGATAAACAACTTTTTGTGGAAAAAAGCCTTCTCAGTAGGGAGGAGTGATCAAGGGATATTTTTTAGTGTTTAAAGTTCCCTAAAGTTCCCTAAACCATTTTAGTGCAGAGATCCTTTAGATAGATTTCCGATGACTATAATAACGTGAAAACTGGACACTCTGAGCTCAAGATATGTCCAATCAAAGTTTGGTCAACAGGAAGGTCAACATTTGTCAACATGTCCATGGTGACGTGGACGCATGCACAATTGGCCAAGTGGCTCAGTCAGCATCTGGAAAGTGGCAAAAGGAGAAAAAATTTAATTTCATATTACTTTCTAAATTATTTGGCACATTATTTTACATTTAAATTCAAGTGCATTTTAATAAACTCAAACTATATTAAATTTGCCACGTAATATATCCATTTGCAACACCTTTCCTCCAAATAATGCACCAAAATTTAACCTATTCCAACTATAGTTGGAATGAGTTCCCTAATATTTGGGATAAGATGGCTCTTAAGCCTTTAGACCTATACCAAACCTCCCTATTTTAACGCCTCAACAACCTCTCATGCGTAGAATGTGGGATTTCCCACTCCAATGCACAAAACGGTAGGTGTAAAAGAAGCCCAATGTGACTTGAACCTGCAACCTCACCGCCCCAAGAAAACTTTGTTAGCCAACTCACCCAAGGGGCTCACTTGGTTATAAAATGGGTTGCTACAACTTATACAGGACAAGTGTCAGGTCTGTGTAAAGCCCATAAGGAGGTAGTTTTCGAAAAAGGCAATTTTGAGGCACTTCCACTCAGAACCAAATCTTGAGTTATATCTGAAATTTTCTCATAATTTTGAGACAATAATGATGGTGTGATCATTTTTCCAATTTGCTGATTTTGTGACATAGTTATTTTATGTTAAATTGACATGAAGGCGTAGAACCATAGGGAGACACCACCGCAAGTGGACCAAGAAGGTGAAGACAGAGGTGAGCTCTATAAACATCCTTCGAAGGTATGAAACACATTGCTGCAGGTTTTTACTCATTATTGATTGATTTAAAGGTTATTGTACTTACATTTTTAATATTATTAATGGATCGGTTCACCATGAACTCGGGGACGTAGGAATTATGAACCCCGTAAACAATCTAGTGTTGTGTTCTAATTTTATTTTTAGTTTCTGATTATTTGCAATAATTTAAGTTCATAAAAAGAATGTGGATGCAATGGTAATCAGTATTTGACAACTTTGGAAAATCAATTAAAATCAAGAAACAATGAATTTTTAATATAAAGGAATTTAAATTTCAGTTTGAAAACAGTCCTAAATCAGAATTTGATCAATTTTTGGAGTATAAAAGACTTCAAGTTGATTAAAAATTAACAATCCTTGAAAATGTTTAAAAGTGGAAAAAATAAAACACTCGTTTTCGGATAAATTACAAATGCCAAATGGGATTTTCTTGATAGGAAGGAACTAGGAAAATCCGGTTAACTCTTGCATCTTTGGTATTATTTAATGTTTCAAAGAAAAAGACTACAAAAGAACTGATGGATGCATTAATGAAGTTGTATTAAAAATCCTTTTCCTCTAATAAGATATTTATAATGAAAAAGTTGTTTAATATGAATATGTATGAGAATGGTTCAAAAGAGTAGATCATTAAAATGATTTTAATACGGTTGTAAATATGCTAGATTTCGATTAAATAGAATTTGATGAAGAAGTTAGGGCTTTATTAACTTTGTGATCTTTATCGAGAATTAGAATAGCCTTGTAATGGCGGTAAGAAACTCGGTTCCAACTAACTCAAAGTTGAAGTTTCAGGATGTTATAATGGTGATTCTAAGCGAGGAAATGTGAATAAAAATATTTGGGAATCTTCTACTTCAGGGAATGCTTTGAGAGTGGAAACTAGAGGGAGACAGAAGAATAGAAAGCTGTGGAAAATCAAAGGATCAAGAAAGGTCAAAATCCAAAAGCAAGATAGTATGTTGGCACTATGGAAATTCGGGCATATAAAGAAGGATTGTTCGAGCTTCGGGAGAAGAAGAAACAATAGGAATATAGTAAGGAGGAAAATGTGGCAACGGGTAATATATGTTAGGATGCTGTTATTCTTTCTTTGCAGACTATTAATGAATCTTGGGTTTTAGATTTGGGGGCTTCTTTCCATGCTACTCCACATAGCCATTATTTTTTATTTATGTTCAAGGATATTTTGGGCATGTTTTTCTTGGTGATGATGAGCCTTGCAACATTTTTGGAAAATATTTTGTTTGGGTTAAGATGAAGAATGGGAATACTTGGCTATTGAAGGATGTCAGCCATGTGGCTACATTAAGATGAAATTTTATATCGGCAGGGAAATTGGGAAGTGATGGTTATACTATGATAATTACAATAGACTCTTGGAATGTTACCATGGGTGCTCTTGTTGTAGAAAGAGGTAATAAGGTTGGAACCTTGTATTTAACCACTTATATCACTAATGTTTATAATCTTGTGGATTCGAGGTAGATACAACATTGTGGTACTATAGAATTGGTCATATGAGCCATAAGGCCATGGAGATCATAAAGAAGGATTTTACAAGATGTAGAGAAATAATTTTGGAGTTCTGTGAGGACTTCATATATGGGAAAAAAATTGATTAATGTTTCTCAAGGTTGGACCTACAAATAAAGAGAGTAAGTTAGAGTTGGTGTATTCTAATGTGTGGGCGATGGCTCAGGTATCATCTCTTGGGGGTTCAAGTTATTATGTTAATTTTATTGATGATTCAACAAGGAAATTATGGTTTTATTGTATTAGAAAAAAATCTGATGTATTTGACACTTTTGTCAAAGGGAAAGCCTTGGTAGAGAATGAAACAAGTCTTAAGCTAAAATGTCCTGTGTCGAGAAAATGGAGGCGAGTATTGCAACAATGAATTTGATGATTGTTGTTCTAAGAATTAAATCCGTAGGTAAAAATGGTTACAGGAACTCTGCACTAGAGTGGGGTGTCGGGAAGGATGAAAAAAATAATAATGGAATGTGCTAGGAGCATGAGGTTACATGCAAGATTGCCTTTTTCTTTTTGGGTAGAAGTGGTGAGCACAAATATGTACTTGACAAACATAGGACCCTCAAGTGATTTTGATGGAGGCATACCTCGGGAGGATTGGTATGATAAGAAAGTTAGTTCTTCATTTCTTAAAGTCTTTGGATGTGAGGTGTTTTTCCATATAGACAAGGATGATAGGACCAAGCTAGAGGCTAAATTAGAAAAAAACTTTCATTGGTTATGGTGGTGATGAATTTGGATATAAATGTTTGAGTATTAAGGACAAGAAAATCATTCAATCTATGGATGTTGTATTTAATTAGAAAGTCATGTATAAGCAATAGTTACAGGAAAATAGGGAAGAATCCACGAAAAAATATGTAGCAGTAGAGGATCTTCTAGATGGGAAAGTAACACACAAATTAGTTCAAGAACCTTCTCAACAGAACTCAAAACTCCTATTTTGAGGAGGTCTTCTAGGGTAAGAGGAGAACCAGAACATTTTTCTCCTTCTCTTTATTATTTATTACTTGACTAACAAAGTGAGATCCGAGAGAAATTTGATGAAGAAATTTAGGTTAATGTCGGAAGAAATGTGATTAAGCCATGGATGAGGAACATGAGGCTCTCATGGAGAACCCGGACATGGGATTTTGTGAAGTACCTACCCGAAGGAAAAGAGGATTATAGAACAAGTGGGTGTATAGAGTCAAAGAGGAAGGAGGAGGAAAGAAATGATATAAGGCCCGATTGGTGGTTAAGGGGTTTGCATAGAAAATAGGTATATATTTTGATGAGATTTTTTCTCCTATAGTAAAATGACTTTGATTAGAAATGTTCTTGGAATAGTTAAAGAAGAAGACTTGCACTTAGAGCCATTTAATGTAAAGACTTCATTTCTCCATGGTGATTTAGTGGAGGATCTATATATGCAATAGTCAAAGGGTTATGAGTCAAATGTAAAGAGGAGATGGTGTGAAAAATGAAGAAGAGATTGTATGGCTTGAAAAAAATCTCCACGTCAATGGTATACAAAATTTGATAGATTCATGATGGAGAAAGGTTATATTAGTTTCCATTCTAACCATTGCATGTATACAAATAAATTTGAGGATGGCAGATATATTATCCTATGTTTGTATGTGGATGTCATGTTGGTTGCACGTAAAAACATGTAGGAAATAAAAGTTCTCAAGAAGTAGCTAAGTGAATCCTTTTCTATGAAGGATTTGGGAGCAACCAAACAAATCCTTGGTATGAGGATATCTCATGATAGGAAATAATGGCAGCTTACTTTATCTCAAGAAGAGGACATTAAGAAGGTGTTGGAGAGGTTTAATATGTAGGATGCTAAACCGGTTGGAAATCCTTTGGCAGGCCATTTCAAGTTATCAAAGGAGCAGTGTCCCAAACTAGAGAAAGAGAGAAATCAGATGTCTAAGATACCTTACTAATCAATGGTTGGTAGTTTTATGTATTCCATGGTGTGCACCACGCCCGATATTACCCATGTAGTGGGAGCGGTGAGTAGATTTGTGAGTGATCCGGTAGAGATCATTGGGAGGCACTAAAGTGGATCCTTCAAGATATTTTATAGGGACCATGGGGATAGTTTTGTGTTACAGTGGCTAAGACACCACTTTTAGTGGTTATGTAGATTTAAATATGGATGGACATGTAGACAGTAGGAGGAGAATGAAAAGTTATATTTACATTTTAGGTGGGATAACAGTGAGTTAGATTTCACGAATATAGAAGATGGTGGCTTTGTCAACCACAGAGGCTGAGTATGTTGCTAACACACAGGAAAGTAAAGAAATGATTTGGTTACATAAATTTCTTGAGGATTTTGGGCATAATCGGGAGGAAGGAAAGGCTTTGCATAGTGATATTTAGAGTGTTATACACCTAGCTCGTAACTCTTATTTCCACTCTAGGACAAAGCATATACAATTAAGGTATGATTTGATTAGGAAATCTTTGGAGGAAGAGAATTTGAAGCTCAAGAATATTCATACTAGTTAGAATCTTTCGGACATGATGACAAAGGTGGTCACAAGGGAAAAACTAAAGTCAGGTTAAAATTTGGTTGGTCTTCAAGGAAACTAGTGAAGGGTTGAGAAGCTTTCTTAGAGGAAAAATAGTCTCCAAGTGGGATATTATTAGGTTGTGGAGCCTATTTTCATGTGTGAAATTGTTGAATATTGTACACTAAGAGTAATGTACACTTTCTATAGTTGTCTTGTCGGGGTTTTAAGGGTTTTGGCCTTGAAACGCGTTCCCAATATACCGGGAAATGTGATTTTATGATATGGGCGGGATTTTTAACCCATAGGTTTATGGGATGGTTTTGTCCCATGGTTTTGATACCCATAATTTTGTAAAATTGCTTACGTAATTTTCAACTTATGTGGTTTTGTGCATATGGTAGATATAATGTAACATTGCAGATGTGTATGAATTCATGTGTGAATTCTGTAGTTTGTTTGAGCATAGCTCTAAACAGATCTGGTATTGTATTGAAAGATCGGTGACTTGTAATAAAATTTGTTCAAGTGATTCTGGTGGACGTAGCCCGAATTGGGTGAACCACGTTAAATATTGTCTATTTATGTTTTGTTATTTTTATTCTCGCACTTTTATTTCAGATCTATAATATTTTTTCATATTAGTTTCTACTATTATGATTCTATGAGGGATTGTTCCACATATATTATCCCTTATTTCCTAACACTCCAAACTACTCCATGTAAGTATCAATTCCCTAACACCGTAGGTTGATCAATTTTGTAAGGGGGTGCGAAATTGATAACAGTTATTAATAAAACCTTTTCAAGTTATTAATAAATTTGGGGTTTGTTCTCCATGTGGATTTTGTGCTTCGCTAATTTTTTATGTTTTAATAGACAATTGTCCAAATACAAATATCGTGTAGTTTGTTCCCTGTAAGGGTTTCCCATATATATATATATATATATATATATTATATATATATATATATATATATATATATATATATATATATATATATATATATATATATATATATTATATATATGTGTGTGTGTGTATGTTATCTATTGTTTTTGTTTGTGTGAATGTATCATTATGTATGATAAGATTACTATCTTTAATATTCATTTAATTTGTAAAGTTAATTGATAGAAAATATTTAACCATTAAGTCACTCCTCTTAATGATTATTCTTCTAAGTCGGTAGTTGCTAACATTCCTAATGGAGAAAACCAAGCTCACTTGAAGAAGAAGGTTATGAGGTATTTACATTATAAGTTAATAAAAAAGTATATAGATAAGTTTTTCATACTTGTATTTCCTTTTAATGATTGGAAGAGGATTTGATAGTTGTGATATAGGTGTTAAAGATCAAGTTATTCATTATTGTTTTTAGGTAAGTTGACACTTTTGAGTGATCATGGTGCAGAGGTGTTCTTTAGCCATTATTCCCCAAGTTGAAGTGTATAATGCATATGGTGATGGTGTTTAGGTCATGGAATATCTATCTATAGGTTCTTTTTTTTCATGTTTTACATGCTCAAGGTGGTACAAGATTCATTATTTAAGACAAAATAATGTTGTATAGAGACCTAATAGGGTAGTATTTTTCTTAAGGTGATTTCATGATAGGAATGCATGTTGCAAAGCTAAACAAGAATGGATGAGCCTCGAAGAGGTCATAGAAAACTAATTTGAAAGTTTTTAATGTGTTTCTGAAGGATATATGGGCCCAAAGAATATAAAGTCTAGCATTATGGAAGAATATAATACATTAGGAATTCTTGAGTCCTAATAACGGAGTATGAGCCAAATTATATAGTGAATGACCTAAAATAGATTAATTTCTTGATTTATTCATGTTTGTAATATTATCTAAGAGATTTTATATGGAAAACATAAGTGATTTTAGTTGTGTATGATGGAAAAAGTAGGTAAACGATCATGATTCATGTATATATATGTAAGGCATTGTTTCACCTATGGTTTGGTGAAATCCACACATGATAATGATAAAATACAACCACTCTTATGTAGCCCATACCTTAAGCTATATTTTTGCCTATATAGAGGGACTAATCCTTATTGTTATCACCGAATCACAACACACCCATGTTAATACGAGCGTATACTTGAACTCACGGTGTGATTGGATAACATGGGTACTATCTCCAAGTTGTGGGACTTGCTACTTGAGATAGACCTCCAGAGAAAGCTGGTCCTTACTCCTAAACTACCTGCCACAATCTACTCTAATGCAGAGAAACTAACTATTCTAATCTAAATTTCCAAGGGACCAGGGAGAGAGAATGCATAAAATGAAAGCCTACACTAAAGCGGTGATACACCAAAAAAGGAGGGTGTGAGATTAGTCTCCAAATGTGTGGAATACAGAGAAAAGTGCACACTAGAAGAGGTGATGACAGTTCTCCATAATCTAGCAAAATGCATTCACAACAATATTCCAAGCATACATAATGATAATGAATCCCTGCAAGAACATAATAATAGACACAATATTCTTGTAAATAAGGTTAAAGGGGCAAGAAGAATGCAAGAAAACACAGCAGGGGAAGATACATCCACAAACTTGTATTTTATTGCTTCCTGGTATGCACAGTTCAATCTATTACAAGATAAGGGCCTAGATCACCATGTAAGGAGTCCAAAACAAGGGCCCGCAACACATTGGCTTCACAAAGAAATTTTGGCAGAGCTTTGCTACAAAACTACTCTCCCCCTTACAATGAGCCCAACACTCCAATTTATAGAAAAATGAGAAGGGAAAGAGAAGGGAAAATGGAAATCCCGAAATCTGTCCATCAAACACCTGTAAAAGGCATTAAATAGAGTAAAATGATTATATATTACTTGCAAAAGGCTCCCATACTGTCCCAGTGCTGCAAGAGAAAAGAATGAAGACCATGTCTCTTAATTGCACTCCCAACCACCAAATGAAACACCATTGTGAACCCAGCCACGTTTTCAAAAATATCGACCAATTTCTGATCAAATATTGAATTTCTCTGATTTATGTGCATTGGGCTCGAGCCATGATTCCAACGGTACCAATTTTGTGTGATTTCATTGAGAAATGCAAAAGTTATGGCCTTCGAGCGGGGCTATTTTGGGTCTGGCAGGCGTTTTCTGTCATTTGACGGGAATGAGCATTAACTGACTGGAGCCGAATATATTTCTCTTAATTAAATATATCTACCCTCATCAAAAATAAGAAATCCAATTTTGTGAAAATCGGAGCTCGGAGTCAAAAGTTATGGCCGTTTGAAGTTTCACGGGTCAAACGTTGACTTTTGTTCTTTGCCTTCAGCCGCTTTGGCTTTTCGCATCCCGCGTACCTTTGTCCCAGCTGTCCCGGATGAAAATCTCCTACTTTGGCCGATTCGGGCTCCCTTGTTCCTGCTTGCGGCAAAGACACGTGGCGAGATTCCATTCGCTCTCGGCTCTTTCGGCTTTTCACGTCCTCCGCGTACTTTTGGCCCGGATGTCCCAGTATGAAAGTCCTCTGTTTGGCCGAACCAGCCGGTTCACATCCTCTGCGTACTTTTGTCCCAACTGTCCCTCGACTTCCAGGAAAAATTTCTCTGAACCGCCTGAAATGGACTGACTTGCACCAAACCGGTCGATCCGCGTCTTTCACGTACTTTTTCCCAACTGTCCCAACTGTGCGAAACAAAGACTTGGAAAATTTTCCCACTTTCGGCTGGTTCGCCTTTTCGCGTCCCACGCGTCCCGACGTCCCAGATGTCCCTTTGCTCTGCAGACTGCCTGTGGCCTTTCGGCCGATTCGCGCCCAGATGTCCCTCATGTCCCGACTGTTGCGAGGACTAAGACTTAGCCATTTTTCATGATTTTTCCTGGCCCAAGCTTGTTTTCTGCAACTTTTTCACATTTTTAAAACTTGTTGGGTTTTCTTCTTGGACAGGAGAGTTAGAAAGAAGCCGAGGGGACCCCAGAAACATGATTTTTTGCCTTGAATAAATATAATTGCTTGGGACTAAAGAATTTGATGCATGTTATCAAAATTACCTTGAGGGGTGAATTTTGGATAACACTTATCATATATGATCCCCGGGAGAACATTGCAAGTAATTATGGAATAGCTACCCATTTTGGGAGTCTAACTCCGGTTGTTACTTTGATACCAAATGTAACGAATAGCTACACCAAATCCTCAAATAATTAGTGATATCCACATATGATGATCATAACACATCTTGAAAGAATTTAAGGATTGGATGGAAAAAATTAATGGGATATTAAGAGACCTATAGGGGATTGATAATAAATATACTATTATTTTACCTTATTCTCAAATTACATAACTTCATCATCAACATGGGAGGTTGATCCAAAAACCTATCTTTGATATGTAGTTACAAGAATTCATCTCCACTCGCACTGTTGATTTTGCATAAGTAGATATGGATTAGAAAACATACACTATTATTGCACTGGTAAATTATGTAAAATTTTATTCACAACAAATTCCCAGTTATAATTCAGGGTGTACCTAATCTAATAAGACCTTCTATTTTGGATTTGGGGTATACTGAGGTTGAATTCAAAACATTCTTTATTGATCCTCAATGCAACAAAACATAGTCCATATAATAAACTATAAGTGGAAGCTCTAAGTAGAGCACTGAAAGAGGTGTATCTCATTATAAAAAATAAGCCCATGCTCATTTTTTGATAACTTAACTTATTTTCCTCCTTCCTTTTTCTTCATCTCAAATTTCATAGAGTTATGGCACTCAAAATATTCTAGGTATTACTTCATCAGATAGGATTTTTCTTCCCCTTTCCAAAAAGGTAAAGAATTCCTCTTAACTCCTTGTATTTTTTGAGTTATGACTCGGCAGAGTTTGCGAAAAAATTTTCCCAAAGTGGGCAGGTAGGCCTAACGGAGAAAGTTTTCCAAAGAGATTTGGAAGATTGGCGGGGATGTAGGGAGGTTTTTGACACTTAGCCGTTTTTTGATTAAAACTCAAGTTCATTTTCCACCCAATGGGCCCGTGAAGGAAAAAAATTGGCTCCTAACCAATAAGAGAGTGACACATCATCAAAAAGGGTGGTGGAGGTTGGAAGGAAGTTAGGAATTTCAACCTTTCTTTTTCCAAAAATTTTAAGGGCAGGAATTCAACTTCATCCCCCATCCAATCAAAAGGTGACACGTGTCCCAAGATTTGCAGATCATGGAGAAATTTTTGGACTTAGACATTTTTGGGAAAAATTCTAAAGTCAAATTTTGGCCCGAATGCCCACAAGGAAAAGAAACATTTAAGGCTCATAGCCAATCATGGGACACCACGTGTCCAAATGGAGCGGTGGGTGATGGAAGAAATTTAAAGTTTTGGCATTTTTGCCAAAATTTCTCAAAGGAAAAAATGGAAGCAAATCCTCACGAACCAATGAAAATGCACCATGTGTCCACATCCAGAGAGTTTTGGGAAAAATTTCAAAAATTGCAAAAAAGGAGAAAATGTTATTTTTGGACTCGTCAACCAATCAAATGATGCCATGTGTCCAGGCGGACCGGCGGGTGTTGGAAATAATTCAAGTTTTTTAGCCTTTTTGATCAAAATTTTCTAAAGGAAAATTTTGAAACACATCCCCACCAATGAATCACAAGGCGCCACGTGTCCACTCATCGACGTAGAGCGGGCAGCAAAAGGATTTTGGATTTTTTCCAAAATTGCAAAAAACACAAAAGACAAGAAATGAGCCACATTTCCACATTCAATCGAGTTCGCCACGTGTCCTTCTAGAGTAACACGTCATCAAATCTTCAGCAGATCATCGGGAACCTGGGAAATTTTTACACTTCATCCCCACAGAGGTAAAATGTTTGTTTTGGCCCCCATCATATCAAAAGGTGACACATGTCCTCGAAGCTACGAGATGTGCAAGAATTTTTGGGAACTTTTAAAAAATTGCAAAAAAGAGGGAAAAAGCTAGATTTTGGCCCGCCGCCCAACTTTTGACCTAAAATTGCCCTGTTTCACCTAAAAATTTACAGAGGGCATATCTTTCGATTCCAAGATCGAATTTGGATGAAATTAGATTTTTTTGAAAGATCTCACTCCCCCTATGCATTGAAGGCATAAAAATATCATGTTTTCTAGATTTCAATGGAGAAAACGTGAGATATATATTTCACACTTTGAATGCAATATCAGATCACTTTGAACAAATCTTTTTTTGCTCATCCGACATTGTTTTACTTCTCCAACACGCCAAATATGGAGAATCCACTTGATTTGATGGGGAAAAACCCTAGAATGTCTTCTCACACCTTGAATGTGAGATCAAATAACTTCGAAGACATCATTTTTTATCCATTTACCATTTTTTCTTCTCCAAAGCATGCAGCAAAAAAGGAAAAATCAATTTAATGGTTTCTAGGCCGATTTGACAGAGATTAATGGCGGGTGGTTGAATCCAAGGATTAGATTTGCTTGTTCCTTCTCTTTTCTCTCTCTTTCTTCCATTCTAAATGAGTAGGATTCATTTTTTGTAAAGGGTTGAATGTTTTTGCTCAGTATCTCCCTTTCTTTTTGTTCTTCAGCAAGTTTGTGGAGTTTTCAAACCTCGCATAGATCTATAGATGCAAATTCATGCCTCTTGGCCATTGTAATGCTTTGTATAAACTTTGTGAAGTAATAAAATAAGTCTATGGGTGATTTCCAGCCCCTTTCTTACTTTCATTGCATTCATTTTGATATTTTCATTTACAAATCTTGTTATTTGTGCATCTGAGTTGCATTATTTCTATGGTCTGTGTTTAACAACAGAGTGGGAGTTCATCATTCCTCGGTGCATCACCTCCATTAGCTTAGATTTTAATTATTTCTAATTTTTCTTCTTCACCTTGGTCCCTTGGAAATATTAAGGATAGATCCTCTGCAAGATGAAAGCATGCACCTGAACAGAGGGATAGGAACTAACCTTTAATCTAGAGAGTCTTTTCCATTTTTGCAAGTCCCACACTTGGGGAAAAGATTCAATGTTGTGCAATCACACCAAATGAGCTTGCCTTAGAAAATCAAACCCATAACTCATTTGGGGGTGTTGTGATTCTACACTAAAAGTTTTTTCATGCCGTGGGAGCTTAGAGGTCTTCATCTTCATTGCAGAAAATTTTATGTGCATTTGTTGCAAGTTTATTACTTGAAAGGTCCCTGATTTGCACGTCTAGTGACTCCAAAGGATAAGATCAACTTGTTTCAGCAGTCCAAGCTTGAAGATTCATGATAAGAATCAAAACAAGGTCAAGAACAAGAGAAGAAGGATTGTTTTTCTATCTCCACTTGTCCCCAGAAAGAAGAGAGAGAGGAAGAAGGATTCAAAGATCTCCATCTCCACCAAATAGAACTCTATCAACTCCTCCACCTGGGAGACCTTTCATCCAATCAACAAGAGTTCTAAGACCAATTAGAATGGCATAACCAAATCCTTATGTCAACTTTACTGGTAGCAGCCCACTTCCTCTCCATGCATAAAATCAATATCAGTTGCAGCATTAAAGAGCATTCCATTTTTTACTGGAGATAATCAAACCATTTCTAGTGACCATGTCCAGGACATTGCAAATGTATGCACAATTCATGAGATTGCTTAAATGGATATTGCTTTGTCAAGTTGTTGGCATCCTCCTTCAAAGGAAAAGCCTTGCAGTGGTTCAGAAGTCGACAATAGGATCTATCACAAGTTGGGACAATCTATGCATAGCCCTCCATGACCAATTTGGAGAAAATGGGGATAACTTGTCCCTATTGGAGCAGCTGACAACTATCAAGAGGGCTCCTAATGAGTAGCTAACTGACTTCAACTTCAGATTTCAAATAACTTGGGAAAGAATCCCATTGGCAATGAGACCAGTAGTAGAAGGTGCTTTCCTTTACTTTCTCAAAGCTTTAAATTCTAATATTGCAATGTTGATTCAATCCATGGGAGGTGTAACCTTGCTTGCAACCTATAGTATCTCCATTAGGGCTGAGAATTGTTTAATACAAGCTGGTAAACTTGCACCTAGACCACTCATGCCTCTATATCCAAAATTAGGAATCCCAAGTACTAGCCAAGCACCTACTTTAGCTCCCATTCCCACTCCCAAAAATCAGAGTTCAAATGAAACCTCCACTTCATCTTCTAGTGCCTCAAATGAGCTGCAAGAGGTCATGAAACAATTGCAAAATTTGGGTAATGAGTTGGTTACACTTAAGAGGAAGCAAGATGAAAGTTTTAGGCATTCTTATCAGCCTCAAGCTTAACCCAATAGACCACAATTTCAGCCTAATAGGCTACCCTTCCAAGCTACAAATCAAAATCAAGTTAGGCCTCTTGCCAATAGACCTTTTCAGCCCTGTAATCGTAATCTCACATCTACATCAAGAGCCCCAGTGCTAGTACATAACAACATGGCTCAAGAATATGATTGGTGTTTCCCATGTAATGAACCTCACAACAAATATATGTGCTTCAATGGTGCTTTGAACCAAACTTTGATGGTGACAACAACTCGGCATAGAAAGTGAAGCAAGTCAAGAAACTGATCAGCAACAAGGAACATCTCAGCAAGGGGCAGCTCCAAGTGAGACTACACTTGTGAATTGGCAGGCTAAAGATTTCTATGGGATGAATCAAATGCCTCCTCAAAATGTAGCTAATAGTACAAGGTCAAAGGAGAGGAACATTGGAGAGGTAAAAAAATGAAACTCAATTGATTGAAAACCATCCATCACACCACAAGGTGTTGGCAAAAAAATACAGCTCCAAATGTGCAAGGGCAGCCCAAACCAACTTCTAGACCAGCCCAAATACGAAATGTTGCAGCTCATGTGTAAGAAAAGAATGTGCAAGAAAAAGGACATCAAAGAGATGGTTCATCACCATTTAATATCATTGAACAAATGAATAAGACCAATGTGAACATATCCATTTGGGAATCACTTTCCATTCCAGGATAAAGGGATCTCTTGCAAACTACCATGAAGAATTGGTCAACCTCAAATCAATCCCCTCATGTGTAAGAGAAGGTACTCACCAATGAAACTAAGCCTAAAGGGAACCACGGAGGAAAATAAGGTAAGATTTTGAAGCCCCCACCCTTCTATGTGTCATTGATTGTTGGGAAAAATTTGCTGCACAATTGCATGATAGATTCAGGGGCAAGCAGTTCAGTGATGCCAAACCAGATAGTTGATCAATTGGGCATAAAATATGAACCATTCCTCAAAGGAGTAGTGTAATTAGATGGGACAATAGTATCAACTGTTGGAATCATCAAAGAACTAATCCTTACCTTACATGCATACCCAAATGTAACGGTTTTACAAGATGTGTCTGTGATTGATCTTCCACTACTCTTTGCCATTTGTTTGTCAAGGGATTTCATAGCTAGAATTGGAGGCTACCTATCTTTTGATTGGTCACATATGTTGTTTAGAACAAGTTATGGGGTGAAAGCAACAATCATATCTGAGCCTATTGCCAATTTCCATATTGAGCCTCACACTCAAAGCCCAAGCAACGCAAATTTCTCATCTTTTGACCAAGAAGACTATCCAAGCATACATGAAGTTATCACCAAGGTTGGAAGCATCCCAGATTTGACACATGATGAGTGGGAAAATAAGGTGCATGCTTTTGATCCATACAAGGAGATAGAAGAATCCGAGCTAGGTGTTTATTACTTGCATGAAGCAAATCATCCTCTTCCTAGCGTCACCAAGTCGAAACAAAGATATGATAATAAGGTATGGAAAATTTTCTTTGATGGATCAAGAAGCAGACAAGGTCTAGAGGTGGTGAAATGTTGGTTTCACCTCAAGGCATTAAGTACTATTTAGCTTTCAGATTTCAGTTTACATGCTCTAACAACACTACTGAATATGAAGCTTTAGTTCATGGGCTGCATTGGTCAAGGAAGAGAAGCATTAGAAATCTCGTCTTTGGTGATAGTGAATTAATAATAAACCAAGTTAAAGGGAAGCATGCTACAAAGAATGATCTGCTCAAGAGTTATAAGAACAGAGTATGGGATCTAATGGAGGATTTCAAAGCTTTCAACATCAACTCCATCCCTAGGAAAGAGAACCAAGATGTTGATAGGCTTGCAGTAGTTGGATAAACATTTGATGTCGAGGACAACATTAAGAGAGGAAAAACACAACCAAACATCCATGCGATAGTGAGGCCATCAATGCTAGACAATAATACAAGTTGGAAGGTGTTTGAAAGTGACCAACAAATCATCAATTTCTTCCAAGAAGAGGCCGAGTTCTCAGCCAAAAATCAGGAAAAGTTAGAGCAGCAGTATGGTGATCAAGTGGTGCAACTGAAAAAAAAAGTTGCCAAAGGGACTTGTGAATTTAGAGTCTATTTTCAATCCTAATGATCATCTTAGAAAGGATAAATCTAACATCTAACTTAAAGGAGAAGATTCAAATCCTATCCTTGTGGGAGAGAACAAAACACTTCAAATTGGAAAAGTGGCAACCAAGCAAGAAAGGTATGAGTTCACTCAACTTTTCCATGATTTCCTAGATGTGTTTTCTTGGAGCTATGAAGAATTGAGAGGTTTCAATCCCAAGCTAGCACAACACACAATTGAACTAGATCCATATGCTAAGCCCATCATGAAAAATAAAAGACCAATCAACCCACACATTAAGATTCTAATGAAGAAGGAATTAAATAAGTTAATAGAGGAAAGTATCATTTTTGCAATCAAGCATTCAAGTTGGGTTGCCAACTTTTTTTCTATCAAAAAAGAGTGGAGAAATCAGGATTTGTTTAGACTTTAGAGACTTGAATAGAGAATCTCTCAAAGACCACTACCCACTTCCACCTATGGAGCAAATTTTGCAAGTTGTTGGTTCTTGGAGGTTCTCATTATTTGATGGTTATTCAGGGTACAATCAAATCATGGTGAAGGAAGATGATCAGTTTAAAATATCCTTCACCACCAAATGAGGAACGTATGCATACAAGAAAAATCCATTTACATTGTCTAACGTTGGAGCTACTTTCCAAAGCGTAATGGATATGGAATTCAAGGGATTGATCAATAAAATAGTTATGATTTACATTGATGACATTACTGTGTTTTCTAAAAATGTAGCAAACCATCTATTTCATTTGAGACAAGTCTTTCAGAGGTGTAGGAGGTTTGCGATATCCCTAAATCCCAAAAAATGTATATTCATGGCCCATGAAGGAAAACTTCTAGGCAACATTGTTTCTAAGGAAGGGTTAGCAATTGACCTAGAGAGATTGAAGCAATCAGAGCATTTCCATTGCCAAGCCATAAGAAATCTCTTCAAAGATTCTTAGGAAGAATTAATTTTGTTAGAAGGTTTGTACTAGACTTTGCTGCTCTTGTCAAGCCAATAACGTTGATGTTGAACAAGAATGTGGCGTTCAAGTGGAAAGCTAAAGGAAAGGAAAGTTTTAAAGCAATCAAGGAAGCTATCTCACGAGCTCCAACCCTCATAAACCCATATTTCTCCAAATACTTCCTGCTTTATGCCTTTTCTGGAAGTGATACAATCTCTGCAATTTTGGTGTAACAGAACAAAGAAAAAATAGAGCAACCAATTGCTTTCTTCAGCCAAAGCTTGAAAGACTATGAAACAAGGTATTCTTTCATTAAGAAGCATGTTATTACAATAATTAGAAGCTTGAAGAAGTTTAAGAATATGGTTTCAAACAATAAGATCCATTTGCTAGTCTCTCATGCGGGCATTAAAGACTTCCTTCTCAACAAGGATTTGAATGAAAAATGTGTTGGTTGGATAACTAATGTCATGGAGTATGACATTGAAATAAAGGTCACCAAATGGGTCCATGGAAGGGTATTGTGTGAGAAATTATCCTTGAGTCAAGGAATTGAAGCAAACAAAGGAGAGAATGTTGTTTTGGAGCTGCAGGACAGCCAAGAAGAAGCCATTTTAATTCTACAGATTGATCAAGAAGAAAATAATGATATGCCCACTCCTTGCTTGACTCAAAGCATAATACATTTCTTGCAGACTGAATTTTCCCTCCAGAGCTAAGAAATGTAAAGAGGAGGTGTTTTAGATTACAGATCATTCATTTTTTTCTTATCAATGGAGTGTTGCTAAGATGCATTGATACAAATTAGATTGAGAAATTGATGTAAGAGTTCCATGATGGATCAGCTCGAGGTCATTTTGCTCCAAGGGTGACAACTCTAAAGGTCATGAGGGCAGGTTATTATTGGGCCAAAGTATTCAGTGATTGCTATGTATGGATAAAGAAGTGACAAAAATGTGCATTCTTCACTAGTAAAGACAGTTAATGTACCCTTCCATTGAATCCAATTTCAGCTTGCCAACCATTTATGCAATGGGGATTGAAATTCATTGGAGTTATCAATCTAAACACTATCCAAGGGCACAAGTGGATTCTAACAACAACATATTACTTTACTAAGTGGACTGAGGCAGTAGCACTCAAAGAAGCCAATGAATCTAGCATTCTAGATTTCTATGAAGGGTTAATAACTAGATTTGGTACACCATCCACCATCATATTAGACAATGCAATGGCATTCATAGGTTCTAAGATCACTGAATGGGTTGTTAAGAATGGAATATATCTGAGCACTTCATCAAACTATTACCCTAAAGGTAATGGCCAATTTGAGTCCACCAATAAGAATTTACTAAAGATTATCAGAAGGACTCTTGATGAAAATCAGAGAACTTGGCATACTAAGCTCAAATCAGCTCTATGGGCTGATAGGATAACTCCAAATATATCCACAGGTAACTCTCCATTCAAGATTTTTAATGGGAAAGAGGAAGTCTTGCCTATATCACTTGAGTTGCCAACATTGGAACTCATGAAGCAACTGGAATTGTTAGAGTTTGAGCCAATGGAGGTTAGATATGCCGAGTTGATGGAGTTGGAAGAAGTAAGAGAGCAAGCAGCTCAAGCAATAGAAAAGGACTAGACATTAATCAAGAGAAGATTTGATAAGAAAGATAAGGCTATAACCTTCCAAGTTGGGGATCTAATGCTGAAATGGGATGCGAGGCCAAGCAAAGCTAGGAAGACATTCACGCTTTGATTCCATTTGGAGTGGGCCCTACATGGTCACAAGTTTCAAAAGTAGCATGCCTTCCAATTATCTACATTGGAAGGTGAAGAATTTCAGATTCCAATGAATGGGATCTACCGCAAACATTGCTGCTAAAAAGGAAATGTTTCACCCTTGTACATACTAGCTTAGATTTTCATTTCCCTAAGTGCTTGTGCACATTGTTTTGTTGTAGTTTATATTTTTTTCTTCCTAAGTTATTTGCACATCTCTACATCTTCCACTTGGAATATGTATGATTTCTAATTTTGTACATAGTGTTTTTGGAGCTGTGTTTCCTCTTCCAGTGCTTTGCTCTTGGCATTTAGTCAGAATCATTGTCATTTTAAGTAGATTTCCAAGTGGCTAAGGGGTAGTTTTTCAAGTTTAGATCGGGCTTGCAGGATACTTCAAGGTAGTTGATCACTTCATCTAGCAGACAGATGACCCCTCCGAGTCACCAAAATTGTTATAAAAATAAGGCCATGCTCATTTTTTGATTACTTAACTTCTTTTCCTCCTTGTGCTTCATCTCAAATTTCATGTAGTTCGGAACTCAAAATTTTTCAGTATTGCTTCATCAGATAAGATTTTTCTTCCCCTTTCCACAAAGGTAAAGAGGTCGTCTTAACTCCTTGTATTTTTTGAGTTATGGCTCGGTGGAATTTACACGGAAAATTTTCCCAAAGTGGGTAGGCGGAACTAAGGGAGAAATTTTGCCAAAAATATTTCCTAAATTTGTGGGGATACGGGCAGATTTTTGAAACTTAGCCATTTTTGGTAAAAAAACTCAACTTCATTTTCTGCCCCTCGGGCCCGCAAAGGAAATTTTTTGGCTCCTAGCCAATAAGAGATTGACACATCATCAAAATAGGGTGGTGGAGGTTAGAAGTAAGTTAGGAATTTCGCCCTTTCTTTTTCCAAAAATTTTAAGGGTACGAATTCGACTAGATCCCCCATCCAATCAAAAGGTGACATGAGTCCTAGGAGCTGTGGACCACGGAGAAGTTTTTGGCACTTAGCCATTTTTGGGAAAAAATATAAAGTCAAATTTTGGCCCAAATGCCCACAATCAAAAGAAAAATTTAAGGCTTGTAGCCAATCAGGGGACACCACATGTCCAAGTGGAGCGCCGGGCGGTGGAAGAAATTTAAACTTTTTGGATTTTTTGCTAAAATTTCTCAAAAGAAAAAATGGAGGCAAATACCCACGAACAAATGAAAATGTGCCACATGTCCACATCTAGAGAATTTTCTAAAAAGTTTTGAAATTGAAAAAAGGAGCAAAATGTTATTTTTGGACCCGCTAACCAATCAGATGATGCCACGTGTCCAGGCGGAGTGGCGGCGACAGAAATACTTCAATTTTTTTGGCCTTTTTGGTCAAAATTTTCTAAAGGAAAATTTAAAATCGCATCGCCACCAACGAATCACAAGGTGCCACATGTCTACTCATCGGCGCAGAGTGGGGAAGCGTAAGGATTTTGGAATTTTATTCAAAATTACAAAAAAAAAAAAATACAAGAAATGAGCCGCATTTCCACAACCAATCGAGGTCACCATATGTCCTTCAAGAGTGACATGTCATCAAATATTCAGAGATTGTTGAGAACTTGGGAAATTTTCACACTTCGGCCCCGCAGAGGTAAAATGTTGGTTTCATCCCCCATCCAATCAAAAGGTGACATGTGTCCTCAAAGTGCGGGTTGTGGAGATTTTTTGGGAATTTTTCAAAAAATACAAAAAGAGTGAAAAAGCTAGATTTTGGCCCGCCGACCCGATTTTTTTAACTAAAATTGCGTTCTTTCACCTAAACATTTACAGAGGCATATCTTTCGATTGCAAGATCAGATTTGAAAGAAATAAGATTTTTTGGAAAGATCTCAATCCCCCCTATGCATTGAAGGCATAAAAACTTCATGTTTTGTGGATTTTAATGGATAAAATATGAGAAAAATATTTCACGCTTTGAATGCAAGATCAAATTGCTTTGAACAAATCTTTTTTGCTCATCCGCCATTGTTTTACTTCTCCAACATGCCAAAGATGGAGAATGTGCTTGATTTGATGGTAAAAAACCTAGAATGTCTTCTCACTCCTTGAATGCGAGATCAAATTACTTCGAAGACATCATTTTTTACCCATTTTCTATTTTTTCTTCTCTAGCATGCAGGTGAAAAAGGAAAAATCAATTTAATGGTTTGCAAGCCAATTTGATAGAGATTAATGGCGGGTGGTTTAATCCAAGGATCATATTTTCTTATTCCTTCTATTTTCTCTGTTTGGATTCGGTTATAAATGAGTAGGATTCATTTTTTCTAAAGGGTTGGATGTTTTTGGTCTCAGTATCTCCCTTTCTTTATGTTCTTCAAAAAGTTTTTGGAGTTTTCAAACCTCCCATAGATATGTATATGCAAATTCATGCCTCTTTGTCATTGTAATGCTTTTTATCAGCTTTGTGAAGCAATAAAATAAGCATGTGGGTGATTTCCATCCCCTTTCTTAGTTCCATTGCATTAATTTTCTTTTTTCATTTATAAATCTGGTTATTTGTGCATCTGAGTTGCATTATTTCTATGGTTTGTGTTTAACAACAGAGTGGGAGTTCATTGTTCCTCATTGCATCACCTCCATTAGCTTAGATTTTCATTATTTCTGCATTTTCTTCTTCACCTTGGTCCCTTGGAAATATTTAGGATAGGATTTAGGATAGATCCTCTGCAAGATGAAAGCATGCACCTGAACATATGGATAGGAACTAGCCTTTAATCTGGAGAGTCTTTTCCATTTTTGCAAGTCCCACACTTGGGGAAAAGACTCAATGTTGTGCAATCACACCAAATTATCTTGCCTTAGAAAAGAAAACCCATAACTCATTTGGGGGTTTTGTGATTTTGCAGTAATAGTAGCTTTATAATTATTAGGATTTAGTATAGTACAAATTTATAATCCTAATAATAGGAAATATAAGATTTCTTGGATGATATATTTCTATTTAGTATTTCAAGTATCAATTCAAAAATAGTTAAATATATTTTTTTAACTTTCTATATTTAGATCCATAGTGGTGGTAATTTTTAATAAATACATTATTCGTTTAGCCTATAATGAGGAAGAAATTTATAAAGGAAGTGTTTTATATTATCACAATTTGTTTAGTGAGTATTTATCTTGTGAATTACTTTCTAAATTATATTTTAAAGTTTCTCATAGATACGAGTTAATGTAAAATAGAAAATTTACATAGTTTAATAGATTATAGAATTACTAAAAATTGAACTTTCAAAATTTGATAAATCAATGTGGCATGATAAACATAGGAGTTATATTAGATCAATACTTGATAGATTTACTATCATTACGTGCTTGTATGATGTAATTTGTAACGTTGTAGCTTGAAATACCTTGATTTATTTCATATTGTAGGTAATATACTGAATCCTTTTCTACTACTTCCAATAATGCCAAAATCATAAATTCACAAATTGGAAAAGATCAAAAAGTGTTTTCTTAAGATTAAATACTAAATAGATATATGTATGTATAAGTGGATAATTTAATAAATTATCATAAATTATAACTAAAATATTGGGAATAGTGACAAAAGGGTCCATAGAGTTCTTGATCCAATAATTTTATTAAATACACCCGCTCGATAAGAAGAAGATACACTAAAAAACACATATCATAGATATATTGGTCACATCAAGAAATCAATTATTTATGAAATTTTGGGAAATGCAAATACATTTTCAAAAATACCTACTATTCACCTAAATAAGAATATTCACCTCTGAATTTTTTGTTGTATAAGATCCATGAAGGAAAATACTTTTTTAGAAATTCCACAGTTTCTCCACCATGAAAATTAAATAAAGCTTCAAATAAGTTTTTATCCGATTGACTATCATATTAAAAATTGTAGATCGGAAAGTACATCATATATGAATTTCTTTCCATTTCATTTGTAAAAATTTGTAGAAGAATCACATTAATATTGATATCGAAAGATTCTTTAGATCATGATTATCTCTTTTATTGCATCCAAGATATTTATTTGTTATATTATCCAAGTTTCTTGAAATAAATATTTATTTATCCTATTCCTTTATTGGAGTACCACATATGGAACTTTTAATGAAATCAATATACTATTTCATCCCTCTTTTTTTTTTGTTTAAAAATTATTATAAAAATCCCTACTACTCCACACATAATTTATCAACCATATAATCTAATCATTTAGTATGAATTTAAATACACCACATGCTAAACTTTTAAATATCATTACATATAATTTTAAAAATGAATAAAATGTTATAGACTGTTTATTGGCATGGGAGGAAATTCAAAAAATTATTGGATTACATTGTCATTTGATAGTTCAGTCTTATTGAGTTTAACTACATCAATGAATCCTTGTCAAAAAAATTCGGTCACATGCTCTTGAGGCCCGGGAATATTTTACTCTGTGATAATTGAGGATGTTTTATGTATAATTATCAACTTCAACGGCTATTGGGATTTTTTTTTTTTATAGACTATTAATGTGCGTGAAAAAGGTTAACATTTTGGTTGCATTATATTATCAATTTATATAAAATGGAGAGTTGGTTCTACTAATCTTGAACCACATCCAAATCATTTCTTAGATATTACTCAAACTCAATTTTTTTGTAAGGATGAACAAGAGAATCTAGAAATTAAAATTATTCAATGTTTTTTTAAAATTTTAAACCATTCTATGTGAAAATAAACCACGCTTGCACCACTTGTTGTTGTAGGCAACATGTTGAATTTGCGATGCATTATGCTAAAGTTTTACAAATTCTTTCTAATTTTCATTTTGAAACTATGTTATTGGAATGTGGTGTTCTAGTTCCACCAATATCTTCCAGGATTTCATTCCTACTATATTTTGTGAAAAAGAAGTTGGACAACTTTTTTATAGTCACGATTGTTTAGATGGAAGTTGTGTTACATGTGGAATATTACCTAAATTGGAAAGTTGCATCCATGAGAAAATTAAAGGTACAATAGCACATAATTTAGTTGAGTTTGAAAAATATAAATTAGTTTCATACCAAATTGAAAGATGGAAAAGAGTCTAAATGGTGTGAGCTAGTTATAGAACAAATGCTTGTTTTTCAATTTTTGAGAAAATTCAAGGATGAAATTGTTTATGAGTATGCTAAGAATACACATAGATCTCGATGGTTGGATGAATATTTCAAGATATGCAAGGACACATTTCCTATTGGTACTATTGTTGTAGTGGTCAATTTTGTAGAGAATTATTACAATTTAGTACAAGTGGCCATTTTTGTGAATATAACATTTCTACATTCTCTTGACAATATAGAGAATGATCGAATAATTTTAAGAGAGTACCACTTTTATATCAGTGATGATCATACTAATTCTACTGAATTTGTGCAAGGATGTTTCCAGTTATTTTATGGAAACTTGTCTGATAGGGACATCCACTTCAAACAACATTATATATGGTCAGATAATTGCATGTCTCAGTTTAAGAATGCACGAATATTTTATTGGATGAGAAGGATGCACATCAAGATGGGTGTGCAACATATTTGGAGTTTCACTGAGGCTGGACATGGAAAAGGAGAGCATGATGGTCTAGGGGCATGTGTGAAAATAGCTCTTGCAAGGGAAGAGCTGAATTACAAATATGGTGCTCTATTAAAAGATGCAAAGAGCATAGTGGAATGGTGTATTGACAACATGGCCTGAGGTTCTCAAGAAAATTCCACAGTTCACAGATATTTTTGGTTGATAGAGGAACAAAAAATTGCTAACTATGAGGATTGTATGACACTCACTAGGTCCAGTGATATGCACTCATTTTGTAGCTCAGACGCTACTTCGTGGGCCATATGGACAAGAAAGTTGACATGTTTTTGTGCATCTTGTATTGAATTTGTCACTACTGAGTGTGATTCACAAGAATGGGTGGATGGATGGATTTGTAGGCCTCTAACTCCGCTTCCTAGTTATCAACCTCCATAAGCATTATGACTTGTTTCTGTAGATGAAGTTGCAACATCCAAGGAATTTGATGAAATTTTGATTTTGGTGCGACAAGGTATTTATGGTTATTTATTTAATTTTTGTATTGATTTATGTCCATTTAAATTTTAATATGTAATTTAAATTTTATTTGTTCAACCTTTGTTTTTTTGTAGGACATGTGTTTGCAATTATTGCGACATAAGAAAATGAAGAAGCAATAGACTATTTCTTATGTTGTTGCATCGAGGAAAGAAATAAGTTGAATTGTCTTATTATAGATGGCAAAGATATTGAGTATCCTACAGGGTCAGTGGTAGTTATTGGAACTTGGCTTCAATGTTATCTATTAAAAACTCCTCTGTTTGGGTGTTTGAAGACTTTGAGACACACGAGAAAAATAATCTTATATTCGCATCTAGTTCTAAAGAAAAATATTCAGCTTGTATAGATATTGAGGAAGGCCTAATAACATCATTCTTTGGAAGGTTCGAGATTCGTGATCATGAAGCAATCTTGTCTCGCTATTCGAGTAGATCTGATCTCGATCGCTTCATTGTAATGAATTTACAATGCTCATGTCTAGTATATATAATTTATTTGATATAATTTCTTTGGTATATATAAATTTGTTAGTTAGATAAATTTAAGTTCATATATTTTATTTTAAATTTGTGTATTTTGTATATATCTAGTATGGTTTTGATTTGAAACTTAAATTTATTTAAATAACACTTTTATGTGTAGGTTAGTGGTGCTAGAAAATATTTCACCTTCATGTGGTTGGCACTTTAGTAGAGAATTTCAAATTCTTGAAGCTAAGAGAAGATTTTATTGTTTTACAAGAAAAGAGAAGCAATTAACAATGATTTATGTACCCATGGAGGGGTTTATTTACTCCGGAGGAGGTATCCTAGAAGCACCTGGAGCTTAGAGAACCATAACGATTTCTCCCCAAGATTTACAAGATCATATCTACATGTGTACACAATCGTTTTGGTGCCACAACCCACCATTTGTAAAATATAGTGTTTAACAGCTTTACACTTGCTCAAACTACACTATTTCATGCATTTACAAACAATACGGCAGTGAGAGCACCAATATGAGAAGGAAAAAAATGAGAGAGGATATTTTACATGGTCCCTATAATTAATTTTTGGATCAAACAAGACTTCTCTAGGTGCCATAGAGTCCGAGTAGTCACCGTCGAAGTTGAACGATATTTTGGTCTCGTGGCTCTTAAGGGACTATGCCCGGAAGAAATTACATTTTCATGCACAAAAATATGCCTCCTCTAGTGTTCAACTAGCCACCCATATGTTTCAAAGTGTAGTTGGTTCGATGCCACAACAAACCGTTTGTAAAATATAGCATTTGACAGCCTTACACTGGCTCAAACTGCACTATTTCACGTGTTTGCAAACAAAAGGGTAGTGAGAGCACCGATCTGAGAAATAAAAAACCAATAGAGGATATTCTAGAGGGACTCTATGTGAAGGTTTGGGATTAGGTGAGAGGTCTATAGGTGTCATTGAGTCTCAGTAGTAACCCGTTGAAGTTGAACGATTTTTTAGTCTTAGGGCTCTTAAGGGACTACGCCTAAATGAAGTAGCCCGGAAGCAACGACGTTGTAATGCACTAAAATGATACCTCCTCTAGTATTCACCTGGCCACCCAGATGTTTTAGTGCATTCAGTTCGGTTCCATGACCCACCGTTTGCAAAATATAGCGTTTGACATCCTTACACTGACTCAAACTGTATTATTTCTTGCTTTACAAACAATAGGGCAGCGAGAGCACGATCCGAGAAGGAAAAAATGGAGAGAGGATATTGTAGAGGGATCCTACACTAAGGTTTTGGATCTAGAGAGATATCTATAGGTGCCACAGAGTCTGAGTAGTCACCCATTGAAGTTGAATGACTTTTTGGTCTCGGGGCTCTTAAGGGACTACGCCCGAACGAAGAAACCCGTATAACAAAATTGTCATACACCAAAATTATTCCTCCTCTAGTGTTCACCTAACCACCTAGATGAGTCAGCGTAGTCATTTTGGTGTCACGACCCACCATTTGCAAAATATAGCATTTGACAACCTTACACCGGCTCAAACTGCATTATTTCATGCATTTGTAAACAATAGCGTAGCGAGAGCACTGATCTGAGAAGGAAAAAACTAAGAGAGGTTATTGTAGAGGGACCCTACACTGAGGTTTTGGATCTAAAGATATGTATCTAGGTGCCAAGAATTCTGAGAAGTCACCCATCGATGTTGAATGATATTTTGGTCTCAGGGCTCTTAAGGGACTACGCCCGAATGAAGTATCACGGAAGCAATGATATAATGGTTGCATTGTAATGTTTTCATGCTCTTGGCTATCTTTTTATCCTTTAATGGGTATCTAATACCCTAATTATCATTCTTTGAAGATTCACAAGAATAAATAGGATAATTGGTCTTAAGGACAACTCTGTGATCTCTATTTTTTTACTAAAGAGGTTGTGAATGATTTGATATCTTGAAAAGAATTCCCTTGTTATTATAATAGTGGATTAAGTATTTTAATAGGTCAAGAATACTAAATGGAGTTGAAATTAAATGAGCCATAATTTCTAGTGAAGCAGGAACTAGTGAAAAGTGGTGAGTAAAGGTAAGTAATGTTAAAGGAATGAATGCGTTTATTCATTGTTTCTAATAGTATGGTGAGAATGTTAACATATGAATAAGATTATAAATAAAATACTAAGGAAAGTAGCTTCAAGTTTGCATATTTCTATGGAATTTTAGAAGGAGAGTGAAGTGGCCAATCAATTCACTTGTGAAGCATGCTTTAAAAGAAGTGAAGGAACCAAATAAGTCGAGCCTATGTAGGAATAAGAGGAAAATAATTTCCATGTGAGAAACATGAAGAAGAGAAATTTTTATCATAATGGATAACATAGCTAATAAGAACATTCAATGTACAAGCAAATAATAGGAACTTCTTGAATGCACAAGAAAATAAAAGGAAAGAGAGGATGGTAAGTCCAAAAAGAAAGAGACAAACAATGAATATGAAAGAGAGAACTGAATCTAATTTAAATTATAATCAAATTAAATGTTTGACTTCTTAGTTGATTAGCATTCAACACTAAATTATAAAGAGATAAGGTGTGTACATCTATTGATTCCCTTAATTTCTCTAAAACAAGGTAAATGCTTCCCTTAATTTCTTAACAATTGTACCATACAATGTTGCACCATAAGTAACATTATATATTCATATAGTTCAAAATGAAATCTACCTCGCTTATTTCTATCAATGTTCGCATTAGTTGATATGCAATAGATGAGTTTTAGCTTTAAAAGAAAAAAATTAATTATGTATTGCCCTTTTGTAGTTCACCTAGCATGGTTTTTCTTAATGGAATAGGTTTGCTTAACAATTGTACCATGTAGTGCTCTGGGACATGGTTTTTTAATTTTAAATCAAACATACATATCTAGAACTAATAAATGGTTATGAAAACATACATAGAAGGATATCATACATGCAATGAAATTGAATAAAACATAGAAGTAATATCGTTATGAAAACCAACACACATGGATATATAAGAATCAAACTAAGTGTGCTCGAGGCACGCCTCTGAAAATATAAGTTCATAACATGTGTACATCTCAAACAAAGTACATGTTGGATGCACATCTCCAAAAATACAATTTCATAACATGTGTGCATATCGAACTAAGTGTGTCATACATATAGGACCACATGTGGTCGCAAAAGGCTATTTATACAATATACTATATGAAGAAACATGTTCAATAGGACAAGATAACCCATATATATATATATATATATATATATATATATGTACATCCGTGTCCTACGAATCTAATCATGAAACATCTTCCCTCTCTTTGCTCTACTAGAAATAACACGTCCATGACCTGGGGATGTAGTGGAGGGATATGCCACTATGGATTTCATCCTTGTGGTCCTATACATCTCTAAGTAGGTCTGCAATCTTACCCTGGACATTCATAAACAACAAGTTTTTAACACCCAAAATTTTAAAATATACTCAAAATTGATAAAATTGTACAATTTAGTTAAAATGCATGTGAAATCTTACCGCAATGTCATGATCCCTATAAATTTGTTGTTGACACATCGCAGGGACAACAAAAGACTCACTAGGGGTAAGCCACATACAAATAATTAATGTTCAAATTAAATATTTCACATACATACAAAATTTGATATTGTAGATTTAAGTAATAAGAAATAATGAACCTCTAAAATTTAATGAATTTGAAAAATTATACCTCAGTTAGTGGATCTACAGATGTTATGGCGTGATCTATGAAGCCTCCATAGTCTACATATATGGAGGAGTCTCTCTAGTAGTCAAAAGCTATACAAAAAATAGGTACAGATCAATATTAATCTACATGACTGCCACATAACGGAGGTCCAAAGCATGTAATCCACGTGAAATTCCACAATTAGAAACAAAGTGTAAATAGAAATTAACTCGCATAAAATTCACATGAGGCGTGCCAAGAGCCTTAGTTCCCAGAGCAGATGATGACCCATCAGTCCTGTGTATAAAAGAAAAATATATTAATATGTACAACATACACGTGAAACATTATAATAATAAGAGTGCAATCAAATGAAATTAAAAATGTACTTATACAACTTGAAACTTACGTTTGAAACACACCCAAATGCAAAGTAATTCTAGCATGTTGACGATGGATTTTTCCTTCACCGACTCTTGCTATTTAAAATAAAATAAAAATTAGTTTTTACATGTATGTACATGACGTAAAATCAAATACATATATATTAAAATCTCAAATGAATTAAAATATTATATATATATATATATATATATATATATATATATATATTTATATTTATTTGAAATTTACCTCACGAAAGATCAATATCATGGCACCAGCCCAAAAACATCTCCCAAAGATCGCATCTAGAGAAAAGAAATCATGCGAACCAGCAAATGATTTCTTTCTTGTAGTGCATACGACACCACATAATCGAGAGTGATGTGGTGCCCTAGAACCGCACCTCCACAAACATCACCGATGTAATTTGGTCACTATGCTGGGTCGAGTGTCGGTGAGCTCCTCAATGCATGTAGTGTGTCAATATCCACAACCTCCTTCATTGTAGGAGGGATAATCAAGGCAAGTGGGGGTTTTAGGGCATGGGGATCCTTGGTTGACTTATGCATGCACCATGTCTACTTTTTTAGAGCCACCTCCTCACCCATAAAACTCAAAAAGTCAAAATAATTTGGGACCTCATTAAACATGAACTCGCAATATAATTTCTTCAAAAATAGAGAGGAACCTCATTGTTGTTGCATGGTGGATAATCATAAACCATCCACCATCGGTCCCAAAAATTGTTTTTGATTCAGTCATCGTGGCACCAATGAATTGGGAACCATTTGCAAGTAGCTGTGGGGGGCATTAGTTCTTGGGTTAGTAAATAATGCACAAATGAGGTATTTTCCAAAAAAAAAATCTTTTACGACCGCATGGGATAATTTATCCACATACCACCACCTAGAATCACCTCTAAAGGTATTTCATCTATGTATTTGGTTTGTTGCGGAGTCAACTTCACCAATCAATGTTTGTAATGTGTTGGCTAAAGTCATGCGGGACGGATTTGTGGCATGATTTTGTCTTATAGTCTTAATAAGGTTCTCAATAACAATTTATTTTCTCATATTCTTCCAACAATATTAGCTTGTGTTCTTGTTGGTTCAGTGGGGACAGAAGGAGCCACAGGAGGTAGATCTATGTTTTGAGGAGGGTTTTGAGGAATGTTCAGAGGGTTTTGAGGAATGTTTCGATGGTTATCGAGGATTACGAGCTTTCCGAAAAAGCTGACAAAACAATAAAATTGTATACATAAAAAAATTGAAAAACCCATGAAAATGCAAAAAAAAAAATACCTAAAATGCAAAAAAATGGATTAAAATTGGGGGCTTACCTCCTCGTCTTAGTAGCATGGTTGAATCTATCGTGATCCAAAAGTCTGATGAGCAATTTTGAGGTGGTATTCAAAGCTCGAGTGAAAAACATCTAGGAGAAATCACTGTTTGAAATGAAAAATGGGGAAAATGAGGATTCACGGGACTACTTTTTTGTCTCGAGTTTTGCGACCATGCCCGAGTTTCAGTTTTTATATCAACTTAATTCTCCACTAACTTGCTACACTTACTCATATACATATGCATATGCATATACATACATATACATATACATGCACAAAGAACAAACACACACACAAACACATGTATTTTAGGTCTATTTATGTTTATAAATACTAAGAAAAAAGTAAGTGTTTTTATAAGTATTATTCATTGTTCGATATATGAGGATCAATGACACAAGTTCTATTCCTGGATGGAGGTCTGACCCACCACAATTTTGAGTGGAAGCTCCCATAATAGGCCTTAATAAGTGACAAGTGTCATTCACAAAATGGAATTTGAATAAGTGGATTCTTTGAAAAAAACCTATCAGAGGATTGACATTGTTGAATACAACAATAAATTTCATATAAATACATCAAAACATATTAATTTAAGTGTATGATTCAAAAATTTCCACATGGCATGTTTCTTGGTACCTTTGAAAGAAATAACTTTTTCATCAAAGGTTTCTTGAACTCTAAAATCGGAAAAAATGGAATGTAAATGTACCAACCTAAATAGGGGGTATATACATAGGCCTCATTTGGGGATTTAGGAAAATATTTATGTGTCTAAAAAACACTAAAAATAAGGCTCCAAAGATAAATTTTAGAATTTTAATTTTATGAAAAGCTTGAAATATAAAAAAAAGACAACCTATAGGATAATATAGTATTTATATAAATTAGGTTAATAAATTAATTTAATCACAATACACAACAATGCAAGAAAAATAACTCATGGGTAAAAATAAAGGGTGTTCTTCAACACCCTCATAGGATATTACAAGAACAACTTACCACATGACTTAAAAGTGATCCGAATAATGTGTGAAACCATATTGGCCTATGAATTATTGAGGATTTTTGCCCCTTCAACCCTTAATAGATAGTAATTATATAGATACCACATTTTTCCACACACTCAAACAATAAATCTTATCTATGGATAACACTTTACTAATTTCATATACCCAATATATAATTGAACATGTTGCAATCCAAACTCACATTCACAAAACTATTCAATTTATCAAAATTTGATTTATTGTAATAAATTAGATTCCAAGAATTCATTTAAATCAATCCACGTGACTATATGCAATTTGTATACTCTAATATAAAATCATTCAATGATAAATTTATCTAACATAATAATATACTCAATCAACATTAATTTCTTTATTTATAATGTTATAAAATTTCAAAACAAAATACTTATAATCAATTATAAATTAAGTTGAAACACTTAACATATAATTAGCGTCATTAAAAATTAAAATAGAGTATATCCATGTTTGCTACTATAACTAACTAATAACATGATAATTAAAATTTATATTATAATTATTCATCAGAAACTATACATATAATTTTTTTAACTATTATAGAACAAAAATCACGCACTTTCGGTAATTATCTAGTCTTGATTACATATTATTATTCATGTGATTTTTTAAGTAACAAAATTACTAATCAACCCATGTCCACTAACACCTTTCTTTCTCTTTTGTTTCTCCTTTGAGTCTTGTACCCTTACTTGCTCAGTCTTTCCTTTTATACTCTAGATTTTATCATCCTTGACATCAACACCCATCCAAGGCACTATTGATAAGTGCCCTCATCCCATTTGGGTACCCCTTACCCCTTTGTACTTTAATAATAATTTTTGGTCCTTTATAGCCATTTGAGCATTTTATATTTTTGGCAGTCATCCTTTTTAGGGTTAATTAAGAAATTCAAGCAAGGGAATCATATAAATCTCAACGTATGTGATCATAATAAGGTACCAAGCACTAAACATTAGCTATCACCACCTAAATTTGCATCCATGAAGACATCTAAGAGCTCCATTGCATCCATCTAGCACCATCACAAGGGACACAAGGGATGATTTTTTTGCATACACTTCATAGGAGGGAAGTTCGTTCTATTCCATGCACACATATATTACATTTATTTACATTTATCTACTTGTTCGTTATCAAGTATAACTCCCATGAGATCCATCTAGAAAGCATATCCACACACACACACACATAGAACTACATTGGGTCTGAGATGTAGTGCAACACTCAGTTATAATTTCACCATTGTGATAGCTGAGGAAAGTTTGACCCCTCATTTTGCATCTTTATTTTTAGGATTTGATGTCTATTAGAGGGTTTTACAGGTTCATACTTTATTTTATTTTTTTAGTCACCTTAGTGATCTTGGTGTGACCTCACAGCGACCAAAGGTGACTAAATTTGATCACCTCAGACACCTTAGAGGATGTCTTCTAGTCTTTTCCACAAACCCAGGCACCAAGAAATATGCCTAAGGCACCTTTGGGAGCCCCGTTCCCACTCCATGTGCCGAAGACCATACTATCTATCTAGATATACATTTTTATGTGTCTCTCGTGTCTTACTTTACTACAACTATGTTTATCCGGTGAGGACTTTGGTTACAATTTAGACTTTATTGCGAATCAACTAAGTACCTTCTTCTCCTCATTACAACTATGTTTTCACATTTCATTTCTTAGCTAGCTTTTATTAATTCTTGTACTTCATTACATATTTATTTTACTTCTATAATAAAGCATTGGATTAGGCTCTTCATTCACATTCTATCTTATTCAAATATTAGAAAAACTAGGTATAATATGATTGTTATAGAAAATTAGAAAAAACCATATCCTTATTTGATTATTTTAATATCTAAAATTTTGATTTACACCATATTCATATTTAACACAATAAACCCTAAACTATCACCAAGATTCTCCTATGATATATATAATATCTAATCATAATATCGACATCAATGGAATTTTATTAAACTAATTGTATTTATCTATATACTTTGTCACACAATTTAACTATAAATCAATATTATATATGTGTTAATAAGTAAAACAAATTACTCTCTAATGAACAAAATTTTCTATCACACCTATTAGAAATGATCATTCAATCACAAGAGATTGGAATTTTTAAGAGAGTAAGAAATTTCTCAAATGATCTAAAAAGAAACCCCAAAAAATATAATATAATAAAATAAATTAAATCTTGAGCATTAGTTTAAATTCAATAAGTTTCCATGAGTTTCAAATTAAAGTTGATATTATTAATTTCTATTTAAGGACATAAAGACAATAATTATAGTCCTACTTCCTTCCTTCCTCTTGTCCAAGACTCAATCTAATAAACTCAAAATAAAACTCCAAGAAATCGAACAATATTTTCCCCAAAAATATCCATAATAAAATCCAAGTTAAGGCTCACATCTAAATCCAAAAATTGTAAAATAAAAATTCTAAAATATAAAAAAATTAAAATCTAAATTGCCTAACACTCAAACTAAACTTGAAACTTCCGATTCAAAAATGATCGAACCCTAATTAAGAAAAATTTTAACTCCCAAAACAACTTGAAACTCCACATAAATGGAGATTAAACACACAAAATCAACCAATAATATATTTCTAGATGGAAATATCTATCCTCTAAGAAACATCAATTTTATTACACACAAAATGATTTTCCTTATACATCACATGGTTCCCTATACTTGTCTAAATCAATCAAAAAATTTACATTTAGTTTATTAAATAATCATTCTAATTGTTTTTCCTTCACTGAACCTCTTATGAATCCAAGTAGCTTCATACACCCTTGAAATGACAATAATAACCACTTCATAATATTTTCACAAATCATCTTAAATAGTTATATATTACACAAGTGCATTTACGAACCAACTCTTATGCATACTTTTATATAAGAAACCTTCTTAAATGATACAAATTTATGGATTTAAATAATGAAAAATATTAAACTTTATTATCCAAATAATGTTTACATTCCAAAATATTAATATTATGTCATTCGTTAATATTACATTTTTAATTTTATTTCTTAAAAATAATTTTTTTGATCTTGTTGTAATGATGATTGATTAATCAAAAATTAAATGGACAATATTTTAATATTTTTTTAGATTAGATAATTAGGTTGGGTTTGAAGGGGACCCAAAAAATGACAGTACAATGGAGAAAAATATATATCAATGAGGATCAAAAGGATCAACCTTTACTAGTAGCCATGTGAGACACAAACAACGATTACACAACAACTATAAAACATCTTATCCCTGAGGCTATAAACCATCAAATCTCAATTGCATTTTTAGGGGAGTTTTAATTCATATTATTCATATTCCCCATAGTAATCCATCCTTCATCAGAATTAGGATTTAAATTTTCTTTAGTGTGAATCGGGATGATAATTTCTAGATTATCCATAGGCTTGTGAGATTGAGACACTAGAGGAAATAATTCTTCTACTACAACATGAGGTTTAACCTTACCAATAGGAGTGGGTGAAGGAATTTCATCCTCAAAATTTGAATTAGGAACCTCTTTATTTTCCAAATCTATCTCAGAGTAACTATTGGGTTTAATGTTAACAACGAGATGACTAGGATCATAATTTTTCCACCACGAGGATGTACCTTTACTTTTTTTTTCCAATTTGACAATCTTCAGATAAGTAACCTATGGAGAAAAAAGTCATAAAATTGAAAGGAAATCCTACATAATCTAGAGTTTGGATCAAAGTGTGATCCTCAATAATGAGATTAATGGTGGAAAAAAATCAACCATGGAATCTATATCAACCAAAATACGGGAATATGTGGTAAATTCGAATAGAGATGTCTTAGGATCAATGGTGAGACATTTACCCATGGTATCCCCTATTGACACTGATAGATAATTCTCTGGAATTTTACATCACTATAAAAACATAAATTAAGTCACTAGATAGATCATTCTATGACAGTTTACATCACATTAATTCACATCATTCATAGTTATCTATCAGATTTATGTTTTAGTTTTCCACCATCAATTTTATTTAAACAATGTTAACATAGTCATTGTAACTTATCATTTATTCCCAATATGCTTGATTAATTATTTACTCCTAGGTTGTAATGATGTCTTCTACTACTAGTACATGGTATAATTTCATTGAACTCTTCTATTAATTATAGTAGCAAACTTTCAATTTGTTTTAATAAAATTTGTGGGATGTGATAAAGTCAAAATATTTATTTTTTGAGTTAGTGTCATCTTGCATCTTGATTATTTTTATAAGTCACACTCTGTATAGGCCTTCGCTTTAAAAAAATTGAATCTTAGGGTTTAGGATTGAGGATTTAAAATTTTCTAATTGGATCAAAAATATAACCCCAACCCTATATGCCAAATTACTTTAAAACCTTATTTTTACTAATGAATTACATGATATTTATGATCCTTTAATATTCAAATAGAAACAACAACTTAGATACATATATGAGAATAAGGAAAATAATCATATGAATTTTTATGTTTGATTATGTGGATGGTTGGATTGGGATGGATAATGTTCCTCGAGTTTTTCCCATATGCTTAAGTTTGCATGAACTATGTCTGAATTATGATGGAAAAAATGCTAGAAATGGAAATGAAGAAGAAATGTTGTCCATTACGGAGTAAAATTTTGACCATGCATTGGCATTTGAAATTAAATAATTAGGAATGATTTACAAAAACATATAAACAATTGATAACGATATTCAAGCTAGCAATCAAAATGCCAAAGATGGTTTTTTTGAAATAAAACAAATGATGGAACGGTACCAAAAGGGAGGCCTCTTTATCCAATTTTTATCTTTACAATATGGGTAGGAAATACCATTTTTATGCTATAATATTTTATTGTATTTGATAGTGAAGATAAATTGGATGGAAACCTCCTTTATATGGTTTATAATATCTATTTCATTACCCTAGCTTGTCCTTACAGATTTGGTGAGAACGTCACAAATTTTATGCATATAAAATTCTTTACAATCAATGAATGTTCTAACACTAATACCCTTAGGTTCATAACCTACTTGTGTTATTTATTTCAATGGTAGTTTTTTGACTGGTTATTTATAAACAAAATTGAAATTAATGCCTACAATGATGTTGAGAGACAACCAAAAATTTTACTTCCATTCACTTAAGGGACCCTGAAGATAAGGATGTTTGATAATAGAAAAACTTCCATTAATTGTTGGACTACTTTTGAAATCCACTTTAACTGGAAATTACAAAAACTACAATGCCTAGATTCCCTATGACATAGAGAGTTTGCATTTAAATAAGATCAAACATACAATTGGCTGAAAGCAACTCATGGAGGAATATAATATGCTAAGGTTTTATGGATTAAAAACTTAACCTTATAAATTCCAAATACATTTGATAAGATGGTTTTTTCATTGAAATATATATCAAAAATGAAAATAATATATAAACTATATTTTGTTACTTAGAAAACGATGATCATATTTCATCTGAGGGTTATAATTTTAAAGATAATTATTCAATGTGGAAAATGAAATATTAATTTCATTAAAGTTTTATGTTAACTCTAATTGGCCATATGACGCATCTGACATGATTAAAGGAGGTTTAGTGGCAAAAAAACTCTACCACTTAAATTAAAAATCAAAGTAAACCCTTGTATTAAAAATTCAAAATCAAGAACTCTTGGAGTGAGGTATAAGAAGTAATTAATGAAATTTTGGTAAGTGTAGCAAATTGGGGGACCAAAAAGTGGACATAAAATCCTGAATTTTACATTAAAAATAGAAAAACATCAAATTTAATCTTCCGCGACTTGAACCATGCCGAAAATTAAAAACATGTCACAAAAGTGGTACCATCGCGTAGAGGAGATTGTTAGCTTTATATAAATATTGATTTTAAAGTGAATATAATATGATAAATAACATTTTATAATATTTTGCTAATAGTAGGTCTTTAAGACACTTTTTCCCATGAATGTTCATGCCTACAATTAAGACTGAAATTTTTATGTCACTTGTCGAATGTGATCAAACTTATAGCATCCTAACCGTGGAAACATTCTATACACATTAAAAAAAGTATTTTATTTCAATATTTTTTTATGAAGTTATGGCGGGAAAACGGAAAGTGCTCCATTTTCTCGTGTTTAGATAAATTTCATGGAAAATATCGTAAAAAAAAATATTACTCAAAAAATAAAAAATAAAATCTATCTTAATATAGAAAGCGACATCTAACTTTCAACAAAAGGAAAAAAATATGTATCAAGGTTTGGTCATATAAAATGTGGGAAAATGGATTACAATCATATAGGATTTTTCAAAAAACAATAAAACAAATCATTGAGTTTTTTAGTGTTTAATATAGCTAAACTTGTCCATTTTTTCAAAAAATATTATTTTAGAAACTACATTCTAAATGCTATGATTCATATTTCTATACGTTTTCTAATTTTGAGTGTGTGTATTGCGAATAATCCCTACAAGTTGAATTTTCACTATTATTTGCAATATGGCATCCACTTATGACCCCTTTTTGCTCCCCAACTTGTTGCACTAACCCATTTTTATTAACAAAATAATTAGTTTGTAAGATTTATGAACAAAATGTTTTATATTTTATGCATAGAAAGAGGTAGAGATGACAGTAGAGACATATGATAATTTAAATGCAAAAGTTAATAAATATTCCTCTGTTAAAAACATGCCAAAACATCTAGATGTTTCGTCTATGATGAAAATTATGAAAGGAATGATAAACAGATCATACCAAGCCAAGAACACAGATGCTAATCAAACACCATGATCAATAAGATGAAAGTAATTTTCCAAAATAGCTTTACATAAAACCTTTGCAAACAAATGAGCAGCAATATCATATATTATTATGGAACTCACTGCAATACATTGAGAATGGGTCTTACTTAAATAGGTAAGGAATAACAATCTAAGAACCATTAAGGTCGTAGATCAAGCCATAAATCAAGGAAATAACTAGTCATCAAAGAACTAGTCAAAACCATAGATTTAGGAGAGAACTATACATCAAGGATCTAGTCAATACCATAGATCAAGGTAAGAACTATACCTAACAACTACATAATATCTTCTAATATCTAAATAAGATAAAAGAAATATACTCACACATAAGTGGGCAAGGATAAATACAATAAAGGTAAATAAAGTACCTAGGTGAACATGAGCTAAGGTAAATACCTACTCTAACACCCCCTCAAGTGAATCCAGGGGTCAAAATAGAAGTGGCATGTCCACAGTATGAGTCCCGATAACTAGGCCTAATGAGGTACTCATGTACAATAACTAGAAAAAGGAACACCACAAGGTACCCAAAACCAATAAAGAACAAAGTAAAGAGAATAAAAACCCGCTCCAAGGCATCCCAAGAATCTCGCTAAAAACTCATACAATGTCAAGAAGTTCGGTATGCACTATGGTCTAAATCCACTACTCAATCAAAAACTCATAAACAATCGACACTGGGCTACACCAATAGCTCCATACAAAGAGACTCACAACGAGTGATGTCGAAAGTGTAAAAAAACAAACATAATTTGATCAAGTGCTGCAAATAGATGTGCGACGATCCAAGAACAATAACCAAAAAAACAAGGCAAGGACACAAAATCAAGAGTGTCACGATCCAAGAAAATCCAAGGTTACAAGGTAAGGACACAAAACCCAAAGAAGCAGGATCAGCACCACACCCTCCCATACTTCTGAATGGGTGGAGTGGTGCTACAAATCTGTATGAGTTGTCAAAAAACTACTTGAACACCGATAAACTAACACCGGGCTCCTCCCGTGAATAGCTTCCCCACAAGAGAGACTGTCAACATGCAAAAGTGTCGAAAATATAGATATAAAATCTCTCAACAAACAAGAGAGATACACTACACCTGCTGAAGAAATATGCTCAAAACAAGAAGCATCACAATGCATAAGGTATAGAAAGTGGAGCAAGAGGTTGAATGGTGGAGGAGCCACGCCAGAGAGTCCTCTCAATGAATTCCTATGTCGCCACCACGAGTGATCGATATCCACCCAAAATCAAGATGGATGGATGAAGAAGATGCCTGTATATGACTTGGTGCAAAATACACAATGGGTGCATGCAAAAGAACATCAGAATGTGTGTCAAGTTGATCATGTCTGACAGCTGAAATCTCAGGTTTATCAAGCTTGAGTGAAGGTACAGAACTCATGTGTTGCTCATAATCCTCAAAAAGAGTCGAGTGAACAAAAAAGGAGCTCTGTCAATGTGTGATCCCAATGAATTATCTGCTCGCCAACCAATGTCATGACAAGAATTCCACTTAACATGTGGAATAGAGGAAACAATACCCTGTGAATGTCTATCAATGAATTCTCTAGTGAGACCTATAGAATGGAGCATGTGAGAATGGAATGCGGTTGTATGCTTCTCAAATAAACCATGCATCCGAGTAGAAGTAGGATACACAACATGTAGTAATGTAATAGGAATAGATGTGGAAGAGCATGCGAAACAAGGCTCATAGGTTTAGAAGCATCAAAAGAAGGTTCGTGCTCAAAACCGCAGATCAATGTCAATGGGTATAAGAGCAACAACGCAAAGTGGACTAGGAGCATGAATATGGCTGTCCACAATATGATGGTGATGTTGTAGGCTAACAAGTTTCTTCTACAGAAGTGTATTATTGTATCCTTATTGTGAATGAGTGATTGTAGAAGAGAATTTTTCTTCCTGAGTGATCTATTTTCTTCCACAAACTTTACAATATCCTCTTGAAGTCACACACTTCAGAGAAAAGCATATCATTCTCAAAATCCATGATAGATACAAAATGCAACTCCTAAAAGTTTAGGACATCAGGCTCAATCAAAATTACATCCACAATTGATTACAACACTCCTCCATATTTGGCACTTTATTACTATAGTGCAAGTCTCAAAGTAAATAAATCCAATGGAAAGAGCATGAAAAAACAAGCAGTTTTGCAAAAATGGCACTCAAAACCGAGTTACCGATCAAAAGTTACAAGCTTTTTGCTATTTTACTCTATTATTTATTATAGTTGCCACTTAAATAAAATGCCAAAAAAGGAAAGATCCAAAAACCTTCTTGTGAACAAACCAACACAAATACGCCACAAATTTTTTTCTCTATGTAGATCTCAAAAAATCCAACAGACCCACAAAAATAATCCTGCGATTTATTTTCTGGTGGGTGCGATTCCCAAGGTGCACTATGTGCTTCTCTCTGTAAAAAACCCACAAAACATGACTACCTCCAGAATTGGTAGAGTTTATAGTTGATCTTAGGGTTTTCACGTGTTCCGATCGAGATAAAAGCCTCTGTTTTGCATAAAAATGCACGCAGCAACAAAATACGACCAAATCCCAAATATATGAATACACAAATAATTTATTTGCAAAATAAAACTTACAGATGGATGTCAACAACAATCTCCAACTCTGATACCATGGAAGGAATGATAAACAGATCATACCAAGCCAAGAACAAAGATGTTAATCAAACACCACGATCAATAAGATGAAAGTAATTTTCCAGAATAGCTTTACATAAAACCTTTGCAAACAAATGAGCAGCAATATCATATATTATTATGGAACTCAATGCAATACATTGAGAATGGGTCTTGCTTAAATAGGAAAGGAATAACAATCTAAGAACTAGTCAAGGTCGTAGATCAAGCCATAAATCAAGGAAATAACTAGTCATCAAAGAACTAGTCAAGACCATAGATTTAGGAGAGAACTATACATCAAAGATCTAGTCAATACCATAGATCAAGGAAAGAACTATACCTAACAACTAGATAATATCTCCTAATATCTAAATAAGATAAAATAAATATCCTCACACATAAGTGGGTGAGGATAAATAAAATAAAGGTAAATAAAGTACCTAGGTAAACATGAGCTAAGGTAAATACCTACTCTAACAAATTACATAAGATAAAAAAACTACCTTTTGGTTTATGAGGAAATATTGATGGGATTAAAAAGTTGTTTTAGAATAAAATTATGTTCTAGAAATATAGTTTTTAAGATATTTTTGAATGTAGTGCATCCCATAAAGGTAAGTAGTGATGATCAATGTGAGAAGGAAGTGGAATTACACATTCCCCTATAGTGATGAGTTAATTAAATTTTTAAACTCATTTAATTTACTATAAGCACATAGAAAAGGGATGGATGTGGGATAAAATGAGAGAAGATTTCACAAATTGAATAGATACCTAATTGCAGTTTTCCATAAAATACTCCTAGGTTCCATGGTTTGTGAGAATTAAAAACATAAATTTTTAGCTACTTTTCACTCTCAGAGCTCTTAAAATATTTTTCTAGATTGATGTTGATAGATGGACCGGGAAGGTTTGCTAGTGGAACCACACATATGATAGCATCTAATGACCCATCCATAAATGTGAGTGTCATTCCTTTTGTATCACAATTTCCAATTGTAAGTGTAAATTTAATAAATAATTATAATCTAAATTGTAATGAATTAAAATTATTGATTAGTGTAAAAAAAATTAGATTTCTAATAAGGTAAATTTTTAATAGAAAACATTTGTTAATTCATAAATATACCAATTTTTGATTTTTTAAATTGGTGAATTTTTAGGGTAGGAATTCAAACTAGGCCACCAGAAATTTTTAGGTATACAAAAATGTTAAGGTTCAATTCATCATTCTGTAAAAATTGAAATTCGCAAAATTTGCCTTATATAGTCGGCCGGTTGAAATTTTTTATGCTACCGGCTGTGGCCAACAACATATTATATGTTGTCAACAACTAACATAAAATATGATGTCAAATCGGCTGGTAATATTTTTTATGCTCTTGGATGAACACATAATATATGTTATTATTTGATAGCATAAAATATGCTACCAACCGGTAGCATATAAAAATATAATGTCTAGTAGAATTTAATAGTGATTTCGAGATGCATTCATATTCGCCACTCATGTGAAAGATAATTTTCACATATTGGCAAACCAATTTCTATAAAAACATTTCAAGGGGGGGTGGGGTCTTAATATTTTCCTTGTGTCTAATTTACAAAATGAATAAATGAAAATATGTCTTATTAAATTAATTTTTTTGATATAAATTATATATGATGTTTTTATTTCTCGCATGATCCTATAATTTTAATCTTAAAAATATATGCTAATCTCATTTCCTTTCAATTCATTTTAATTCGTAGTTTGGTATTTCCCCTACATTTTAAATTGTGATGGCTACACCTAAGAACACAATATATATATATATATATATATATATATATATATATATATATATATGATAATGAATTTTCTTTTAATCAATTTGGTAGATACTCCCTTGTCCGAAGACTTATTCCATGATGTTAAACATATTTATTTTGAAATCTTTATAAATAAATTCATTTACCAATTTAAATATCCAATTCTCTCTTAATTCCTCTCTCTCTCTCTCTCTCACTCTCTCTTCTCTCATTTAGATAACTCTCTTACTTCTTATCTCTCTCTCACTCTCTTTTCCCTCCTCTCTATGTATCTAACGTTTTCTCTCTCTTGTCTCTTATCTCTCTCACATTGTTTTTATCTCTTCCCTACTATCTTTATATCTTCCTCCTCTCACTATGTATCTCTAAATGTATGTCAATCCCAATCTTGCTCTCACTCTATATTTATCTCTCACACTCTATATCTCATCTATCTCATCACTTTCTTTCTCTTTATCACACTCTCTCTTCCCTCCTTTATTTCATGTCTCTCTTCTTTGAATTTATCTTCTCCCCTCAATATCTTTCAATCTCTTCCCTCATTTATGTTTCCTCTCTGTCATTGTCTCTCTTATTCTATTTCTTGCTCTCTCTTCAATTTTTCACTTTCATCCATCCCCTCTCACTCCCTTTTTAACCTGTCTCACTCTCACTCTATCTTCCCTTTCTCTCCCTCTCTCTTACTTCATTTATCTTCCTCTCTCTTTCCTCTTATCTCTTACTCTCTCTTCCCTCCTCTCTCTCACACTCATTTTATTATCAATCTTATCACTCTTATATTGCTCCTCTTCATCTCTCATCCATTATCTCTCACACTCTCTTCCCTTGCTCTTTAACCCTATTACTCTCTCTCGTATGATATTCCCTCTTCTCTCTACCTCAATCTCTCTCAAATTATCTTCCCTCCCTCCTCCCCCTCTCTCATTTTTAGTTTATCTTGTATATATGGATATATAATATATATTCCTATAATAATACAATGAGATCCATTTTGAGGAGGATATAGAGGAAAAGGATTCAATGCATGACTGATGAAATGTATTAAAACCAAATGTCCTAGAATAAAGGAATCAAAGGATTATTTTGTAGATGTTAAAGCTTATATTCCCTTCTAGAGTATAAATTATTTATTGATGACACCAACCATGTAGAGGTTGAAGCTTGTTTAATTCCAAAACATACATTAATAACATTTGTAATGATGTAAAAAAATTAAATCAAAGAAACAAATACTCAATCACACACAACATAAGAATTCAACATTATACTTACAAAGTATATAAATTATTTTTCAGTATACCAATTCAATCCAATAAACCATTTGGGTTTGCTCTATGTTTTAGTTTTTCAAATATTGCTTCATGGTTACACTCAAGAAATTTCCAATTATTCTTATTGCATGGTCTACAAAAATATTTTATCAATTTAACATTTGATGCAATTAAAAGGTGAGGATAATGAAATTTTTTCTCTAATTTTCAAAGCCCTTGAACAACCACACATTATATTTATTCATTTTGTATCTTCTAATATGTGTTGCAATAACAATCGTACATGATGAGGGAGATTGTATGCGTTCTCCACTTATGATAAACACTTTCAATTTCTTTTTTAGTCAACACAATGAGACAAATATTTATTAGTTCTTTATCGATTATTTTCTTCAGCAATAACTACATCAAAATGTAAATAATAGTTGATTTAAATACTAATGTCCTGGATATGGATTGAGATAAAGAGAACTAGGCTGTAAAATTATTTGGTGAGGATACCAGAGAGTCTCTGTTAAGATTTATCTTTCATGGAAGAATGGTGATCCACATCTGGAAATTCTAGGATCTGTTATAGATAAGGCCAAGACAAGATTAAAGTTTGCACTCATTGGAAGGTTTGCTGGGAAAAGACCAAACATTGATCTTGTTAGAGATTGGTGTAAAAGGAAATGGGCATGCATGGTAGATGTTAGAGCTTTGGTTGGAGAAGGTTTTTTATTTTGTTTCCAAAATAATCATGATAGGCTAAAGGTGCTTCAGGAAGTTTTGTGGTTCTTCGGTAATGCTGCTCTGAGTCTTCATCATTGGGAACCAGGTTTGTCACACAAATTAGTTTTTAAATCTCTCCCTATTTGGATTCATCTCCTAACAATTCCTTTGGAATTTTGGGAGGTCAAATTATTTTTTTGAATAGCCAGATCAATGGGTACTTTGATTGTTGTTGATCCGGTGATGAGGGCTCAATCTAGATTAGTTTTTGCATGATTTTGTGTTTCTGTCCCAAGGGGAACAAAAATTCCCAAAAAAATATGTTTGAATTACCCTAAGGCATTTGGGAACATGAGATCAAAGTAGAGGGCTCAAGGATTTTATGCTCCAAATGTAAAGAAATCAGATATGACCTGACAATTATCTTCGAGGAGGATGAGCTTGGTCTAGAGAATGATGAAATGGAAGATCTAAAGGAGGACGAATCAGATGCTACAACAGTTCAAAGTGAGGATGTTGATTTTGTTCCAAATATGACTAAGCCTGTTAGTGTTGGAAATGAAACAAATTTTGTTGGGAAGGAGGATGTTCGAAGCGGTAAAGGTGACCAGCTGAATCGGTTTGATAGGAGGGAGATTTCAAAAACAAAAAATCATGCAGATAGTGCATTGATTGCATATAATCTCGCCTACAAGGAAAATTGCAAGATTTTTGTTGAATAAAGATAATTTGAATAACACGGATGTGGAATTTTTTATTGATTTAGAAAATTCAAATGTGTTGCATGAAAATTGTGTTGGATAGAGGGAAGTAGTTAATGATGATGGTTGGACATTGGTGCATCCTTAAAATGATGCGCTGAATTAGCAGGAACTTGACAAGGTGATAACTTGAGTTCCGGGTGTCCGTTTGAGTCTGTTTTTTTTTTGAAACCATGTGTTTCGATGAGACAAACATAGTAGAAGCCAGCTCTACCAGTTGGGGCAAGTTTTTGACATGTTTTTGGGCCCTAAATCCACCATCTTGAGGCCGAAAATTAGGATTTAAGTTATAATTCAGTTTTTTCCTATTTTTGAGCATTAGTTAATTTTAGTATATTAATTGCATTATGAGTTAGAAAGTTGGAAATTCCTCTAATTTAGGGATGTAGAAGATGTGGAAATTTTGTGCCCATAGGAATAAGCATGCGAACTTACTAAGAATAGCAGGTTCTAGTAAACTACTAAAAATAGTAATTTCCGCCACCTAGAGTAGATTTAGTCAGAGTTAGCTAGAGTTTACTTGGCAACTCGAATTGGGAGTTGTTTTCCTATTTAGGAAACATTGTAATTCATTATTTGATAACAAAGAAGGAGATCTATTTTCTTTTGGAGTTCATAATATTTGCAGCATATCTGGTTTGTTCTTAATTTGGCTACATTATCTGGTATCAGAGCTGGTTCGAAGTAATATTTTTTTTTAAAATGGCAGGAAGAGGAAGAGGAAGAGGAGGTGGTATTGCACAGATGAATAGAAATATGCAAGATCTATAGAGACAAGTTGTTGTGCTTGCTACAATGATAACCCAAAGAGGAAATCAAGGTGGAGATGACATAGATGAAGAAGAAGTTTGTGAAGAGGAGGAAATGCAAGCACCACCATTAGCTTTTGAAGAAAGGATGCTTCGATCATTAGAAGGAAAGAATGATGGGATAAGAGTTGATGTTTTAGAGTATGGTGGTAGTCTAAAACCAGAGGAGCTAATAGAATGGTTGACTAGCATGGGAAATTTTTTTGAGTGGAAGACTATGTCAAAAGAAAAGAAGGTAAAATTTGCATGCACGAAATTGAAAGGTCATGCTATGTTATGGTGGGATCACCTACAGAAAGAGTGGTCAAGAAAGGGGAAAGAAAGAATTAGGACGTGGAGTAAGATGGAGAAGAAGCTGAAAGATAAATTTCTCCCTATGGATTATGCACAAACCCTTTACAGGAGGTTTCAGAATCTCAGATAGAACTTACAAACAATGCAAGAATACATAGATGAGTTCTATAAGTTGTCCATTCGTGTAGAGCATGAAGAAACTGAGGAACAAATGGCTGCAAGGTATGTTAATGGATTAAAATTTTCTATTCAAGATGAGATAAGTATGCATAGGATTAAAAGCATGGAGGATGCCTATCAATTAGCCTTAAAGGCCGAGGAAAAAAAAATTGTCAAAGTTTTAGGAGATCACCTAGAATGAATAGGGGGCCTCATCTTCCTTTCGGGGATGAGCTGGTTTTAGCCAAGGTAGGGGAGAATCATCTCGTGGATTGGAAAAGCAAGAGGATATGAGACAAGATTTCCAGAATCAACAAAGAGGCAGAGGATATGCTGGCGATAGAGGATGGGAGGCTCCACGAATACCATTTGTTTGTTAAAAATGTGGTGAAGAAGGGCATCAAGATTTTGAATTCCCACATACTTATACACATGACAAAAGGCAAGGAGATGCTCCAAGAGTAAATCTTGTTGAAGCCGAGAAAGTAGAAGATGAACAGGACCTGGAAATCCCACCAGATGTTGGAGAAACTCTGATGATCAAGAGGACGATGATTGCTCCAAGAAAAGATGTCAAGGGGGATGCATGGCTGCATAAAATATTTTTAGAACAAGATGCACTTCAGGAGGAAAGGTATGTAATGTTATTATTTATGGTGGTAGTTGTGAGAACATGGTTTCAAATGAGATGGTCATAAATTGGGTCTGCATTGTGAGAAGAATCTTAACCCTTATCATATTGCATGGTTTAAGAAGGGTAATGAAGTTACTGTTGATAAGAGATGTTTAATAAGCTTTTCTATTGGGAATAGTTATAAGGATGAGATTTGGTGTGATGTTATTCCTATGGATGCATGTCATATGCTGCTAGGAAAACCATGGAAATTTGATAGAAAAGGTATTCATGATGGGGAAAGAATACTTATACTTTCTGGAAGGATGGCACAAAATAGTTTTGCTACCTCTTAAAGAAGAGGGGAAGGCTGAAAATATGCTTTCTGCAAAGGAATTTGTGAAGGAGGCAAAGGCAACCAGTTTTTGTTATGCACTAGTCACAAATAAGGATGAACTTGTAAGTGCTCAAATACCAATAGAAACATTAGAATTAATAGAAGAATTTTTGGATGTTATTCCTAATGAGCTACTAGATGGATTACCACCCAAAAGAGATATTCAACACCACATTGATTTGATTCCAGGGTCTTCACTCCCAAATCAAGTGGCTTATAGGATGAGCCCGACATTGCATGCAGAGTTGAATAGGCAAGTGGCAGAGCTCGTGCAAAAGGGGGTCGTAAGGGAGAGCATGAGTCCATGTGCAACACCAGCTTTATTAACACCAAAGAAGGATGGAACATGGAGAATGTGCATGGATAGTAGAGCGATCAATAAAATTACAATCAAGTATCGGTTCCCAATACCTCGCCTTGATGATATGATGGATGTGCTTGCTGGATCTAAGTATTTCACCAAGATTTATCTTTGAAGTGGTTATCATCGATTCGGATCAGAGAAGGAGATGAATGGAAAACAACATTCAAGATGGGAAATGGATTATATGAGTGGTTGGTGATGCCATTCGGGTTATCCAATGCACCTAGTACTTTTATGAGATTGATGAACACCGTACTACGGGAGTATAATGGTAAGTTTGTTGTGGTTTATTTTGATGATATCTTGATCTTTAGTAAAACTAAAGAAGAACATTTGAGGCATCTAAGGTTGGTATTTGAAGTGTTAAGGAAAGAGAAACTCTATGCAAATATGAAGAAGTGCACATTCATGCAAGAGAGTTTGGTATTATTGGGCTTTATTATTTCAGCAGATGGGGTACATATGGACTCAGAAAAGATAAAGGCAATTATTGAATGGCCTACTCCACGAGTATAACAGAGGTAAGAAGCTTTCATGGTCTAGCAACATTTTATAGAAAATTTATTAAAAATTTCAGTAGTATTGTAGCTCCTATAATAGATTGCATAAAAGGAAGGGAGTTTTTGTGGACAAAGGCAGCTGAGGATAGTTTTCAATTCTTGAAGAAGAAGGTGATAGAGGCACCCATTTTGGCACTACCAAATTTTGATAAAGTGTTTGAGGTTGATTGTGACGCCTCACATGTGGGTATTGGGGCTGTTCTAAGTCAAGGAGGAAAGCCAGTAGCTTTCTTTAGTGAGAAATTGAATGAGGTAAGAAAGAACTACTCTACTTATGATGTGGAATTTTATGCAATTGTACAAGCATTAAGGCATTGGAGGCATTACTTAGTGCCTAAGGAGTTTGTGTTATTTACAGACCACATAGCCCTAAAGTATGTGAATACCCAAAAGAATTTGAATAGTAGGCATGCAAAGTGGGTATCATTTTTGCAGGGATATAATTTTTCTCTAAAACATAAATCTGAAAACAAAATCAAGTTGCAGATGCATTGAGTAGGTGTGTGACTTTGTTTACCACTATGGAAAATGAGGTGGTGGGTTTTGAAGCAATAAAGGGTTTGTATTCTTCTGATTTTAATTTCAAGAATATTGTTGAAAGGTTAATTCGTCCATTGTCAGACAATGCAGGAGATGTCTTGGATGAGTATATTTTATAGGATGGCTACCTATTCAAGGGACACCAACTATGTATTCCAGTTGGGTCTATGAGAGAGAATATAGTGAAAGAGTTGCATAACGGAGGATTGGCTGGGCATTTTGGTAAAGATAAGATGATAGCCTTGGTAGTAGAGAAATACTATTGGCCAAAGTTGAAAAGAGATGTGGTAAGATATGTGGAAAGATGTCAAATTTGCCAAGTCTCAAAAGGCCATGCACAAAATACAGGGTTGTATATGCCATTTCCTGTTCCTAAAGGGTCATGGATAGATTTGAGTATGGATTTTGTTTTGGGATTACCAAAAACACAACGAGGTAATGACTCAATTTTGTGGTTGTTGATAGGTTTTCTAAGATGGTTCATTTTATTTCCTGCAAGAAAACAAGTGATGCAACAGGCATAGCAGATTTGTTTTTCAAGAGAAGTTGTTCATTTGCATGGTGTTCCAAAAACCATTACTTTAGATAGGGACACAAGGTTCTTAAGTCACTTCTGGTGGACTTTATGGAAGAAATTTGGAACTCAACTATAGTTCAATAGTGCCTATCATCCTCAGACTGATGGGAAAACAAAGGTGGTAAATAGGAGTTTGGGAAACTTGTTAAGGTGCATTGTTGGGGAAAAGCCAAAACAATGGGACTTAGCATTACCACAAGCTGAGTTTGCATATAACAGTTCCATAAATAGATCCATGGGAAAGTCTCCATTTTCAATTGTGTATGGGAGTAATCCAAATGGGGTGTTAGATTTGGTGTAACTACCAGTTGATGGTAGAGTCAGTGATGATGTAGAAGCATTTGTTGAACATATACAACAATTGCAGGAAGAAGTGCGGAAGAAGTTGCAGAATAGTAATGATAAGTATAAGGAAATAATAGATGTGCACAAACGGAGAAAGGTATTTACAATTGGTGAGTTGGTTATGGTATATCTGTGGAAGGAAAGGTTTCCAAAGGAACCTATAACAAGCTGAAGTACAAGAAGATTGGTCCCTGCAAAATCATGAAAAAATAAATGATAATGCTTATGAGGTAGAATTGCCAGGGAATTTTGATATTTCTCTAGTGTTTAATGTTTCATATTTGTATTATTTTCATGGGGATGGTGTAGAAGGGGATGTTATTGATGAAGTAGTAGATTGGAGGCAACAGGTTCTAGTGAAGAAGAAAGAAGAAGTGGATCAGATTCTAGATAAGAAAACAATGGACACACGACATGGGAAATATAACAAATATTTGGTACCATTGGAAAGGACTGAAAAGAGGACAATACTTGGGTAATAGAGTGGGAGATTCAAAAGTTGGATGCGATAAATGGAAGCAGGTTTGAAGAAGACAACTTGCGGAGCTGCGTTTTTTTCAAGCGGGGAGAATGATGCACCAAATTAGTAGAACTTAACAAGGTCATAACTTGAGTTCCGGGTGTCCGTTTGAGTCCGTTTTTTTTAAACCATGTGTTTCATGATACGAATGCAATGAAAACATCCCTACTAGTTGGGGCAAGTTTTTGACACATTTTTGGGCCCTAAATCCACCATCTTGAGGCCAAAAATTAGGATTTAAGTTATAGTTCGGTATTTTTTCCTATTTTTGAGCATTAGTTAATTTTAGTATATTAATTGCATTATGAGTTAGAAAGTTGGAAATTCCTCTAATTTAGGGATGTAGAAGATGCGTGGAAATTTTGTGCCCATAGGAATAAGCATGCGAACTTACTAAGAATAGCAAGTTCTAGTAAACTACTAAAAATAGTAATTTCCGCCACCTAGAGTAGATTTAGTCAAGTTAGTTAGAGTTTGCTTGGCAACTCGAGTTGGGAGTTGTTTTCCTATTTAGGAAACATTGTAATTCATTATTTGATAACAAAGAAGGAGATTTATTTTCTTTTGGAGTTCATAATATTTGCAACATATCTGGTTTGTTCTTAATTTGGCTTCATTATAAAACATTACTCATAGTTTAACTCGGAGTAGCTCTCGGGCTACCTCTTGCGTTTTGTGTTTTTTGATCTTTTAGTTTTAGTGGGGGCTTGTTGGGAGCCAATTTATATTTGGTTTCCCACCATTTCGATTTGATTTGTTTTATTTTTGTATGCTTTCCTTCCTATCTTTTGTCTCCCATCCCCTTGAGCCTTTTCAAAAATATTATCAATCCAAAAACACAATTCCTTTGATTCATACAAGTTACATAATGAGATGAAATATGTATTAATTTTAACTGGGTAATGTGTCTATAATACTCACTTACACCGCATAGAAAAAAAAATGTCTTCTTTTTTTGCGATTTCCTTTACCTACACTAATTTCGGGGTTTTAGCGATTCAAGAATGTCCCGATTAAACTTGTGTTGCATTGTATACATATTTTACCACTTTTTAGCCACATTTATCCTCATCCTTATCATTTCAGCTCTGAATCTATATGAAAAACCTTGGTATAACCTACAATATATTCCATCTACATCCCTTAGACTTGATTTGCATTAAAATAGGTCTCAGAACTTCATTTTTCATATTGTTTTCAAGTTTTTACTAACTCCTTGGATTTTTATTGGATGGGAGAGTTAGAGTAAAAGAGATAGGTACCAAAAATCAAAAAAAATCCTTTGAGCCATTTCCACTTGCTTCACTTGAAGAAATAATGCAATTATCCAAATTACCTTGAGGGGTGAATTTGGGACAACTTATTTAAGATTCAAGGGTGACCTACTAGGTGAAATTATCTTGGCCTTGAAGAATCCATTGGGCATGGAGTCATGAATGATATCCTGATAATTATTTTCCACTTGAAACCTCCCCACGACTACTAGCAATTACTCATCCCTAAACCTCGCCCTGCTGCTGCCCACACTCTCAATCTTGATAAGAAAATCTTAAAGATGAGATTTATGAGAGTAGAAAATTGTCTTGACCTGCATATTTTCACCTCTTATGCAATGGACTATCCAAAATTCACTGAGGCACATTGAACTACATAGTAACACTACTTGAAGCTAAAAACCTTGTTCCTACAAGATGAGCACTTAAGAAAATTATAACCTCAACTACAATTAGAAAATGTGTATACGCACTTAGAGGAATTCAAAACCTAGGCTAATATTTACAATGGTGAAACCTTTCTCTTTGGTGGAAATGTTTAAGTTGGATTCTATTAACCGAATCGAATTTCTTCTCCATCCAAAGTAGAAATTTAAAGGCAGTGCTATTTTTACATCCTATGATCATGTAAGGGCACTCAAATGGCATCAAACTTTAATGTCTACTAGGTTTTCCCGATCTACATCCCACTTTAGAACTAAGTCCCCCTCCTCAAAGGTCCTTGTTATTTCTTTCTTATAAAACCATATTTTGACTCAAACTTGGTCTTCCTCTATTGTTTGAATTGCATGTTCTCTGATTTCTTATAATTCCATCAGCTCTGCATACCTCGCCTCCATTGGTTCGAACTTAGATAACTCCAATTTCTTCATGGCTCCAATGCAGTTAAGTTTCAAGTGATATAGGAAACACTTCCTCTCTCTTGCCATAGGCCATCTTGTAAGGGGAATTACCTCTTGACCTCTTTGGTGTGGTCCTATTAGCCCATAATCTTACTTTATCTTGGTATGCCATGTCCTTTGGTTTTCATCCAGAGTTCTTTTGATGATTCTTAGAAAATTATTTTTGGACTCTACTTGGCCATTTCCATGTGGGTAATAGTTTGAAGAGGTGCTCAAGTAGATTCAATTCTTAAAAGACCCATTTTGCGATCTTGGAACCTATGAATGCCAAAGCATTTTTGATATGATAGTGGTCGCTGCACCAAACTTGGTTACTATTCCTTCATAGAATTCTCGTATACTAGACTCGTTTGCTTCTTTGAGTGCTACTGCATCGGTCCACTTGGTGAAAGAGTCTATTACTGTCAGAATCCACTTGTGGCTTTGGATTGAATTTGGATTGATGACCCTAATGAAATCCAATCCCCATTGCATGAATGGCTGGTCAACTTAAATTAGGTGTAATGGAAGTGTTACAAATTTTTCTTTTCCTGTGAAGAATGCACATTTTTTTCATTTCTTGATCCATGTATAACAATTGCTAAACATTGTGGGCCAATAGTATCCTGCCTTCATTATCTTGAGGGTCATTACCCATGGGGAAAAATGTTCTCCAAAATCTCCATCGTGAAAACCTTGTAACACCCTCTCAATTTGACCTGTCTCAATGCACCTCAATAGAACTCCATTGATTTGCTTTCTTGAACAAAACACCATCAACAAGAACATATGGAATGGCTTGTAATCTGAAGTATATCCTTTTTTCTTTTCTCATTCATGGAGGGCATAGACCTATTTTTAGGAAATGCATCATATATTGAGTCCAAAAAGGAGTGGGAAGGTCCTCACTTTCTTCCTCCTCACTATCTTGTAACACCAAAAAAATTGTTTTCATTACTTGCTTCATCTTGTTTACTCGAGGCTAACTATTCATATAATCCCTTTCCATGGAACAAATTGGTGACCTTAATTTAAATGTCATATTCCATGACACAAGTGATCTATCCTGCATGTTTCTCATTTAGACATTTGTTCAAAAGTAAGTCCTTGACTCCCGCATGAGAGACCAACAACTAAATCTTGTTATTTGAGACTAGGTGCTTGAATTTATTTAAGATCCTAATCTTTGAAATGACATGATTTTCGATGAAGAGTATCTCACTTCATAGTCCTCCAAAATTTAACCGAAGAAGGATATCGAGTTGCTCGGAACCCTCTTTGTTCTATTTCACTAGGATTACAGAAATTGTGTCCCCACCACCAAAGGCATATAGTATGAAATCCTTGGAGAAGTATGGATTGACGAGAGTTGGAGCTTGAGATATAGAATCTTTATTTCTTCAAAACTTACCTTGATTTTCCTTAATTTGTCACTTAAATTCCATGCTATTTTTTAACATCAGTGTTATTAGCTTTACGAGAGTTGCAAAGTTTAGAACAAACCTGCAGACCAAATTTATCCTTCCTAAGAATATTTGAAGAGCCTTCTTATGGCTTACAATTGTAATGCTCTAATTTCTTCAACTCTCTCTAGGTTCAATCACCAATCCCTCCTTTGAAACAATATGGCTTAGAAGCTTGCCTTCGTAAGCCAAGAATATCCATTTTTGGGATTCAATTATACCCTAAATCTCCTACACCTCTGAAATACCTAGCTCGGATGAAAGAGGTCATCTGCTAAATTTTTAGAGAACACAATGATATCATCAAGATATATGATTACTATTTTTTGATCAAACCCTTAAATTCCATATCCATTTCCCTCTAGAAAGTAGCTCTAGCATTTGATAGCCCAAATGGCATCTTCCTATAGGCATAGGTCCCCCACTTGGTGGTGAAAGTTGTCTTGAATTTATCATCTTCTTTCACCATTATCTAATTATATCCTAAATAGCCATCTAAGAGAGAGAATATCTCCAAATCGGATACCACTTGCAATATTTTCTCCATTGAAGGGAGTGGATAGTTGTCTTTGAGAGATGCCCTATTCAAGTTGCAGAAGTCCATGCATAACCTGATTTCTTCATTCTTCATGTTGACTAGTACCAAGTTTTCAACCAAGCTTGAATGCTTGATTAGGAATATAATGATTTCCTCTATTAGCTTGTTCAACTCTTTCTTCATCAGAGGCTCAATGTGAGGGTTGATTGGTCTTTGATTCTACCTAATGGGCTTAGCATCGGGATCGAGTTTAATTGTATGTTGTGCCAACTTTGGATTGAATCCTCTAAACTCTTCATATCTCGAAGAGAAGACATCTAGAAACTATTGGCAAAGTTATATAAACTCATATCTTTCTTTCTCGGTGGACACTTTTCTAATTTGAAGTGTTTTTCCTTCCCTAACTAGAATTGGCTCTGAATCTTCTCCTTTGACCTGTATGTTAGCATTCTCTTTACAAAACTAGCCATTAGGATTGAATATAGATTCCAATGTTAATAAACCTTTGGGAAGCTTGTTTGTCTACATCTGCACTACTTGATCCCCGTATTGCTGCTCTAATTTTTCTTGATTCCTAGCTGAGAATTCGGCCTCCTCTTGTAAAAAATACATGATGTGTTGATCGTTCTCAAACACCTACTATCTTGTGTTATTGTATGGTAATAGTGGCCTTACAATCACACAGATGTGTGGTTGAGTTTTTTCCCTTTTAATGTTATCCACCACATAAAAAGTTCCTCCAACTACTGCGAGCCTATTTGCAACTTCATTTTTATTCCTATGTATGGACTCAATGTTGAATGCTTCAAAGTCCTCAATTAGGTCCCATACCCTAATTTTGTAGCCCCCGAGCAGGTCATTATTTACAAAATTTTATCCTATGACTTGATTCATAATCAACTCACTATCACAAAATTCTTTATGCCTCTTTTCCTTGCCCAATGGAGTCCATGAATTAATGCCTCATATTTAGTTGTGTTGTTTGAGCATGCAAACTAAAATCTGAAAGGTGAATAATACTTGATGCTATGTGGTGAAACAAACATTGCACCACCTCGATCACCTTATCTCGCTTCTTGAGCCATCAAAAATAGTTTCCAAACTTCATTGACATCCTTATCTTTTGAATTCATGATGTTAAGAATGGGTTAATTTTCTTCATGTACGCAATACACACCCATTTCATAATCTTCAATTTCCTTGTATGGGTCAAATTCATGCATTTTGTTTTCCCACTCATCCAGAGTCAAATCTGGAATACCCTCAACCTTAGTACCAGTTTCTAAATCATTTGAATACTCTTCTTGATCAAAGGCTGAGAAATTTGCATTGATAGGAGTGGGCCCATGAGGCTCAATGTGAAATCCTATAATTGGTTATGACATGACTATTTCTTTAGCTCCATATCTCATTCTAAAAATCATGTGTGACCAATCTATTGATAGGTACCCACCAATTTTGGCTGTGAATTCCCTTCACAAACATAGTGCAAAGAGTTGTGGGAGGTTAATTACAGACACATCCTGTAAGACTGTGAAATTTGTACATGCATGTAGTGTGAGACTTAAACCTTTGATGATCCTGACCATTCCTATTGCTGTCCATGGAGTTGCACTACTCCCTTCAACACTAGCTCATACTTTATCCCCAATTGATCTCCTATTTTCTTTTGCATGACTAAGCTACTTGCTTTCGAATCAATCATACAATTATGTACCAACTTGTATCCAATGATCAATGAGATATAGAATGGTGGGGGTTTCAAAATTTTACCTTGCTAGCCTCCTTGATTCGTTCCTTGTTGAACTACATTGGTAAGAACTTTTTCTTGCTGATTGGGTGGCTGATTTGATGCTGACCAATTTGCCATAGCAGCTTGCAATAGGTCTCTTTATCTTGGGATATGCAACAAATCCCACATTGATATGTTTACATTTTTCTTCTTAATCTACTGAATGTTGTTGAATGGAGATGAACTATCCTTCTGCTTCCTTTTGAATTGTACGTTCTTCTCTTATACCTAAGTTGTAACAACCGACACTTGGGTTGGTCTAGGAGGTGGATTAGGTTGACCCTGCACATTTAGAACTGTACTTTGATTACTAACACCTTGTGGAGTAAGTTAGGGATGTGGATCATTGGATGAATGTCCTCCAATATTTCTTCTCTTCGAGCGTGTATTGGCTACTACACTTTGAGAAGGGGTTTGTTTAACTCCACAGTAAGTCTTTCGTTTTGAAATTAACCAGTGTGGTTTTTGTTGGAGGTGCCTCTTGCTAAGCCTTTTGCTAATAGTTTCCCTCTTGACTTGGCTCTTGGCTTACACCAATGGTCTGTACCATCAGAGCCTTATTTGGTACACCATTGAAACACATTGATGGATTATGAGGTAGATTGCAAGGAGAACACAATCATACTCTTGTGCCATGCTTTTTTTTTGTTAGAACCAATTCTTTTTATGTTGAATCTACATTTGGATCATATGGTCGAAATAGCTTGGTATCTTGAGGTTGTCCTTGGTTCGAATTTTGATTTGCACCTGATTTGGTGGTCTATTTTATTTGTATGGGGGCCTAGATTGATACTGATTTTGAGGTTGATATGACCTAGAACTATGAGCTTGTTATCTCTTGATGGTCAGTAGCTCATTTCCTAGGTTTTGCAGACTACTTCATAACCTCCTGTAGTTATTTGTAAGTGCTTGAAGAAGAAGAATCCTCACAGCTTTCTTTGATTTCTAGGGGTGTAATGGGATTCAACTCTAGTGTTTGACTAGTCATTGTAGGAGCTCCCATTCCAAGATAGAGAGGCATTGGTGGACTTGGTGCTACCTTAGTAGCTTGAATCAAATAATTTTCAACCATGATAGCTATGTCACGGTGCCCCGATGTGTTGTTCCTCCCATTGATTGGATAATCATGGCTATGTCTAAATTTATAGCCTTCAAGAAGTAGAGGAATGCTCCTTGGGTAGTTTCTCTCGATGTCCATTGGAATCCTATCCCATGTCCTTTGGAAATGGAAATTGAAGTCTGTCGTTTGCTCATTAGGAGCCGTTTTGATTGTTGTCAATTGTTCCAATAGAGATAGATTGTCTGCCCTCTCTCTAAACTGATTGCAAAGAGATGAACATAATTTGTCCCAATTCTGAATAGACCCTACTACTAGGCTCCTAAACCATTGCAAATCTTTACCCTTGAAAGATGAAACTAATAACTTCACCGTAATATCTAATTCATTGATTTTGTGAATTGTACAGACATTGGCGATGTCTTGAATGTGGTCAATTGGAGTAGTATGATTTTCTCTTGTGAATTAGGGAATGTTTTTAGAGCTGCAATAGGGACATGATTCTGAGAATTTAGGAAAAGTGTGCTACTACACGTGAAGTTGATAAAATGACTGGGTTGCAGATGAGCCATTATGATTGGCCTAAGAACCTTGGTTCATGTGATAAAAGGTCTACTAGGTGGAGGCGTTGATAAAGTTCTATTTGGTGGAGATGGATACCTTTGAGCTCTTCTCCCCCTTCTCCCTTTGTCTAGGGAAAAGTTCATATAGACAAACAATCCTTCTTCTCTCATTCTTGACCTTTTCTAAATTCTTCTCATAAAACTCCCAAGTTTGGATTGCTGAAACCAGTGGATTCTGCCTCTTTTGGAGTCACCAGATGTGCAATTTCAATGCTTCTTACAAGCTGAAAACTTAGAAGTGCACATCAATATTTATGCAATTAATATGAAGACCTCTTTGTCTCACCTATTGGTACCCAAATTGATTCTCCAATGGAAGCCGAGTAGCATCAAATATTTGACAATATAATCAGAGAATATTTGAAGGTCGAGTAGCATCAAATATTTGACAATATAATCGACAAATCAAAATATATGTCATTTTGTAGTCGGGGAGGTGATTCATCTGGCTCCTTGTCATTCGGTGTTGGCGAATTGGATAACACCTTCACAAGGATTTGATCTATCCTAACTATTTTAGGTTGTACCCCTCAACTAGGGTAAGATAAGATGTTTTGTAACCTCTGTTGATGAAAGAGATGAAGATATCCTTATTTTTCACAAATTTTAAAGAAAAACCTTGGGAAAATATGATCAATACACCACAATTTAACTCTCGTGAGTTGTCACTTCTAAATAATGGAGATATTTTCCAAGAAAGGCTTAGGTTTCTAAAGAAATTTGAAACATAATTTTCTTCTGCATATTTTTATAATGGAATTTATTCATTTGTGGATACAAAGGGCAAAACAGGGGTGGTTCAGGTAGGATTAGTTTTTTGAATAATTTTTGGTGGGAGATTAAGCAATATAAATTTGAATTTACCATATTTGTGAGAGCCTTTACAACAATTGGAAAAATAAACAACAGAAAGCTTCAGAATAACTAAAATATTCCTTCAACCAGAAGGTGTGCATTAATGGAGGCCCATATTTGCACATTTTCACATAATATTCAAGAATTTAACATGAAGGATCAAGTTAAAAGACTCAACTAAACATTAGAAATCTCATGTTTATCATGCCTAAGGTACACCCAAATAATTATAAACAATATATGTTAATCAAGGAAGGTAAAGTGATTTTAAATTGTTTATTTCATTACCAGATGAAATCTCTTCTCATAATGAAATTGCAAATTCCACTAGTCTATCACAAGGATGAGATTTTGTGTGATTCAGAGAGATTTTAACATAAGATTGTAATAGGAACATAAAAATCTATATGAAGACATTCTATAATAAAAGCAGACACAATTTTTTCCCAAGATGAAAATAGAATAATTTAAATTGACTAGATTCATCAACATGGAAAGTTTCTTCAACAATCTAAGAGCTTGCAAATGGTTGTACACTCGTAACCAACTTGACACGATGCAAATTTAAAGAAAAGAGATTAACAAGTCTCTTGGATGGTCTTTTAGAAGATTGGAAATTTCTCATATTTTATCATGAAGAATGAACCCCCAACCATTTGCATGAGTCAAGCATGCTATTTATAACACTCAATTTACATCCAATCTTTCCCCCAAATATAATATTCGAGGGACCTTTGTTTGCTTTACATATTTAAACATGATTTCCGAAAGGGATGTTTAATAGATTCATGCCTAAAATTTGTTAGGTGGTCAAGAAGGTGAATCATTTCAAATATTTTCATCATTGTTATAAATTGGGGCACGTTTTTCATATTTTACACACATAACATCCTTTCCCTTCATCATTTCATTCTTTTCCCTCTGCAATTTTACTCTGCAACTAGCTCCTCTAGTAATTCACATTTTTGCAAGTGCCCGAGAAAATTCCACTTCAAATGTTCAATTTTTGCACCTCAGATTCACAAATCAAGCTCCATATCCATTTGATTGCACTTCATTGATAAAAATGAGAAGGAATCATGAAAAATTGATGAAGAACAATGCGAAAAACACATCTCCAAGAACCTTGGATCATTGAGTGAGGAAAAATCAGATGAAATGTAGAACAACCATTGATTCTACCTTTTTTACTTTGAATTTTAGTCGTCCACGTGGAGTAATTTGAGTCGAAAACAAGCTTAGGGGAACTTTTAGCATTTTATGACTTTTGGAGAAAATGCAAAATTTTGACATTTTTCTCTGCCCCTCTGCCTTTTATTTGGGCTCGACACGTGGCTCAATCAGGCATTGCGGGCCACGGCTCACTCTATAATTTTTTTCCCTTTTTTACAAAAAAGGCTTAAATTCTCAGACTTCCCCAATGATTAGCCTTCCTGCTCTGAGTTTTCAACACTTCAACATGTCCTTTGATTTGAGCGGAGTTGTGGTTCACTTTGTAACTTTAATCCTTTTAAAGTTAAAAAACCTCAAAGTACACCGACAACCCACCTCCCAATTTGAATTTTCAATTCCACAAGTGTCTTTCTCTGATTGGAGCGGCTCTGTGGTTCACATTATAACTTTAATCCTTTTGAAGTTAAAAAACTTCAAAGTAACCCAACATTTCGCCTCCTGTTTTGAATTTTAAATGCCATGTGTCTTCTCTAATTGGAGTGGAGATGTGGTTCACATTATAACTATATTACTTTTGAAGTAAAAACACTTCAAAGTGCCGCAACATTCCGCCTCCCACTTTGAATTTTCAATGCCACGTACCCTTCTCTAATTCATAATGGAGTTGCAGTTCACTTTATAACTTCATTCCTTTTTCCACAAAAAAGTCATAAGAACTTCAAAGTGCTTTGGAAATGCACCTTCTTGCTTTGAATTTTCAATGCCATGTGTCCTTCCTAATTGGAGCAGATCTACGGTTCACATTATAACTTTAATCCTTTTAAAGTAAAAAAATTCAAAGTGCCTCGACAACCCGCCTCTCGACCTTTGAATTTTCAAACTGCTACGTGTCCTTCTCTGATTCGCAGCAGAGTTTCGGCCCACTTTTATAATTTATTCCCTTTTTTCCAAAACAGGGCCAAAAACTTCAAAGTTCCCCATCAACCCACCTTTGAATTAGAAGCTGCAACGTTTCCTCTCGCGGGCCTTGGAATTTTTTTTCACATTTTTACCTTTTTCACCATAGTGCCTTAAAATAAAAAAATGTCCCCCCTTAAACAACTACTTGACTTATTGACACGTGTACACCCTTGGGAAAAATAAGAATTTTTTTCCACCACTTCAAAACTTTGACTAACCAATCAGGATCCGACAGAGCCACGGGGTGAGTTCAATCTTTTTTCCAAAGTAGCCAAAATTGACAAGTTTAGAAAATTTATCCTCCGTCCCTCAACCAATCAAAGGAGACAATATATTTTCTGATGTTGAGGTAGAATTTGACGTGGAAAAGACGCTCATCAAACATTAAAATACATATAACTTCACTATTCTAGCCCAAATGAGATATTTCTACAAGGATGGATAAATTACAAGTAATACCAGGTTAAAATTGATCCACGACCATGGAAACGGATTAGCAATGGAATACAAATACAAAATAATATTTTTCACGCGTCTATTTGGGAGATTGAAAAATATGACAAACAAGGAAGATTGAAGAAATTTTAGGGTAGACAGTGTAGGATCAAATCGTGCACCAACATTGGCTCCATCTCGGGGATGGGAACTCCAAGTGAGTGCCACAAGAACAAAATAGAAGACCAAGTGCAAAATAATCCATTGGGAAATGGAGTCATGAGCCAATTTTGCAAATCAGAGAACAAAAACCAACTTCCTTTGAGAAAACTGAGAAACCAACAAAAATAGCCACCAAGTCCTAGGAGAAACCAAAACACAAAAAGCACAACAAAACCAAAGGACTATACACTATAAAAATGATATGCATCTTGAATCTGAGAAAGCAATCAAGGAAATTCTTCAAGTATCTTCAAATTTGGGTATGACCATGCCAGGAAGCTCTGATACGTTTTTAACAACTGGTTATATACTTTCTTTTCTTTTCTCTCCAAGTTGTTAGCTAACCACATTTGTTTCTTCTTATCCTTTGTTCCTAGGGCATGTTTTCCAACATCCTTTGAGCTTGCATCAAACATCAAATTTCCAGGAAAGCCAAACTTCTTAGGAGATCTGCATTCTTCAATTTCATATTCCTTGAAATCAACATAGCTCACAAAGTTACCAATATCAGCATCTGTATACAACACTTCATAAGAAGCATTATTGGGATCCTCAATAAGATATAACATTTTCTTTTCACCAAATAACTTCACAAGGCTGCCCTCAACTGGGATGGTTGCATAAGACATATCCATTTGCACACTACCACCCACACTAGCTGCCCACTTTCTAGATAACAACATTCCCCATTTAGCAGGACAATCAACAATGACAACATCCATGGTTAAGTTTCTTCCTGGATAATCTGCAAGTTGCACTACCAAACCTTTGACACATCCAACCACTGGCACTTCTCTTGAATCCATGGCAGTACACTTCCCATAAGATGTTGTTACTTTAATATTCAATTCATTCATGACCTCAAGAGGCATAACATTACAAGAGGCTCCAGAATCAAACATGTAATTGTGTAGCAGCCTGTCCTTAATAATCAAAGTGGTGAAAAATGGATCTACATTCAGTTGAGACTTAACCAAAGATGTTCCCAAATATACTTCAGGTGGTTCCCCAAGTTCCTCCAATGTTGGTGGTTTATCTAACTCTACAATAGTATGAGGAATCTCTATATTTTTCACATTTCTTCCATGGGTAACCTTTTCTTCATTAAATCCCAAATACTCAAAAGCCCTTTTTACATGCTCAAGAATTCTAAGAAATTCAACAATTGGAACACAAACCTTGATTTGACTCAAGACTTGAGCAATGTCATATGGAACATATTTGGGCAAGGCAGTACTAGGATGAAGACTTACAAATTCATCAGATGGCATGGAAGTTTTTTTAGTCTGAGCATGGGGAGGAATACAAGTTTTATTTTGGGAAACAAGGCCTTTTCCAGATGCATTTTTGTTAGGGATTTCCTTGGTAAGTATTGGATTTTTTGATTTGGCTTGAGGCCCTACCCCTTTGGCAACCTTACTCCTTGTATTATGCTCCTTTTCTTGGGCAACCACAACATTCATCAATAATTGCCTATCCTCTTCAGAAGGGATTCCTCCATCATACTTTTCAATCATTAATGCCCTCAAGTATTAAAAATCATTATTGGTCAATTCAAAAGTTTTTACCATATCAATTTCAAAAGTATGAGAGGGAGGAAGAGGTAATACCCAATGAATCCAATCCTAGAAACTTGCAAGAGGTTCTAGCACTTATACACTTGGTTGAAGTTACTCCCTACTATGAAATTACAGGATTCTCCATCAGACAAGCATCATCATCTGTCTAATCATCTTGAGCTTCCTCAACTTCTTTTTTGACCTCGCATGAAGAATGGGGCAAGAAGCATCTATCACACCACTCAATTTCATTAGCTTCTTCCACAACAACAACTCGGCAGTCAAAGGATCAGGCACCATTCTATTTTCACAAGGTTGGGGCTGTCTATTTCAAGATCCCATGGGCCCTTTACCTCTGTCATCAAATCTCTGATCACCTCTAGGATGATTTCCAAATTTGTCATGATTTTGTGGCTTGTGTTGACCTTGGGAACTTTGTCCAATTCCTTTTTCTTCTCGGGCTAATTTATATGATATTTCTTTAACAACCCCTACCAAAATCTTTACAACCTCCTCTAAATCCACAACCTTGTTTGATTAGGGTTTCTTTGGATTTATCAACTTAATACCCTCCCTCTTAGGAGGCTTTCCTATTTCCTTGATGTTGTTTTCAATCTACAAAGCCATGGTGAAGGCTTGCCTCAAAGTTGCAGGGTTTTTGTCCCTTAAATAATATGCACCTTCTTGTCAAATGCATTAGAATACTTTATCAAACATGATTCATCACTAGGCCTTAAGATGATAGGAAATCTTCTCAAAGTTTTGTTGAATCTTGTATTGAAATCATGAACTGATTCATTAGGATTTTTCTTTATATTTTCAAATTCTGATAAAAGAAACCTAGGGTCTATTTTATCTCCATATTGCAACCTAAAATCATTCTTCATTTCTTGTCCATGAATCAATTGAATTGTCTAGAAAATATTTATACCAGTCACGTGCATCCTCCTCTAGAGTATGAATAAATAATTTTATATACACATCTTCATATTCAATCTCAAAGTCTTCCATCATATTGACAAAAATATTTAAGTGCTGATCACCAGTAATAGCATTATTTCCTTGGAATTTAGGAAATTTGTTTCTTACATCTTGTGGGACAACATTTAGATATCCATCCATACCTCTTAAATTGATAGGACCAAACGTATTAACAACAAATGACGATCTGGTGGTGACTGGGCCATATTGTTTTAAGGAGGTGAATTTGTAGAAGATACAAAATGATCAGGAATGAGGGGTCTTTACGGCACAGGAATATAATTTTCAAAATGGATATCCCCTAATGTATCGTGTTCTTGGGAAAACCTATAAAATTTTGAAAATACAAGGATAAAATGAGAAAAAAATTTCCAAATAAAAATGAAGGCCCCTCACCAAATGGAAAATTCAGATCTACAAAAATACTACCTGATTCATAAGAACTTTAGGATGTATGTCAATCTTCAATCACAGTGCTAATCAATTTCCAAAATTGATAACTCTTTTCTTGACTTCGATCTCCAACAGCTTTCCGATTCTTCTTCCTTGAGAATTTAATTTTCCTAGCTCTGGAAGCAACCTTCTAGCAAGGTATTTAACAAAGAAAGATATTCTTCCTTCCATCTTTGCAAATATTAGAAATAAATCACTTGATATAGGTTAAGACACTGGCATTTATTAAAATCAAATCAACACAGAGTCGCCACTAAGGATTTTCACCCTAGTTGTGAAAATGCACTAAAATTGATCTCTCAAATGTCTGTCAGCACATGATTCTTACAAAGCATATCAGATCTGACCTTCCTTTACCTGAATTTATCAATTACAAAAAAAAATTAGTGCAATAACTACTTTGGAAACTAGAAATATTGCACACATAACTTATAACTTTGAACAATCCTCACAAATATGAATAAATGATGATGTTCCAACAATGTATTAGCACACAAAACATGTAAGGAGTATTACCATGGTCAAATAATCTTTAGGAACTTCAAATAATCCTTGGAAATGGTGCCATTTAAGTGTTTTTGATGGGCTCAATTATTCAAATATTGCTCAAATTCTCCCTAGAAATGGCACCATTTAGGTGTTTTTGACGATCTCAATTTCTCCCCAGCAATGGAGCCATTTAGGTGTTGTTGATGGGCTCAATTACTTAGGTACTACTCAAATTCTCCCTAACAACCGTGTGCCATTCGGCATTGTTTTCACAAAAATAGATCAAGATGTTCAAAATAGACCCGACAACGATGCCATAAAAGTGTTGTTAGCGGAGGATGTAAAAATATTTCAAATAACCTTAAAATTATCCCCGGCAACAACGTCATTTAGGTGTTGTTACCGCAAAAATAGATCCAGATGTTAAAAATAATTCTCAGCAACTCAAATAATTCTAGGCAATTCAAAGAATCCTCGCGAATGGTGTCATTTAGGTGTTGTTGATGGTGGATGCACAAATACTTCAAAGATTACTAAAATTCAATCCCCGAAAATGACACCATTTTATTGTTATTGACGACGGCTAAATTTCTCCCCGATAATGATGTCATTCATGTATTGTTGATGGGATCAAATTTTCCCGAAATGGCACCATTTAGATGTTGGTAGTCAAATTGATTCACCACCTGGAAGATGAGCAACATTAAATATTTCACAAGATACTCGAGAGATGACGTATAAAAATATATGTCATTTTGTAGCCGAGGGAGGTGATTCATTAGGCACCTTCTCACTTAGTGTTAGAGAATTGGTGTTAGAGAATTGGATAGAACCTTTAAAAGGATTTGATCTATCCTCACTATTTTAGGTTGTGCCTTTCAACCACGGTAAGAGAACTGTTTGTAACCTTTGTTGATGAAGGAGATGAAAATATTCTTCTTTTGCATAAACTTTATAGAAAAACCTTGGAAAAATATGATCAATGCTCCACAATTTAACTCTCATGAGTTTTCACTTCTAAAAATATGATTTTCTTTTACAATAGTGAAATTTATTCATTTGTGGATACAAAGGGAAAACATAGGCGGTTCGGGTAGGATTAGTTTTTTGAATAATTTTTGGTGGGAGATTAAGCAAGATAAATTTGAATTTTCCAAATCTTTGAGAGCCTTTAAAACAATTTGAAAAATCAACAGAAAGCTTTAGAATAACTAAAATATTCCTTCAACCAGAAGGTGTGCATTAATGGACGCACAAATCTGCACATTTTCACACAATATTCAACAATTTAACTCAAAAGTCTCGAGTTAAAATACTCAATTAAACATTAGAAATATTAGGTTTATCACTCCTAAGGTACATCCAAAGACTTATAAACAATCTTTGTCAATCAAGGAAGGTAAACTGATTTTAAATTGTTTATTTCATTACCAGATGAAAGCTCTTCTCATAATAAAATTACAAATACCACTAGACTATCACAGGGATGAGATTTTTGTGATTCGAGAGATATTTTAAGACAAGGTTGCAACAGAACAAGAAAAGCTATATGAAGACATTCGGAATTAAAAAAGGAAAATTTTTGCCCAAGATCAACATAGATAAATTCAAAATTGATTAGATTCATCAGCAAGAGGAAAGTTTCTTGAACAATCTTAGAGCTTGTCAATGGTTGTACACTCATAACCAAATTGATACGATGTAAATCTAAAACAAATGAGATTAACAGGTCTTTGGGATGATCTCTCAGGAAGATGGGATTTCTCATATTTTCTCATGAAGAATGAACCCCAACCATTTGCATGACTCATGCATCCTATTTATAACACTCAATTTACATCCAAGATTTCCCCCAAAATAATATTCAAGGGACCTTTGTTTCTACATATTTAAACATGATGTCCAGAGAAAGGGATATTTAAAAGATTCATTCCTAGAATTTGCTAGGTGTTCGAAAAGGTGAATCATTTCAAATATTTTCATCATTATTCTAATTGGGAGCACATTTTTCATCCTTTACGCATGTAGCATCCTTTTCCTACATCATTTCATTCTTTTTCCTCTGCATTTTTTCTCTGTAGCTAGCTCCTTTGGTAATTTACATTTTTACAAGTGCTGAGAAAATTTCACTTCAAATGTTCAAATTTTGCTCCTCAAATTTACAAATTGAGCTCCAAATCCATTTGATTGCACTTCATTATTAAAAACGAGAAGGAATCATCAAAAATTGATGAAGAACAATGCAAAAACACATCTCCAGAACCTTGGAGCATTGACTGAGGGAAAATCAGATGCAATGTAGAACAACCGTTTATTATACCTTTTTGACATTGAGTTTTAGCCATCCATGAGGAATAATGTGAGTCAAAAATAGGCTTGGGGCACTTTTTAGCATTTTATGACTTTTGGAGAAAATGCACAATTTTGACATTTTGCTCTACCCCTCCGCCTTAAATTTGAGCTTGACACGTGACTCAATCTGGGCATTGACGGGGCCATGGTTCACTCTATAACTTTTTTCCCTTTTTCACAAAAAAGGCTTAAATTCTCAAACTTCCATGATAATCAACCTTCCCGCTCTGAGTTTTCAACACTTCCACATGTCCTCTGATTCGAGCAGAGTTGTGGTTCACTTTGTAACTTTAATCCTTTTAAAGTTAAAAAACTTCAAAGTGCACCGACAACCCACCTCCCACTTTGAATTTTCAATGCCACTTGTCTTTCTCTGATTGGAGTGGAGCTGTGGTTCACATTATAACTTTAATCCTTTTGAAGTTAAAAACTTCAAAGTAACCCAACATTCCACCTCTCGCTTTGAATTTTTAATGCCATGTGTCCTTCTCTAATTTGAGCGGAGTTATGGTTCACATTATAAATTTAGTCCTTTTGAAGTTAAAACACTTAAAATTTCCCCAACATTCTACCTCCCGCTTTGAATTTTCAATGCCACGTGTCCTTCTCTAATTCACAATGGATTTGTAGTTCACTTTATAACTTTATTACTTTTTTCACAAAAAGGGTTAAGAACTTCAAAGTGCTATGGCAATTTGCCTTCCCGCTCTGAATTTTCAATGCCATGTGTCCTTCTTTTATTGGAGTGGAGTTACGGTTCACATTTTAACTTTAATCCTTTTAAAGTTAAAAACTTCAAATTGCACCGACAACCCACCTCTCCACCTTTGACTTTTCAAAATACTACGTGTCCTTCTCTTATTCACAGAAGAGTTTTGGCCCAATTTTATGCTTTATTCCCTTTTTTATAGATGATGGAAAAGAACTTCAAAGTTCCCCATCAGCCAGCTTTTCCACCTTTGACTTAGAAGTTGCTATGTGTCCTCTCACGGGCCTTAGGAAATTTTTTCAAAATTTTACCTTTTTCACCATAGTGCCTTAAAACACAAAAAAGGCCCACCCTTCAATAAATTCTTGACTTATTGACACGTGTAGACCCTCGGGAAAAAATAAGAAATTTTCTCCGCCACTTAAAAAATTTGACTTCCTAATCGGGATCCGGCAGAGCCACGGCGCGAGTTCAATATTTTTGCAATAGTAGCCAAAAGTGACAAGTTTATAACATTTATCCACCGTCCCTCAACCAATCGAAGGATGCCATGTATTTTCAAATAAAAGGTAGAATTTGACGGGAAAAGATGCATGTCAAACAGTGAAATACAAAGAACTTCAAGTATTCATGCCAAGAATGAGATTTTTCTTCAAGGATGGAGAAATTGCAAGTAATACCAAGTTAAACTTGATCCACGACCATGGAAACAAATTAGCAATGGCATACAAATGAAGAAGAATATTTTCACACATACATTCGGGAGATAGAAAAATATGACAAACCGGGTAGATTAAAGAAATCATAGGGAAAATACGGCGGGATCAAATAGTGCACCAATACCACCCTATGTGCCGAAACTGTTGGTGCAAAATCACAAATCCATGAATGTCTACAACTCGATGGGTTGAGACTCTTAGTGTTATTGCATAACATGGAGCCTCTCTAAAAGTGTGGGACTTTGCAATTGAGAGATCTCTTTGGTTGAAGGCCGAGTTCATATCCCTCTATTCGGTGCACACATATAATTGAAGAGGATCCTCTAAAATATACTCTAACTTTCCAAGGAGACAATTTTAAGAAGATGGAAGAAAAATAAACCTAAACTAACAAAGGTGATGCACTAAAGGAATGTTGAACACCCATTTTTCCATTAAACATAAACCATAAAAATGTAATACAACCACCAATGCACAGATAACCAATACTATAATGAGAGATCAAGAAGGAGACAATGAACAAAAGAAAGGGTTGAAAATCATCCATATATATGTATTATCTCTCCAAAAGTTGATGTAGTACACTCTGATGGCCAAGAGGCATAAGCTTGCATTACAGTTTTAATGGGAGGTTTGAACTCCATGAATTCATATGCGAGAGAGGAGAAGAAGGGAGGGCACAAATCTAGAATGTCCACCTTTGGAAAAATGCCCCTCCTTAGAATATATACGAACAAACGAGTGGGAGATATAAGAATTTTAAATCTACCCCAACCACCACAAAAGTGCATTTAATTTCCCTCATTATGGTGGTAGGTGAGGAACCTTGGGAAACCCTAAAAATGGAAAACTGTATTTTCTAAGTTGAGTGAATTTACCATTTCTCACCTACCTATCCTCACCAAAATTAATGTTTTGGGATTCCATGGCGTAGAGGGTGTTGAGAGATTTCCAATGGTATAAAATTTGTTCAATTTCGAGACTTCATCGAAAGTTATGGTGATTTTAAATTTTTCATTAAATCATATGAGAGTGGGTGAAAATAGAAGATTTTCAAGGCAGACTTGTGGGCCCAAAACCTGCACTTTGCACCATTTGCAAAAAATCATAAAAATTACAAAACCTCCTGCATCCTCAGAGGCCCTTCATTTTTTCCAAAAAAACCCCGCGGACTTGAAAATTCACTTTTTCCCAAAAAACTCCACAGGCCCGAAATTGAAAACTACGCTATAAAACCACGTGGGCCCAAAATTATAAAGCTGCGCCATTCGCGTAAAAATTGCAAAAGTGTGAAATTCTCCCTTATGCCCGTAAACCCAAACTTCTCATTTTTCATTTGGCAAAAAAACACTCCCGTGGACCTGCAACCGCAAACTATGCCTTTTGCGAAGAGTTACAAAAAAATGACAAAATGTCTCACCGACCCGCCACTGAATTGACACTTTAACAAAAAAATTCCGCGGGCCCAAAATTCCTCCATTTTCCCACTTTGTTGACCGGGCCATTTGGGCCATTGACATTCGTCTTCACCGATTTGAATTGACTCCCCTGTGGAAAAATTAGCTTTTCACATCACACATGTACCTGTGTCCCAGATATCCCACGGACCGCAAGGAACAAAAACTTATACTTTTTATGATTTACTTTACCTACGGAAATTTAAGGTTTGTGCGTCCTGGGTGTCCCGATTGAACTTGTGTTGCCTAGGACAAATTTTTTTGCTTTTTCTGCATTTGTCCTCATCCTTAGAATTTTTTCCCCAAGTCTGGTACAACAAACCTTGGTACAACCCGCACCGGTTCCATCTACATCGCTCAGACCCAATTTGCATTAAAATAGGCCTATGATTTCATTTTTTTATTCTTTTCAAGTTTTTACTAACTCCTTGGATTTTTCTTAAATGGGGAAGTTACAGAAAAAGAGAGAGGTACCCAAAAATAAAAACAATTTCCTTCAAGCCATTTCCACTTGCTCATCCTGAAGAAATAATGCAAGTTATCCAAATTACCTTGAGGGATGAATTTGGGACAACAAGAATCTCATAGAGTTGTTATGGTAAGTGGATGGAAAAGGGAAATTTCCCCAAAAATTGAACTCTACTCGGAAGTCTTACTAAACGTTCGGGAGGATTCAAGAGAAACATGTGATCTCATGTTGGTGGTTGCCTTGGAAAATAGAATGTGGCATAAGGTAAAGGAAATGAAAGGGAAAAAAGGACACATGGGTAGTAATGATGACTATTGCCCATCCGAAGGTTGTACATATATTTTCCGAAATGAGTATTGAATTATACTCTTTTAGGGTTTGAAAATTATCATTTCTAAGTATGCATAATATATAGTTTTCTATAAAGGTATGTGTATGATCTGGTTTGTGTTATCACCAAACCAAATTTTACCTATTGGTTGATGAAGCCTATTTTAAATATGAGGATTTAGCCTTAGCTTAATTTATAGGGTACGTACCCCTTCAACCTAACTTATCAATAAATAAAAACTATTCACTCCATGTCGGACATCCAATAGGCTTCCCGGTTTGGAAGTGTCGATATTTAGATCAAATCAATATGGTGTTATATATCACGATTTGGAGGTAAAGCATCTGATAGCCCATCTGGTATGACATGTTTGTATTCTTTTAGTACCTTTGCTGAAACAACATGAATATTAAATTCCTCTATTTCCACCTTCTTTGACATTAGTGCATAACAACAACTAACTTATTCCATTTGTGTAATAAAATCTTTTGTAGACAATAAGCCCTCACTCTTCTCTTCTTCCTTAAAGGGTATCAAGACCATCTTTACACCATCCTTCCAAAAAAATTATGTATTTTCCCTCCATCATGGGTAGCCTTTATGTTGTATTGTCAAGGCATTCTCGGTAATATATGACATGCATCCATCAGGATAATATCACACCAGACCTCATCCTTATAGGTATTCCCAATCAAAAACTTTCTAAGACATCTTTTATCTATGGTTATCTCATTCCCTTTCTTCAACCATGATATATGATATGGAAATGGGTGCTTCTCACATGTTAGATTAAGTTTATCAACCATCACAGTTGAAAGCATTTTTTCACAACTACCACAATCAATAGTAATTTTGCATATCTTTCCTCTAGAGGTGCATCTTGTTCAAAATATATTTATTTGTAGCGACGAATCAGTGAAAACAACATCCTGTTCTTTCTTCTTCCTTGGGACAATCATCGTCGTCCTTATCATGAGGGCTTCACCCAAGTCTGTAGAAAAATCCATTTCTTCTTCCTCTTAAGCTTCAACCAAATTTACTCGTGGTTTCTTCTCCTTGTCATCTATCCTGTGTATGATAGTGCTGACACTCAAAACATTTATTCCCCTCTTAACGACATTTGTAATAGGTATATTGCCTTTAGGGGATATTCCAGATCTTCCTTCATTATAACCTCTTCCCCTCTAAATCCTCCTACCTATTTGGTAATTACCACAAATTTGACTAGAATCTTGATGCCCTTATGTATTAAAGGATTCACTTTTTCTAGATTCAAATCTGCCTCTGCCTCTCATTGGAGATGATAATGGACCTTTCTTCACACCTCTTCTAAAATTATTCTTCTTTTAATTTTCTTATTCATTTAATGTGAGTTACACCCTATGGATTTGGAGCATACTCAACTCATCTTGTATTTTATAACTCAACCCATTTATATAACTTTTAGCATTATGTTCTTCAGACTCTCCCTATTACACCCTAACTTAAAACTTGTAAAATTCATTGGTATAATCCTTAATGATGAGATCCTTCTATCTTAGGTTTTGGAACCTTCAAAAGAGTGTCTGAGCATAATCTACAGGAAGAAACTTTTCTTTCATCTTCTTTCCCATTTTATTTCAGTTTCATATCTTTCTGTTTGATTGCTTTGTCTTTCATTTTGCGGTGATCCCACTAGATCAATTCATGTCCAACAAACTTAGTGCATGTAAACTTAACCTTATTCTCCTCCGAAAGGGTTGTCCACTCAAAGAATTTTTCTATACGATTCAACCAAATCAATCAAATCTTCTCGTCATAACCCTCCACCATAATCGGGAACCTTAATCCCGATGTCATCATTCTTTCCCTCTAAAGCTTAGATCAATCTCTACTAAAATGGTCTCTCCTTTAAGGTGTCTTCATCTCTCATATTTACTTCTTCATCTCCTCTATGTATCATTAATGTAGGTACTTCTTTAGTATCACTATTTGGGTCTAGTATCCCCATTTGTATGTCTCCTTCTAAGGTGGGTAACTTCTTTTGTGAGCTCAACAACTTGTCGGTGTAGCTCATGCATATACTTATTTATCTGGTATAACCTCCCCGCATGCATCTAGCCATGCTTAGATAAAATAGAGGAAAAAATACACATAATAATGTAATATGTTACCTTAACTATTTCAACATGATCAAAATCCTTCTCTGATACCAATTGATGTGGATCTAGCTGCAAGAGGTTGAAATACCTCCAAAACGGACATAAACAACTTTGAAAAGAAAAACCAAAAGTTTGAAAATAGCTTCCTACTCATTCTAGAATCCACCCTAATCTTTTACATAATTACAATCTTCCTTTTATTTCATGTCTACTCTAAAAAACCCTACAATGCGGAAAGTTACCTACTAGCAAAACAACTCGGACGGAACCCAAAAATTTCTACCATATATGCCTTCATAAATTAAGGCTCACAAAAATTTTGACTTATTCTAACAAGCCAAAAAAGTTGTTAAACTTCTAAGTCCTAGTCAAAAGTAAAAAAACATTTGAATCCAATTTTAGGTCACTAGATGAAGGTATCTGGCCCTCAAAATGTGTCAAAATTGCCACAAACTTTCAAAAAAGTTGGCCCCAACATAGTACTAATGTATATCTACAACTTTGTAAAATTCCCAGATAAGCCAATAGTCGGATCAAAAATTATGCTACTGCATCATTGATGTTGGGTCAAGCATACTCAACTAGTCTCCTACTTCAGTTTTTCCTTGAAAAAAATGAAAAAAATCTTAAATAGGACAGTAGGCCTACTCTATAATATATACAAACACATTTGAAAATTTTCATGCTTACCCGTTGACACCTCCTGCTGCTCTTTTCGATTCAGTAATTGAAAACTCATTCCACCCTTTTCTATTGAATCATTACAAAGTGTACACATTGCCAACAATGATAAATATTAAATAATAAATCATAATAAAATATAGAAAAACGTCCTTGCACTAAAACGGTTATTCCATTACATGTATTTCTTGTTAATGCATTTTATTACATGCAATTGTTAAAAATAAAACTTACAGTTTCAACAAGCACTACCTAAATATATGACCATTCTTACATAAATAAAGAGGAGGAGGAAAATGTGTGGGATAATTCACGTTGTGTAGTTGCGGGGACAGACTCAAGGGATGTTGTGATCGAGGAGGAGTTTTCTACAGAGCAAGTGATGGCATTAAACGTGTCGAGGAAATCCGTGATCTTCAACTGCAATGGTTTCATTATGTTTCATCCGGCAATGGGGAGGCTCACAATCCGAGTTGATAATTGCCATTCCGGCCTGAAGAAGGAGCTCCTTATAATTAATGGTGTAGAAAATTTTGTGGTCACATTGAAAAGAAATGTATGGATATTAATGAAATTAAATTCCATTCCATTCCATCCACACCTTTTTCTAATTCTTGAGGATGTTGAAACAGAGACTTAGCCTGCACAATGAATGGCGAGCGTTCTTAGGAGATAAATAAAGTAGTCGAAAACCATTATATAGAGTAAGAATAATATGTTTTGTGCTTTCCGCTACAACAAGGGCTTCTTCTGTAGAAAATATTTGCGTGGAGGGCTCAATAAAACAGAAGAAGAGGAATCTCGATTACCAGATTGAAGGATATTATACCGATAGATCTAGTGCTATTTGCAACTCCTCCATGAATATAGTCGTTGATGTATTCTCTTATTCACGTTCCTTTTGGTTTTTATCAGATTCTGTAAATTGCAGATGAAAAGGAAATAGGTGATTGGAGACATTTTTAATGTGATTGTGTATCCTGGTTTTGATCGACCTTTCCTTATTGGATTTGTTTTCATTCTTTATCAGATCACATCCTCAATGCTAAAATATAGAAGGGAATTTTGAGGCCTCTGTTTTCAAACCGAGAAATTGTTGAGGCATCGATATTTTCAAATGTGTGAAGAGGCTCTAAAATGAATTTGTTGAGTGTATTTTGGTTATAGGTATATTTATGAGCTGATGATTAATATCCAAGTCCCAGCGACTTGATGAGTACGCCTTTAGTGCACGACGTAGTGATCTTAATTTGATATCTCTATGTTCGTATTTTATTTCAAACTTGGTAATTTTCTCTTTTCTTGTAATAAACAACTATTTTCTTGATTGACGTGTTCTTAAATTTTTGGCATTTAGTCTAATTTTGTGTTTATAAGAGGCCTTTTCATTAGTATGGTTGTTGGGCAAGATATACACCCACATCTTTATCGTAACTACAAAACAGGGTTCAAGATGAAGTTGTGAAACCGTGAGACTTGAAAGAAGATAGGTTTCAGTACAAAGGATTAAAAAGTATGAATATATCATCAAAATCAAAACTTGATTACATATTTGTGTTCCTCTTGAAAAATAATGCAAGTTCAAAAAAATAACACGTCAATTCAAGTTCGTACATAAAAGTTATGACCTCTGAAAGATAGAAGACTTTATATGGTGACAGAACTGCACCTCAAGCAAGAGTGGTTGTTACGCAACTGTCCCAGCCTTTTTATAAACTTCAATGGTGTTTTGGTAACCTTTGCGGTGGTTATGCAACCACCGGTCTACAGAAAGCGAAGCAGCTTCTGTCATGTGGGAAAGTTTGTAAGGGCAAATAGTTGCAGACAGTTCCTCTTCAACTTTTGAGTCATTTTTGCTCATAATTCGAGCTCTCCTTTGTGTCAAACTTGTAGATATATCTGAGGAAGGTATTTGTAATGCATTGGAGTATATATGGAAAATATTCCAAGCAATTTGTATTCTTGATCATATGTGGTTTTCTGAATTGGAGTGTGAAAGGAAGGTGTGAGTGAGTGAGTTGCAAAGTTGTATGAGTGTTTGAACATCATAGTGTTCATGGAGGCCTTGGGAAGGCAGTAAGCTTGTAAAAAAATACATGATAGTGATATGAGGAAGCATTGCTTCACTCTTGCTGGAGTTTTCTCAATTTGAGTTTCTCCAGGGTAATCTTGTGTCACTTTCATTATGTTTTGCTCTCTTTCATTGCTCAGTATTTCTTTGATTATGCAGCACTCTTAGTTCATTTATAAAGCACATTTAATGACTATTGATGCAAATTAAAAGTAAGTAGTTTATTGATGAAGATGGAAATTGTGAGGAATGCATAGGATCCGTGTTGGTGAAAATTTTTCATTAGCGGGAATTCCTTATTCAACAAAAGAACTAACAATGCTTTGGATTTTAGGTTTTATTTATGATAAATTGAAAGCCATCATTCAACCCTAGATCATGATAATGTTTGAGTGTTTTAAAATTTATATTTATCTCATAACTATTTATAATGATATATTTTTTCATTATCTTTCAAAATTGAATGCCATTTGGTCTAGCAATGAATCTTACAAACATGTCCTCTGAATATAAATATGGTACTAACCACGAGAATATATTTTTGGTTGAGATGACACTTGATATTACAGAAAAAACAACTCCATATAATCATATTTACAAAGAATTGAAATCCATAAATGTGTGCTACAATATTTCATTGGCAACTGTTCCTTGGAATTTTAATTCAAGGGTATCATTAAACTCGACCTCGCTAAAATCAATCTCAATGATATAATTAATAAATCATTCGAAGGTATATTTCAGGTAGAGTCTTGGGATCTTTCGGATATAAAACTGATGAGAGACATCCCTGTAAAATTTGAAGGTCTCTCATAGATATGATAATTTAATCTATCCTACAACATTCATTATGGGAGGGTAATATACTTAAAAGTATATGAAAACCTTTAATTTGAACTTCTTTTCCAATGAATTTAGATCTGCATGGCATGCTAGTGCAAATTATAGAACTTATCTCTTAATATGATAAAATTGGAATTCAAAAATATGCTCATAATAAAGAATAAGGAGAGGATCGATGATATTGAGCGGAGAAATAGTGTGAAATGGTGGTATAATAGTGTTAAGGTGTGGGATTTTATAATGAGGTGGGAGTATTGAGATTTTTTATTCGAAGGAGAAAGAAATGCGTATCTTTAGCAGCTTATCTTGTAATTTTTTTCTTTGATTGTTGACCATCATATAGGGCTAAAAATGGTAACTCTAATGTTTTTAAATTTATAAAATTAGAACAAGTCTTTCAATATCTTCCTCTCCAATATGTATGCAGATTTATTCAATGTAAGTAATGATTTCCTAACCTAGTATGGTAAGCAATAGTTGAATTTTATATAATATTTAAATAAAAGTATCTTACAAGTGTTTAATGTCATAGGTTTTTATTTTAAAATTCGCAAATCGGATGACAAAGAATAAGGAGATAAATGGTTTTAAGAAACATTGTTTGATAATGTGAAATAACACATCCATTTAGTATAGAGTGAAAAATATACATGAAAGTGTTACTATGGCCAACTTTTGTAAGCTTATTATATTAAATTTTATCTTAACGTGTTCAATAAAATTGAAGCTTGTTGTTGGTTTTTTTGGTACACAGGTCTTAATTTTATGGAGTATTTGATGTGGTATTTTAAAGATATTCAATATTTTTAGGTTTATTTAAACATTAAACAAATGTACATTACAAAAGTGAAAAAATTATATAAAATATTTCTCAAATGGTAACTAGAGACTTGTATTTATAAACCTACAATACAGTTAATTATTATAAGAAATTACATATATAGAAACTTAATATGCCTATTAATTAATATGATTATTCAACAATCCACAAGAACAATTAGACATGCTAATTTTAGTTATAGGTAAATATTAGCAAAACCCACGAGATGTATAAAACCACTTAATGCAATGCTATATTGAGTTGTGCCCAAAACATATTCAAAGAGTGTATTTTAAGTTATATGTAATACCTTCTCAATGAATTTATGAAAAATGAAATATAATGCTTACATTAAAAGATCAAGATTAGTATTAGAGGGGATTAAGCCTTAGGCAAACTAGGCAGTTGCCTAGGGCGCTAGCCATCAGGGCGCCTAAATCTAAATTTTTTTCTTTTTGTCCATTAATTTTAGAACTTAACTTTAAAATAATTTATCTGAAGACTTAATATTGATCAACCCATTTATAGATATTATTGTATAGTAACATTAATTTCACGCATACACATAAAAAAATTTGTAATATTTTTGCAAGTAAAAGAAAATATCACATATTTATAAGCACATATGATATTTTTAGTATTGTTACCCATACTCTGATGTAGCTCCAGATTATGTAGGTGTGTAATTTGTTCTAGATAAAGGTTAATGTATTTTTATAATGTTGCTAGTGTATCTAGTAGAGGTGAGCATAATTAAAGGAAAGAAGTATTTGATTTTCTATTCTTAATTTTTTGGGTAAATTTTCTATTATTTTGTTCTGGAGGAATCCATAGGCTTGGTCCAAATACAACTCTTCACAAAACCATGGGAGCTACATAAACGTTTTTGTTTCTTTGTAAAAAAATGGTGCTTTCTTTCGGATAGAGTTCTGACACCTACTTGATATGGCTAAATCAGACTTGTAAGAAGCCTTGTATAAAATATTGTATTTTTGCATTATGAGCATCTCCTACGACTAATGTTTTCCATCCATGGAATATTTTTCATCCTTCCATGATAATTTAATAATATATTTTTATTATTATTTTATTATGACCATGATGTAAATTTAAAAATACAAAAAAATAGACATATTTTATTTATTTACTTTATGGAAAAAAATATTAAATAAATTTTTGAGGAGGGTGCCCACTCAAACTATTGCCTAGGGCACTCGACCTTTAATTCGGCCCCGATTAGTATGAATGTGGGTGAAATTATGAAGACGCACACAATTTCATGATACAAATTAAAATGAATTAGAGGTGAAGAACATTAAGTAATAAGAGTATCACTTTATTGTATGGATATTAGGGAATATTTATCGTGGATCACGTCGAACCTAAAAATAAGTTTGGATCATAGTTTTGTTTTGAGATGTTGATTCCTATATCTAAGACGCTGACATATTGACCAAAAAAGTAGGGAAGTGGACTCAAATAATACATTTCAAGTTATTGCATCTTGTGGGACATAATTCAATGAGAGGGATCTCTTTATGATGATGATATCATCAACATAATAGACGAACTATATGTACAACCGTAATATAGTATTTATATAAGACAATGGGATCACAACGAAAACATTAAAAATCCCCCTTTTTCAATGCAAGAATTAGGAGCTTGTTTATTACCATAGAAGGATGAAAAAATAAAGTAATTAATGTAATGAGGTTGTTTCTACAGATAAATATCCTCTTAAATACCACCATGAATGAAAAAATCTTCACATCCATATAGAGAATTTACCTGTCTAAAAGAAGAAACAAGGAAAAGTAGAAGGAAAATAGAGTCCATATCTACTTCTTGGTAAGAGGATATCAAAGTATTCAATTCCCTTGAAAATAAATAAAAACTTTGGAAAATTTGTCATGTAAAATTTCATCTATGCCAAATTCACTATTTTTGCCATGACAACTAAGCCCCACTTGAAAACCTTTCCTCTTGTCAGCATTGTAAATATTTCCTCTTGCTAGCATGTTTATAGTTTAATCCTCATTCTGTCTTAGAAGAATGTAATAATAAGTTTTTAAGTGTATTTTATATGTAAGAATATTTAACTCATGTGATTTTGAAAGTAACTACGATTTAGGGAAGAATGGCTATCCCGGAGACCTTAAAAGGTCCTTTTTGGCCATTTTGCAATAATGGATACCCTCTGGAAGCCGATAGGGTATACCCAAACAAAATTGAAGTTGTTCAGGAGAGATATGATGTTATATAATGTAGATTAGGGTACATGTATAGAGATAAAGGATCTCAGGATTGAAATAGGTGAAATAGTGTCGTGTTAAGGTCTTAGAATTCCATACTCCAACAAAGTGAAAGATGACTTGTACAAATGATTGTGTGAGTTCCATGAGGACTTGGGAGCTAAACAAATAGTCATTAAAAATCTATCGGAATATTCTACATGATGGTAACATCACTTTTTTCCAAAAACATGAAGATATTTTTTACCAAACCAAGTTTCTAGAGCTACTACATCCCTGAATCTCTTGGAACAAAATTTCAAGTACACGATTCTCCCAAGCCATGTCATGACACATATGTTATTATTAATTTAATGTGGATGAAAGTGTGTATTATAGTGATACGAACTACTCATGAACCATATCTTAAGGATCAATGATTACCAATATTATAAAGGAGTAAGTCAAGACACATACAACTTAGCTATTTGTGGATGAAATACTTATATCTATCCTTTTTCTCAACCAATGCAATGATCACATATAAAATTGGTTTAACTTGCTCATTAGTAAAACATTGAAATTATAAAATCCATGGGAGAAAAATCATGTTTGGGTACTTCCTCTTCTCTTGTTGGTTCTCACTGTCAAGGAGTTAACTTTTTATCTAAAAATAAAGGGAGATCTAGGAAAAATCCATCTTTTAAGGAACAGGTGGAACTACTCATCCATTCTATTGTTCCCTAATTTTCTAACTTAGCTAAAATGGGCTAAGAATTCAGTAAAATAGGGTTTTACTAGGACATTGGGAAAATTTCCCACATTCCCTACTTTTCCAACCACATGCCTTATTGGACCCCTTACCAAAAATTAGCAGTAAATCAATGAAATGGGAAATTTTTAGTATTAATAGAAATGTTCACATGTTTCTTATGTTCCCCAACCACTAGAAATCATATATCAATGTTACATAGTTCATTTGTTTCCTTACTCCTATTAAACACTAATTCATCACAATCCAAATGAAAAATGATAAGTCATATATGTCATCTCCATGAGGAAATGAGGGAAGTGTTCATCTATTCGATTATCTGAATCTCTTCCCAAGATGATGAATGGTAAATGAAGTTGTTAATTTTTCCTTCCTTGAAATAGATTAAACTATTCCAATATTCCATTGGTTATCTTATTAACCACCCATTCCACAAAGTAAAGTAAAGGCACATAAGGAACATTTCACTATTACTTCAATTTTCAACCAACCCACCTGGTGATTTAATAATAATAAAATTATAAAACCCTATTATAGTGTAACTATTGTATAAATTCTAAAATATGGTAAATGACACAACCAAGCTAATATGTAAAGTATGAAACCCTAAGGAAGAGCTAGAGAAAAATTGTCTCAGATAATATCCCCTGTAATATAGAACTTATCAAGGAAGGGAGAAGTGATGGATAGGATGTGAGAAGAATCATATACGACCTCTACAAAATATAGGATGTAAGAATGAAGCTAGATACAGGTGCTTGTGATAGGTAAATGATGTCTATGTACTAGAGACAGCTTACTGGACGTCGGTGAAACACAAAATATCATAATCTAATTTATGATGTGTCACAAGACCTTCACTGTTGTTCTATTTTGATCACCTAATGGTTGATTCTTGGTCACCAAAGGTAGGTCTCAGTAACCTACAAGACAAATATTCACTTACAAAATTCCACAAACCATATCAACCCTAAAAATGAAAATATATAATAGGAAGTCAGACTGACTAAGGTGGTTACCTGACAGATTTAACTTACAACCGATAATTTTTAATTAATATCGGACTCATTGTAGCTCTTGTGATTGTGTTTAGGAATTGTTCCCTAGGATGCCCTTGTCTAAGTTTAACTTAATAGTGGGCTAGATCTAGAATGTGGAAATTTATAGCATGTATGAATGGAGTAAAATTAATTTCCCTTTTTCTATGCAGTGTATGTAGAAGTATAGATCCTTTGTCCATTTATATGGATGCTTGATGAATGCTTTGGATTCCTTTATGTTCCTTTCTAAATAAAAGGTTAGGTGGTGATAATAATGCATAGAGGTTGGTCCTTCATTTTGAACACATAACTATGCATTTATATGATTCCATTGTTTCAATTTCCGAATTGACATTTGGAATGCTAACCCATAAGTGAAAAATATTTCTAAAAGATAAAAGAGACCTAAAAGGAGTGAGTAAGATAAGAAAGGGAAATGGGCACACAAAGGGGACATGAGACCACGGGTGATGTTATCCTAGATGGACAATGTTGTTTGAAGCCATAAAAGATAAAAAAGTAAAGTTCTTGTTATCACCAAATTACGTAACCCCGTATGGATTTGATTTTTAGTGGATCATTCAATGTAATTTGTATAACATGGGTACTATCCCCAAGTTATGGGACTTGCTCCTTAGGATAGACCTCCAGAGAAAGTTGGTTCTTATTCCTTTGTTTAGGTACATACATTCATATTACAGAGGTTCTATTTCTAAAATCTATTCTAATTTTCAAGGGGACACGAATAAGAAAATGTAGGAAATAAAACTTAAACTAATAGAGGTGATGCACCAAGGAATGAAGAACATATACTTTTCCAAAAGACATAGACCATTAGATGTAATAATATCACCATGCACAAGTAACCAAAAATTCAATGAAAGATCAGAAAGTAAGCAATTAATAAGAGAGAGGGTTGAAAATCATCGAAAAACTCATTTTATTGCTCCAAATGTTTGATATGATGCATTACATTGGCCAAGAGGACAAATATTGCATTACAGAGCTAGTAGGAGGTCCTAAATTCCACAACTGCACTTGCAGACGAGAGAAGCAAGGAGAGGCAGAGCAAAAATGTCCAACGTTAAAAATTAGCCGAGCTCTTACATTTATAGACCAAGTAGAGAGAAGAAAAGAAGAGGACGATAGAAAATCCACTTTAAAATCTCAACCACAAGCCATCAAAGCCTTCAAATCTGCCCATAAACTATCCAATCGGTTGTCCATGATGCTCTATGTGCTGGAGAAGGAAGAATGGTGGATTGATCAAGAACTGATCATTTTGAGCAATCGGATCATGCATTAATGGCGAGGAAGACATTTTTATAAATCCTTACACACCAAATCAGATATCCAACCGGCTTTCCATGATTTTTACATTCAAATCAAATATCCAATCTGTTCTCCATGATTTCTTATGTGCTGGAGAAGAGAAAATGTTGGCTTGATGAAAATCTAATCATTTTGAGTAATCAGATCATGCATTAATGGTGAGAAAGACATCTTTTAGATTTTTAACCACCAGATCCTGCAAAAAAAATATTATTTTATGCTTCCATGGAATAGGGGAGGTCACGATATTTCCAATGGTATAAATTTTGTTGCATTTGGAGCTCTTGTTTGAAAGATATGACCATTTGAATTTTTGAATCAAATCCGTATGAAATAATGTAATTTTTCACAAAATGGATATGTGGGCCCAAAAATACAACTCACTCCCTTTTTGTGAAAACACGCAAAAATCCCAAAACCTCCACGTCCCCGTAGCTCCACCAATACAATTTATCCCAAAGGCTTCGGGGTCCAAAAAATGAAATTGTGCCCTTTTTTCTAGAAAACGCCAAAAAACTCAAAAGTATGAAAGTCTCCCGCAAGCCCGCAAGCCTACCACTTGTCAATTTTCCATTTGAAGAAGGGTTATCGGATCTAAGGGCAAAAATGAAAACTGCGCCTTTTGCACAAAAAAATGGTTAAAAATTTCAAAGTATCTCTGCAGCTTCTGCCACATGTCATGTTTTCATTTTTCAACAGACCCCTTGGACTCGTGGGTTCGCGCTTGTAAATTTCACCTTTTATACCAAAGTTAGCCACAAGTTTGAAATTATCTTGCAAGCCCATGGCCCCGCCACTTGAATGTTAGCCAACATAAACCTCTTCGGGCCTGTGGGCCGAAAAGTAAACTTGTGATTTTTCCATTCAAAATGCCAAAGTGCCAAAATTATCTCCACTTCCCTACAAGTCCGCCCTTGGAAACTTTGGAAAAATTTCCTTCACAGCCCTGCAATTGCTTATTTGGGAAAAAATTCCTCCACGGCCTCACAAGTCTGATTTTGGAAAAAAAAACTATGCAAGACCCACCGAACCTTTGAAATTTCAGCAAAAAACCTTCCCCAGGCCTTGAGGCCTGCATTTTTGTGTAAAAAGGCCTTCCCAGGCCCACAGCCCCGTAACTTTCAAAATATGAGGAGTTAGAAGGACTTCTATATCTTTTTGGAAAGGGGAAGAAATTTCCTATCTGATGAAAATATTTTCAGGGATCCTTAAGTACTTAAAATATGCAAAAATTCAATTTGAAGTACTAGAGGAGAAACAAAGGTGTAGTTAGCCAAAAATAAGCAGGGGCTTATTTTGGATAACAATTTGGCGACTTACAGGGGTCACCATCTTTACTAGGTTAAAGATCAATGGCCTTGAAGCATCCATTGGGCATGTAATCATTCTAATAAACATAAAATCTGATTTGAAACTTTAAAATCTGATCCATGAGCCACTTGGAACACCATCGAAATTGAAGCTGATCTCACCAAATGTTTTACCAATGCACTTTGAATGGATCAATATGAGAAAAATATATGTACAAAAAGATGAAATCATACACATCCTAAGTGGGATATGAAAAGTGTGTAAAATCACTTCTTCTACTAAAATCAAACCTACCTATTCTATGCTAACAAAAGAGATGGGTGATTTTAAACAAAACCTCCTATTGGTGATGAGAAATAAGCTGTCCTTCCTTACAATTGGAAGCTATCCAAATGATTTAGAGTCAATCCTCCACCCAAATCATCAAAGTATCAACTGGAAACAAGACAAATACCTCTTTTAGTTTCTCTACATTTAGATATAAGCAAGCATTACAAGCTGACCCTTAGTACTTTGATACTCATCCCCATGCTTAGAAGAAAGCATGACTGGTATTGGATTCTCCCTTGGATCTAGTGAAGCCAAGTACTTGATTGGGAACGGTTTGATCCTATGGATGTGCCCTTTTCTCTGAGATTCAACTCCAAGAATGGAGTCTTCCTACAGACTTTATTGGGTGAATGAAGTGGAGAAGATAATGACATCCTCTTGCTTTTACCCTCCCTCTCGTATCATCGTTGTCAATTTTGGAAGACCAAATTCTTCATACTTTGATTCAAGAGGCATGTTGCAAACTGCAGGTTGTACTTTCATGTTCTCTTCCATGGTAGTAGGCTCTTGTGGTTGAAGGATGAATGATGGGGAAGAAGGATTTACAATTTCTACTGGCTCCTCATCAAAACATTCTTGTAAGTGTGATAGGAAATGAACCTCTTCTCTCTCCTACTATAGCAAGGTCTCTCCCTCTTGCATGGTGATCCTATAATCCTCATTTTTTTCCCATATGAAGCTTCATCTTCAAACATGAAGCTAGTTAGTTCAATCTCTCCCAAAAATTCATACTTTTGGAGGATTTGGATGGGAGATAGATCTGTAATCTCTTATGCAACCTAGTCATGATTTAGTACCTCTGAATCAGTTGTGGTCACCTTCATATGCTCCTCTTTAACTAGACTTGGAGCTGGTTGTTTTTCTTCCATCATACTAGAATCAAATTAGGTCCTTCAAATGAAAGAAAAATATTCAATAATACTTCCTTCATCAAACAGTTTCAACTCTGATTTGATCTCTTCTAGTTGTTTTTCTCCAATAGGACTTGCAGTTGATTGTTATTCTTCCCGATCTGCAATTTTTCACCATGGTTCCCTTCATTTTTGAACATGAAATTTGAGAGATAAAATTCTTCTTCAACATTAGATCTTGAAGGAGGAGAAGTGGGAGAAAGAACTGAAGGTTCTTTTATGGCTTGCTCTATACTCGAAGCCTTTTGAACTTTATGGTGCTCCTCCATAGATAGCATGCACTCCTCCTCTTTTAGAGTTGGAGTAGCCTCCTCTTCCCTTGTTTGGGCTGATTTCGTGGCTTGAATTGAATCAACATTTTATTCAAATAAAGTACCAACATGGACACTACATTCAAAGCAAATAGATGGTTCATCATTTTGTTCCACTTCTACTACAAAATTAGCCTTAGCCACCACTTATGGCTTTGACCTCGGCCTCCTTTGTAGGCTTGGCATTCAAAGGGATATTTGTTATCCCTAACTTTAGAGCCAATATCACTAAGATTTTGATCTTTTATTATTTTTTTGGATCTTCTTGATGTTGTTCTCCTTGACTGGTTTTTGGAATCTCTACCCAACATGGAATTGGGAGGGAAAGAGGAGTTGTGGGTGGGGTCTTAACCAATTTTTTCTTTATTTTTGGTGGAGGGGACAATATTAATTTTGGCTCCTGTGGAGGGGACTTGTATTTAGAAGGGAAAAGAGTAGAATAATTGAGGTGGGATGTGTTGGTATCAAAATTGATTCTCCCTTAGAATTTGAGCGAATCACAGAGTTGACAAGACACTCAGAGACAAACAGATCACAATATATGTCATTTTATAGCCGGGAGGTGATTCAGCTGGCTCTTTGTCACTCGGTGTTGGAGAAATGGATAGCACCTTCAAAAGGATTTGATCTATCCTCACTATTTTAGGTTGTGCCTTTCAACCAGGGTAAGAGAACCCATTTTGTAACCTCTGTTGGTGAAAGATACTGGTAAATATTTCTTTGCATAATTTTTTAAAGGAAACCTTGAGAAAATATGATCAATGCACCACAATTCAACTCTCACGAGTTGTCACTTCAAAGAATGGAGATATTTTCTAAACAAGGCTTAGGTTACTAAAGACATTTGAAACCTGATTGCTTCTGCATATTTTTGATAGTGGAATTTATTCATTTGTTGATACACATGAAAAACAAGGGTAGTTCAAGTAGGATTAGTTGTTTGAATAATTTTTTCCTTTTTTTTTTGGTGGGAGATTAAGCAAGATAAATTTGACTTTGCCATATCTTTGAGAGCCTTTACAACAATTGGAAAACTCAACAATAGAAATCTTCGAATAACTAAAATATTCCTTCAACCAGAAGGTGTGCATTAATAGAGGCCCAGATCTGCATGTTTTCACACAATCTTCAAGAATTTAACACAAAGGATTGAGTTAAAAGACTCAATTAAACATTAGAAACCTCTTGTTTATCATGCCTAAGGTACACTAAAGACTTAAAAACAATCTCCATCAACAAATGAAGGTAAAGTGATTTTAAATTGTTTATTTCATTACCAGATGAAATATCTTCTCATAATGAAATTGAAAATGCAACTAGACTATCACAGGGATGATATTTTGTGTGATTCAAAGAGATTTTAACACAAGATTGTAACATGAACAATAAAAACTATATGAAGACATTCTAGAATAAAATCAGACACAAATTTTTCCAAGATCAACACAAATTAATTCAAAATTTATTAGATTCATCAGCAGGGGAAATTTTCTTGAACAATCTCAAATCTTGCCAATGGATATACACTCACAACCAAATTGACACGATGCAAATCTAAAACAAAAGAGATTAACAAGTTTCTCGAAATGGCCTCTCAAGAAGATGGGATTTCTCATATTTTCTCGTGAAAATGAACCCCCACCATTTGCATGTCTAATTCATGCTATTTATAATACTCAAATTACATCCAAGCGTTCCCCCCAAGAAAATAATATTTGAAGCATCTTTTTCTTTTAGATATTTCATCATGATTTCCGAAAAAGACGCGTTTAATAGATTCACCCCAAAATTTTCCAAGTGTTTGAAAAGGTGAATCATTTCAAATATTTACATCATTGTTCTAATTGGGAGCACATTTTTCATCCTTTACGCATGCAACATCCTTTTCCTTCATCATTTCATTCTTTTCCCTTTGAAATTTTGCTATACAACAAGATCCTCAAGTAATTCACATTTTTTGCAAGTGCCCAAGAAAATTCCACTTCAAATGTTAAATTTTTGCACCTCAAATTCACAAATCAAGCTCCATATCCATTTGATTGCACTTCAGTGATAAAAATGACAAGGAATCATAAAAAATTAATGAAGAAAAATGTGAAAAACACATCTCTAGGAACCTTGGAGCATTAATGGTAGAAAAATCAGATGCAATGCACAAAAACCGTTGATTCTGCCTTTTAACTTTGAATTTGAGCCATCCACGTGGAAGAATTTGAGTCGAAATGGGCTTGGGGAAGTTTTTAGCATTTTATGACTTTTAGATAAAATGTGTAATTTTGACATTTTTCTCCACCCCTTCACCTTTAATTTTGGGCTCAACACGTGGCTTATTCTGGGCGTCTTTGAGGCCACGACTAAATTTATAAATTTATTCATTTTTTCAAAAAAAAAGGCTTAAATTCTTAATTTCCCCGATCATTTGCCTTCCCACTCTAACTTTTCAATGTCATGTGTCCTTCTCTTATTTGAGTGGATTTGCAATTCACTTTATAACTTTATTCATTTTTTCACAAAAACACTTAAAAACTTCTAAGTGTTCCAATAACCCACCTTCCCATTCGACTTTTCAAACTGCCACATGTCCTTCTCTCGATTCGCAACGAGTCACGTTTCACTTTATAACTTTAACTCCTTTTACAAAATAAAGCTAAAAACATTCAAAGTGACCCGATGACCTCGCCTTCCCACTTCTATGCTTTGAAAAACTACCATGTTTCCTTCTCTGATTTGAGTGGAGTTTTGGCCCAATTTTATACGTTATTCCCTTTTTTTTCCAAAATAAGCGCAAAAACTTCAAAGTTCCCCATTGATCCTCCATCCTATTTTTGACTTAGAAGCTGCCACGTGTCCTCTCGCGGGCCTTAGGCAATTTTTTCACATTTTTACCTTTTTCACCATAGTGCCTTAAAACAAAAAAAAGGCCCACCCTTCCATAACTACTTCACTTATTGACATGTGTAAACCCTTAGTGAAAAATAATAATTTTTTTCTACCACTTCAAAACTTTGACTAACCAATCAGGATCCGACAGAGCCACGGGCGAGTTCAATCTTTTTGCCAAAGTAGCCAAAAGTGACAAGTTTATAAAATAAACCCACCATTCCTTGTCCAATCAAAGGAGACCACGAATTTGCAGATGTAGAGGTATAATTTAAAAGGGAAAATATGTCTCACAAACAAGAAAATACAAAGAACTTCACTATTCACACCCAGAATTGAAATTTTTTACCCAGGATGGAGAAATTGCAAGTAATACCAGGTTAAACTTGATCCACGACCATGGAAATGGATTAGCAATGACATACAAATGTAGAAGAATATTTTTCACGCGTCCATTCGGGAGATAGAAAAATACAACAAACCAGAAGATTGAAGAAATTTTAGGGAAAATTAGGGCAAGATCAAATCAAGCACCAACATCGGCTCCGGCTCGGGGATGGGCACTCCCAATGAGTTCCATAAGAACAAATAGTAGACCAAGTGCCAAACAATCCATTGGGAAATGGAGTCAAGCACCAACCTTCTTGAAACAGAAAGCACTTCCAACTTCCCAAGAACCAACTGAAAAACCAGCAAAACCAGCCTACAAGGACCAAGGAAAATGAAAATAGAAAAATGAAACAAAAACAGAAAGACTATACACTCTTTACAATGAAGCATACCTTGATTCTAAGAAAGCAATCAAGGAAATGTTTCAAGTGTTGGCCATTTAGAATACGACCATGCCAAGGAGTCCTGACATTCTTTCAACAACTGGACATATGTTTGTTTTTCTTCTCCATCCCATTTGCTATCTAACCAGATTTTTCCATGCTTAACCTTTGTGCCCAGTGTCACATTCTTCAACATTCCTCGAGGCTACATCAAATATCAAAGTTCCAGAAAATGAATGTGCTCAGGATATATGCATTTATCAATTTCATGCTCTCTGAAACAACATAGCCCATAACATTATCAACATCTGTGTACAATAATTCATAAGAAGCGTTGTTGGGGTCTTCATTAATATATAAAATTTTTATTTCACCATACAACTTCACAAGGCTTCTCTCAATCGGTATGGTTTCATAAGACATATCCATTTGCACACTACCACCCACACTAGCTACCCATTTTCTAGATAGTAACATTCCCCATTTAGCAGGACAATAAACAATAACCACATCTAGTTTTAAGTACCTTCCTAGATAATATGCCAATTACACTACTAATCCTTTGACACATCCAACCACTGGAACTGCTCTTGAATCCATAGCAGTACATTTCCCATAAGTTGTTGTTACTTTAAGATCTAATTCATTCATAACCTCAAGAGGAATAACATTACATGAGGCTCTAGAATCAAACATGCAATTGTGTAACAACCTATCTTTAATAATCAGAGTAGTAAAAAATGGATCCACATTCAGCTGAGACTCAACCGAAGATGTTCCCAAATATACCTCAGGTGGTTCCCCAAGTTCTTCCAATTCTTTTGGTTTTTCTAACTCTGCAATGGTAGGAGGAATCTCAACATTGTTCAAATTTCTACCCTGGGTAATCATTTCTTCATTAAATCCCAAATACTCAAAATCCCTTTTTACATGCTCAGGAATTCTAAGCAATTCAACAATTGGAACAAAAACCATTATCTGACTCAAGACTTGTGCAATATCATAAGGACCATATTTGGGCAAGGAAACATTAGGAGGAATATTGAAAAACTCATATGATAGTAAAGGATTTTTCACAGTTTGAGAATGGCGAGGAATATAAGTCAAGGCCTTTGAAGATGCATATTTTTAGGGGTTTCCTTAGTGAGCATTGTAATTTTAGTTTTGGCTTGTGGCCCTACCCCTTTGGCAACCTTACTTCTAGTGTTATGTTCCTTTTCTTGGGAAACTACTACATTTATTAATAGTTTTCTATCCTCCTCAGAAGGAATTCCTCCATCATACTTTTCAATCATCAATGCCCTCAAGTATTTAAAATCATGACTAGGAAAATCAAAAGCTTGTACCATATCAATTTCAGAAGTATGAGTTGGATGAAGAGGTAATACCTGGTGAATGCAATCCCTGAAATATACAACCGTTCTAGCACTTATTAATTTAGTTGAATTTTCTCCCTGATGTGAAATTGGAAATCTCTCCATCATGCATGCATCATCATCTGTTTCATCATCTTCATCTTCCTCAACTTATTTGTTGACCTCACATGGAGAATGGGGCAAGAAGCATCTATCACACCACTCAATTTCATTGTCTTCTTCCATAGAAGCAACTCTGGCAGTCAAGGGATCATGCACCATTCTATTCTCCTAGCCTTGGGGCTGTCTATTTCTATATACCAAGGGGCCTTTACCTCTTTCATTAGATCTCTGATCGCCTCTAGGATTATTACCAAATCTTTCTTGGCCTTGTAGTTTGTGCTAACCTTAGGAAATTTGTCCAATCCCTTTCTCTGCTCTGGATAACTCATAAGATATTAACTTAATAGCTCCTACCAAATTTTTTATAACTTCCTCAAGATCTACAACTTTGAGTCTTATCTGGATTGATCAATTTTATTTTCTCCCTCTTATGAGGTTGCCAATTTCCTTGATGTCATTTTCAATCTGCAAATCCATAGTGAAGGATTGCCTCAAATTTGTAGGGTTCTTTTTCCCTTAAATAATATGCATTCGTCTTGTCAAATGCATTAGAGTACTTTATCAAACATGATTCATCACTAGGCCTTAAGATGATAGGAAATATTCTCAAAGTTTTGTTGAATCTAATATTAAAATCATAGACTAATTCATTAGGATTTTTCTTTATATTTTCAAATTATGATAAAAGAAACCTAGGATCCTTTTTATCTCCATATTGCACCCTAAAATCATTCTTCATTTCTATCCATGAGTCTATTGAATTGTCTGGTAAATCTTTATACCAATAACATGCATCCTCCTCAAGAGTGTGAATAAACAATTTTATATACACATCTTCATATTTGATTTCAAAGTCTTCCATCATATTGACAAAAAGATTTAAGTGTTGATCACCAATGTTTGCAATATTTCCTTGGAATTTAGGTAATCAATTTCTAACATCTTGTGGCACAACATTGGGATAACCATCCATACCTCTAAAATTGATAGGACCAAAGGTATTAACAACAAATGGAGGTCTGGGTGGAGGCTGGGCCATATTTTTTTGAGGAGGTGAATTTATAGGAGATACAAAATGATGATGGAAATTTTAAAAATGAATATCCCCTAATGGATTTGTTTCTTGGAAAACCCTATCATATTTTGAAAACATAGGGACAAAATGAGAAGAAAACTTTTCAAATACAAATGAAGGCCCCTCACCAGATGGAGAATTCAAATCTACAAAAATACTACTTGATTCAGAAGCACTTGAGGACGTATGGAAATATTCAATCACAGGTTGATCAGTTTCCAAAATTGATAACTCTTTTCTTGATTTCTGATCTCCAACAACTTTCCAAATTCTTCTTCCTTCAGAATTTGATTTTCCCAGCTCTGGAAACAACCTTCTAGCAGGGTCCTTAATGAAGAAAGATCTTCTTCCTTCCAGCTTTGCAAAGATTAGTAACAAATCACTTGATATAGGTTAAGACATTGGCATTTATCAAAATTTAAATCAACACGGAGTCACCACTAAGCACTTTAACCTTAGTTTAGAAAATGCACTAAAATTGATCTGATCAAATGTCTATCAACACATAACTCTTGCAAAGCTTATCAGATCTTACCTTCCTTTACCCAAATTTATCAATGATGATACAAAACTAGTGCAAAAACCACTAGAATAAGGTCCAAATAAGATCAATCGGACTCAAATTGTCCCCAGCAATGGTGCCACTTTTGTGTTATTGACGGGATCAATTACTAAAATATTTCTCAAATGCTCCAATAAGTCCCCGTAAGTGGTGCCACTTTGGTGTTGTTGACGGTGGATGTACAAATGTTTTAAAATACCACTAAAATACCCCCGACAATGGCACCACTTTGGTGTTGGTATCCAAATTGATTCTCCCTCAGAAGCCAAGAATCATCACAAATTTGACAAGACACTCAGATAAAAACAGATCACAATATATTTCATTTTATATCCAAGGAGGCAATTTAGTTGGCTCTTTGTCACTCGGTGTTAGGAAATGGATATCACCTTCAAGAGGATTTTATCTATCCTCACTATTTTAGGTTGTGCCTTTCAACCAAGGTAAGAGAACCCATTTTTTAACCTTTGTTGGTGAAATATATTGGTAAATCTTTCTTTGCAATATTTTTAAACGAAACCTTGAGAAAATATTATCAATACACCACAATTCAAATCTCACAGTTGTCACTTCTAAAGAATTGAGATATTTTCTAAGCAATTATTAGGTTACTAAATACATTTGAAAATTTATTTCTTCTCGTATATTTTTGATAAAGTGAATTTATTCATTTGTGGATACACAGGAAAAACAGGGGTAGTTCGGGTAGGGTGGGTTAGTTTGAATAATTTTTCCTTTTTTTTTGGTTGGAAATTAAGAAAGATAAATTTGAATTTTCTAGATCTTTGAGAGCCTTTACAATAATTTGAAAACTCAACAATAGAAACCTTCAGAATAACTAAAATATTCCTTCAACCAGAAGGTTTGCATTAATAGTGGCCCAGATCTACACATTTTCACACAATCTTCAAGAATTTAAAATGAAGGCTTGAGTTAAAAGACTCAATTAAACATTAGAAACCTCTAGTTTATCATGCCTAAGGTACACCCAAATACTTACAAACAATATCCATCAACAAATGAAGGTAAAGTGATTTTAAATTGTTTATTTCATTACCAAATGAAAGCTCTTCTCATAATGAAATTGCAAATGCCACTAGACTATCATAGGGATGAGATTTTGTGTGATTCAGAGATATTTTAACACAAGATTGCAACAAGAACAAGAAAAACTATATGAAGACATTCTGGAATAAAAGCAAACACAAATTTTTCCCAAGATCAACACAAATTAATTCAAAATTGATTAGATTCATCAGCAAGGGAAATTTTCTTGAACAATATCTTAGAGCTCACCAATGGATGTAAACACATAACCAACTTGACACGATGCAAATATAAAACAAAAAGATATTAACAAGTTTATCGATGGCCTCTCAGGAAGATGGACTTTCTCGAAAATTTTCTTGTGAAAATGAATTCCTGACCATTTGCATGTCTAATTCATGCTCTTTATAATACTCAAATTACATACAAGCTTTCCTCCCAAGAAAATAACATTTGAAGCATATTTTGTTATTACATATTTCATCATGATTTCAAGAAAGGGACATTTAACAAATTCACGCCCAAAAGTTGCTAGGTGTTCGAAAAGGTGAATCATTTCAAATATTTGCATCATTGTTCTAATTGGGAGCACTTTTTCTTCCTTTACGCATGTAGCATCCTTTTCCTTCATCATTTCATTCTTTTCCCTCTGTAATTTTGCTCTACAACTAGATCCTCTGGTAATTCACTTTTTTGCAAGTTCCTAGAAAATTTTGATTCAAATGTTCATTTTTACACCTCAGATTCAAAATCGAGCTCCATATCCATTTGATTACACTTCATTGATAAAAACGATAAGGAATCATCAAAATTTGATGAAGAAAAATGTGAAAAACACATCTCCAGGAACCTTGGAGCATTAATGGTAGAAAAATCAGATGCAATGCACAACAACCGTTGATTCTACCTTTTTAACTTTTAAATTGAGCAGTCCACATGGAAGAATTTGAGTCAAAATGGGCTTGGGGGTAATTTTCAGCATTTTATGAATTTTGGAGAAAATGTGCAATTTTGACATTTTGCTCCGCCCCTCCACCTTTGATTTTGGGCTTGACACGTTGCTTCATTTGGGTGTCTTCGGGAAATGACTCACTTTATAAATTTATTCCTTTTTTTAGAAAAAGGGCTTAAATTCTAAAACATCCCGGTGATCCACCTTCCCACTCTAATTTTTCAATGCCATGTGTCCTTATTTTATTCGAGCAGATTTACGGTTCACTTTATAACTGTATTCTTTTTTTCACAAAAAAGCCTTAAAACTTCTAAGTGTTCCAAAGAACCCACCTTCCCACTCGACTTTTCAAACTGCCACATGTCCTTCTCTAATTCACAATGGAGTCACGGTTCACTTTATAACTTTAACTCCTTTTACAGAATAAAGATAAAAAACTTCAAAGTAACGTGATGACCCACCTTCCCGCTTCTATGCTAAAAAATTCCACATTTCCTTCTCTAATTCAAGCGGAGTTTTGTCCCAATTTTATACTTTATTCCATTTTTTCTAAAATAAGTGCAAACACTTCAAAGTACCCCATTGATCCACCATCCTATTTTTGACTTAGTAGGTGCCACGTGTCCTCTCACGGGCCTTAGACAATTATTTTAAATTTTTACCTTTTTCACCTTAGTGCCTTAAAACAAAAAAATCCCCACCCTTCCACAATTGCTTGACTTATTTACATGTGTACAACCTCAAGGAAAAAATAAGAAATTTTCTCCACCACTTCAAAACTTTGACTAACCAATCAGGATTCGACGGAGCCACGGGGTGAGTTCTTTTTTTTTTCCAAAGTAGCAAAAAGTGACAAGTTTATAAAATAAACCTGTCATGCCTCATCCAATCAGAGGAGACCACGAATCTGCAGATGTGGAGGTAGAATTTGATAGGGAAAAGAAACCCTTCAAACAGTAAAATACATAGAACTTCACTATTCACACCTGACTGAAATTTTCTAACCAGGATGGAGAAATTACAAGTAATACCAAGTTAAACTTGATCCACGATCATGGAAATGGATTAACAACGACATAGAAATACAAAAGAAGATTTTTCACATGTCAATTTGGGAGATAGAAAAATATGACGAACCAGGAAGATTGAAGAAATTTTAGGGCAAATAGGTCGAGATCAAATCAAGCACCAACATCGGCTCCACTCGGGATGGGCATTCCTAGTGAGTGCCACAATAACAAATAGTAGACCATGTGCCAAAAATCCATTGGGAAATGGAGTCAGTCACAAACCTTCCGAAATAGAGAAAACACTTCCAACTTCCCAAAACCAACTAAAAGCTAGCAAAAAAGGCCGAAAAGAACTAGGACAAACCAAAATGTAAAAACGAAACAAAAAAATAAAGACTATACATAGTATAAATGAAGCATACGATGATTCGTAGCAAGCAATCAAGGAAAATTTTCAAGTATTGGGCATTTAGAATATGACCATGCTAAGAAGTCATGATATTCTTTCAACAACTTGACATATGCTTTCTTTTCTTCTCCATCTTAGTTCTATCTAACCAGATTTTCCCATGCTTATCATTTTTACGGGCGTCTTCAACGCCACGAATCACTTGATAACTTTATTCCTTTTTTCAAAAAAGGTCTTAAATACTAAAAATTCCTCGATGATTTTCCTTCCCGCTCTCGAATTTTCTATGCCACGTGTCCTTCTCTCGATTCGAGCGGAGTTACGGTTCACTTTATAACTTTATTCCTTTTTCACAAAAAAGGTTTAAAAACTTCAAAGTGCTCCGATAACCCACCTTCTCGCTCTGAATTTTCAAACTACCATGTGTCTTTGTCGATTCATAAGCAGAGTCATGGTTCACTCTATAACTTTAACTCCTTTTACAAAATAAAGATAAAAACTTAAAAATGACCTAACGACATGCCTTCCCACTTCTATGCTGAAAAAATGCCATGTGTCCTCTAATTCGAGCAAAATTTTGGCCCGATTTTATTCTCTATTCCCTTTTTCCCAAAATAAGGCAAAAAAATTCAAAGCTCCCCATTAATCGCCATCCTATTTTTGACTTAGAAGCTACCACGTGTCCTCTCACGGGCCTTAGGCATTTTTTTTCATATTTTTACCTTTTCATCATAGTGCCTTAAAAACAAAAAAGTCCCACCTTTCCACAACTACTTAACTTATTGCCACGTGTACACCCTCAAGGAAAAAATTAAAAAAAATCTCTGCCACTTCAAAACTTTGACTAACTAATCAAGATCCGATGGAGCCACGGGGCGAGTTCAATATTTTTACCAAAGTAGCAAAAGTTACAAGTTTATAAAATAAACCCATCATGCCTCGTCCAATCAAAGGAGACCACGTATCGGCACGATTTAGAGGTAGAATTTGATAGGGAAAATATTCATGTCAAATATTAAAATACAAATAAATTCACTATTCGTGCCCAAAATTGAAATTTTCTACCCAGGATGGAGAAATTAAAAGTAATACCAAGTTAAACTTGATCCACAAACATGGAAACAAAGTATTAATGACATATAAATGCAGAATAATATTTTTCACGCATCCATTTGGGAGATAGAGAAATACGACGAACCAGGTAGATTGAGGAAATTTTAGGGAAAATAGGTCGAGATCAAATCGAACACCAACAAGATGGAAGATTAGAAGATGGAGAAAGGAAATCAACACTAGGGGCAACATATGAGAAACTTGGAAATTGAAACTCAAGTTGAGATGGTTTTTCTTGGGAATGGAGAGAAAATACCATATGATGGTGTGGGATTTACCCATTGACAAGGTGTCCCGACACCAAGCTCATAGTTCTATACCTCTTAAGTCCATTATGCAAGTTGAGGCAACATTTCAACCATGAATTCAAGCTTCTCATGAGGGTTGCAATGTCTTGGAAAATGGCCTTCCCATAGAAAAGGTGCCCTGCAACCAATTTTGAATGTTTTCATTTGTATTATATCCCTTGAATGAACAAAGTTATCCTCCATTTTTGAATCTTCTCCAACATTTTAGCATTCTCCATTTGACTAATATCATTGTGTACATACCCTTGTTCTTGATAAGCTCCATAGCTAAACTAGTTTCGACTTTTCTCATATGGGTAGGCATGATTATTTTGAATCTGATCATGATGTTGATCTAGAGTAGTTGTGTTGTACATTAGAGGTGGATTGCATAGCTGCAAGTATGAATTCCAAGATGTAAATGAAGTCATGATTTCAAAAATTCATGGGATGGAAGAAAATGAGATATGTGGAAAGAAAGATGAATGAAAATGGGTGGAAATGGATGAGAAAAGTTTTGCAACTTTAGAGATTAGGTTGTTGAGTAGATGGAGTCGCCAGATGTGCTTTGCATGTGCTTCCAAAGGCTGGATCTCACCAAGAACACATCAACTTGATGAAATTAAGTTGTAAGGTGCTTCAAACCTAGTCCCACCAGGCATGCCAGAACTATTATCACCAAATCACAACACCCCTGAATAGATTCAAGTTTTAGTGGAGCATTCAATGTATTTTGTCTAACATGGGTACTATCCCCAAGTTGTGGTTTGAAACTATTAGTGTGATTACATAACATGGAGATTTTCCCAAAGTGTGGGACCTTTCGAATCGAGAAAGCTCTCGGGATGAAGGTCGGTTCCTATTTCTTTGTTCAAGTACATACATTCAGATTGTATAGGTTTTATTCCTAAAATATATTCTAATTTTCCAAGGGGACAGGGATAAGAAAATGCAAGAAATAAAACCTAAAATAACAGAGGTGATGCACCAAGGAGTGAAGAACATATACTTTTCCAAAATACATGGACCATTAGATGTAATACTATCACCATGCACACGTAACCGAAAAATGCAATGAAAGATCAGAAAGGAAGAAATGAACGAGAGAGAGGGTTAAAAATCATCCACAGACTCGTATTATTGCTCCAAAGGTTTGATACGATGCATTACATTGGCCAAGAGGATGGATCTTGCATTACAAAGCTACTAGGAGGTTCAAAATTCCACAACTCCACTTATAGACAAGAGAAGAAGGGAGAGGCAGAGAAAAATATCCAACATTAAAAATAAGTCGATCTCTTACATTTATAGACCAAGGAGAGAAAGAAAAGAAGAGGAGGACAAAAATCTGATTTAAAATCTCAACCACCAGCCATCAAAGCCTACAAATCCACCCACAAACTGTCAAATCGGTTCTCCATGATGCTCGTGTGTTGGAGAAGGAAGAATGGCAGATTGATCAAGATCTGATCATTTTGAGCAATCGGATCACACATTAATGGTGAGGAAGACATTTTTTCAAATCCTTACCCACCAAAATAGATATCCAGTTGGCTTTCCATGATGTTTGCATGCAAATAAAATATGCAGTCAGTCTCCATGATTGCTTGCATGTCAAGAAGATAAAATGGTGGATCAATCAAAATCTGATCATTTTGAGTAATCGATCATGCATTAATAGTGTGAAAGATGTTTTTAAGATTTTAACCCACAAGATCCTAAAAAAAAACAATATGTTATGCTTCCATGGAATAGGGGAGGTCGAGATCTTTCCAATGGTATCATTTTTGTTGCATTTGGAGCTCTAGTTTGAAAGATATGACCATTTGAATTTTTAAATCAAATCCATACAAAAAAATGAAATTTTTCACAAAACAGATATGCGGGCCCTAAAATACAACTTACTTCCTTTTTTTCAAAAACACGCAAAAATCACAAAACCTCTGCATCCCCGTAGCTCCGACATTACAATTTTTCCCAAAGGCTTCGTGGGAAAACAATTGAAATTTCACCCTATTAGTGCGAATCACAACACCCCTAGATGTTTCTCATATTTCTAGTTTGATAATGGGCATCCAGTGTGATTGCACAACATTGAATTTTTTCCCCAAGTGTGGGACTTGCAAAAATGGGAAAAAACTCTCCAGATTAAAGGTTGGTTCCTATTCCTCTGTTCAGGTGCATGCATTCATTTTTAGAGGATCTATTCTAAGTCCTACTCTAATTATTTCCAAGGGACCAAGGTGAAGAAGAAGTTACATAAATAATGAAATCTAAGCTAATGGAGGTGATGCACCGAGGAATGATGAACTCCCACTCTGTTGTTAAACACAAGACCATAAAAATAATACAACTCACATGCACAAGTAACCAAATTTGTAATGAAAAGATCAGAATGAATGCAATGGAAGTAAGAAAGGGGCTGGAAATCACCCACAGGCTTATTTTATTGCTCCACAGAGTTGATACAAAGCATTACAATGGCCAAAAGGCATAAATTTTGCATTTACAGATTTATGGAAGGTTTGAAAACTCCACAAATTCACTATAGAAACAGAGAGAATAATGGAGATACGAGTAAAAACTTCCAACCACTACAAAGAATAAAGTTCTTCCATTTATAGCCGAGGCAAGGAGAGAGAAAACAAAGGAAGAAGAAAATCTAATCTTTTCCTCAACCATCAACCATTAATTTCTTTCAAATCATCCTGCAAAATCATTAAATTGATTTTCCCTTTTTTACCCTACGTGATGGAGAAGCAAAAAAAAGGAAAATGGAATAATTGTGATGTCTTTGAAGTAGTCGATCTTGAATTCAAGGTGTGAGAAGACATTCTAGGGTTTTCCCCCATCAAATCGAGCTAATTATCCATCCTTGGCGTGCTAGAGAAGAAAACCATGGTAGCTCGAGCAAAAAATGACTTGTTCAAAGCAATTTGATACACATTGAAAGCGTGAAAGATGTTTTTTGAATTTTCTCAATTGAAATACACAAAACATGACTTTTTATGTATTCAATGCATAGAGGGGATCAAGATCTTTTTTTTTTTAAATATTTCATCCAAATCTGATCTAGGAATCGAAAGATATGCCCTCTATAGTTTTTTTAGGCAAAATAGGGAAAATTTAGATCAAAAATTAGGTCGGCGGGCCAATATCTAATATTTTCCCCCTTTTCTTGCAAATTTGGAAAAATTACCAAAACATTTCTTCGGCCCACCGCTCTGAGGACACATGGCATTCTCTAATTGGCTGATGGGTCTAAAAATTTCATTTTGGCCCTTTTAGCAAGTTTGGAAATTTTCCCAAAATTCTCCGGATGTGGACATGTGGCACCCTCTGATTGGATGTGGAGATATAGCCCCATTCTTGCCTTTTGATTTTTTGCATCTTTGGAAAAATTTCAAAAATACACTGATGCCCAAATCCCCCCCAGATGAATGGACACGTGGCATGTTTTGATTGGTGGTGGGTTTTCGTTTCTATTTTTTCCTTTGAGAATTTTTGCAAAAAGGCAAAAACCTAAAAATACTTCCACCACCCGCCACTCTGCCTTGACACGTGGCATCATTTAATTAGTCGGGCCTTAAATGTTTCATTTTCCTTTGACATTTTCACCACTTTGGAGATATTATAAAATTCTCCGATGCATCGATGTCCGCTGATGAATGGACACGTGGCATATTTGTCTTTGGTCAGCAGGATGCACTTCTAATTTTGTCTTTGAGAAATTTGACAAAAAAGGCCAAAAAACTTAAAAATTTTCTGCCGCTCCTCCTTGACATGTGGCACATTATGATTTGTTGTGGGCTTTCGAGTGGGATTTTACATGTGTTTTTAGCTCAAAAAGGCTAAGTGTCAATCTTTTCTCCGCCTCTCGCTTGTGCACTGCTCCTCGGACACATGTCACCTTTTAATTGGCTATGGGCTTTTGGAGTGGGATTTTATATGTGTTTTTATCCAAAAAAGGATAAGTGTCAAGTTTTCCTCCGCCTCTCCACCAACTTGCCTTCATACTTGGGCAAATTTTGCATCCAACCTCCGCCAAGCCATAACTTTCAAAATATTTTTAGTTAGGACTTCTTTACCTTTTTGGAAAGGGGAGACAAAATCCTATCTGATGAAGTAATAACCAAAAATTTTGAGTGCCAAAAATCCATGAAAATCGAGATGAAGCACAAGGAAGGATAAAATGAAGACAAGTTAGCCAAAATAATTAGGGGCTCATTTTGGATAATAATTTTGGCGACTCGGAGGGTCATATTCTGCTAAATGAATGATTAGTGGCCTTTTGAAGCACCCAATGGGTATGGAGTCAAGACTATATCCTACAACCGATCTCGAACACGAAAAACTACCCCTTAACCACTTGGAAACCCACTTTGAAACTTTGATTTGATATTCACAAAAAGCCACTGAATGCACTACATAAGAGCAACAAAATAGCACCAGAAAAAACTATGTACAAAATTGGAAATCATACATACCTCAAGTGGGATATGTAGAGTGTGCACAAGCATTTTGTCTGCTGAAAATAAACCTACCTACTCTATTCTAACCAAGAAGAAAGGGAACTCAAACAAATCCTACAACCGGAAGGGAGAAATAGCTTCCCTTCCTCAAGAATGGAAGTCATGCAACTGATTTGGCACTGAACATAACTAGTTGGATGAGTGAAAAACTAGCTACAAGCTAATATTCCACCCAAATCATTAAGGTGTCAACTGAAAACAAAAACAATACCTCTTTTAGGTGCTCTGCATTTGGACTAAAGAGGCATTGTAGTTGATCCTTGGTACTTTTCATAACATCCTCATGCTTAGAAGCAAGCATGACTGGTTGTGGCTCCTCTTTTGGCTCCAATGAATCCAAATACCTGATTGGGAAAGGTCTGATCCTTGAAGTTTTCCCATTGCTTTGAATTTTAACTCCAACAATGGAGTCTTTCTACAGATATTCTTGGATGGATGGTGTGGAAGAGATGATGAAAACTTCTTGCTCTTTCTCTTCCTCTGCAGCTGGTATGGCTCTTAGAAGATCAAATTCTTCCAACTTTGATCCAAGAGGCATGTTGTAAAATACAGGTTGTTGTCCTTGAATGCTCTCCTTCATGGCAGCAGGCTCGTGTGGTTGGAATGTTAATGATGGAGGAGAAAATGATGTGATCTCCATGGGCTCCTCCTCATCAAAACATTCATCTAAGTCTGATAAACAATCAAACTCTTCAATGTCCAGCTGCAAAAAAGTCTCTCCTTCTTGTATGGTGATCTTAAAATATGCATCTTCTTCACCATGTGTAACTTCATCTTCAAACGTGAAGCTTGTCATCTCAAAATCATCCTAAAAAACAAACTTTTGGAGAGATGAAATGGGAAATAAATCTGCAACTTCTTGTGCAACTTGCTACATGTGCTTAACCTTCTCCATGTTGTTCTTCTAATATTCAACTCGTTCACCATGGTTTCCTTTATCCTTCAACATTGAGTTTGAAAGATCAAAATCCTTTTCAACATTAGAACTCAAGAGCGATGAAATGGAAGGAAGAACTGAAGGTTCTTCTATAGCCTCTCTTGTTCTCAAATCCTTTGGATCTGCATTTCTCTCCTCCAAATCTGGAATGTACTCCTCGTCTTTTGGATTTGGAGCTCCTTCTCCTTCTTCTGCTGCTTGAAGACCATCTTACTCTTGATTGAACTCTTCCTCTAGCATGAAGTTTTTCAAATCAAACTCTTCAATCTGCTGCTCTAGAGGACTAGTTAGGACTCCAAGATCTCTTTTAGAATTGTCTTCCATCATGGACTCATTAACCAAATCAGGCCCTTCAAATGAGAGCAAGGAAACATCAATGAATTCTTCTTCTTTTGTTGCTACAAAATCTAAGCTCTTTAATGGGACTTTGAGCTGATTTTTTTCCTCTTCCATGACTGATTTTGCAGCTTGGATTAGATCAACATCTCCTTCTAGCAGAGTGCCAACATGGACACTACACTTTGAGTAACTTGACTATTGGTCTTCTTTCTTCTCTGCTGCTACAAAATAAGCCTTAACCACCATTGACTCTTCATCCTTAGCCTCTTACAGTAGGCTTAACCAGAAAAAAAAAATTCAATTCCATACCTAAGAGCCAAGCTCACTAAACTTTTGATCATTTCTTCTTGTGTTGGATTGTCTTCTTGCTTTCCTTGACTGATTTTTGCAATCTCTTCTTCCTTGCATGGAATTGGGGATGCAAGAGGAGAAGTAGGTTGGGATTCAACCATTTTTTCATTTTTTTATGGTGGTGGAAGAGATGAAGCTTCTTGTTTATTTGGAGGGGAATGTATTTGATTTGGACCTTGTGGAAGGGTTTTTATTTCAAAGAGAAGCAGAAGAAAAACATAGATGGGATGGAAGACTAGGGGATGGGAAATGGTTTTCACAACTGGAGCAACATTGTTGGGCTTTTAATTTGGTATTCAAAATGAGATGGTTTTTCTTGAGGAATGGAAAGAGGAAAACCAGATGATGGTGTAGAAGTTACCCATTTACAAGGTTGCTCAAGTACCAAATTCGTAGGCCTTTATCTCTTCAGTTCATTGTGCAAGTTGGGACAACATCTCCACCATGAATTCCAGCTTCTCCCAAGGGCTGTAGTGTCTTGAAAGAGGGCGTTCCCATGGACAAGGTTCCCTGCATCCAACTTTGAATACCTTAATTTGTGTTATAGCCCTTAATTGAACCATATTATCCTCTATGTTTTTATCTTCTCTAGCAGATCTGCATTTTCCACATAGTTGTTATTGCATGCGTACCCTTTCCCTTGATATGTTTCATAACCAAACTGATTTTGGTATTGGTCATATGGGTATGCATATTGGTTTTGAATCTTCTCATAATGTTGATCTGGAGGATTTGAGAAGTATATTGGAGGTGGAATGTATTGATGTTGTTGTAAGTGTGAATTCCATGATGGAAATGAAGTCATGATTGCACAACTTCATGGAATGGAAGAAGATGGAAAGATGTGGAAAGAAAGATGAATGAAAATGAATGGAAAGAAGGTCTATGACTTCAAGATGGGTTGTTGACCAGAGGGAGTCACTAGATGTGCTTTCATGTGTCTCCAAAGGTGGAATCCCCCAAGAACACATCAACTTGATGAAATAAAAGTGAAGGCCTCTTCTCCCACCACCCGTGCCAAAAAACCTGTTAGTGCGAGAATCACAACACCCCTGGATGTTTCTCAAATTTGTAGTTTGATAATGGGCATCCAGTGTGATTGCACAACATTGATTTTTTCCCCAAGTGTGGGACTTGCAAAAATGGGAAAAACCTCTCCAGATTAAAGGTTGGTTCCTATTCCTCTGTTTAGGTGCATGCATTCATTTTGCAGAGGATCTATTCTAAGTCCTACTCTAATTTTTTCCAAGGGACCAAGGTGAAGAAGAAGTTACAGAAATAATGAAATCTAAGCTAATGGAGGTGATGCACCGGGAATGATGAACTCCCACTCTGATGTTAAACACAGACCATAAAAATTCTAAAACTCACATGCACAAGTAACTTGATTTGTAATGAAAAGATCGAATGAATGCAATGGAAGTAAAAATGGGCTGAAATAACCCACAAGCTTATTTTATTACTCCACGAGAGTTGATACAAAGAATAACAATGGCCAAAAGGTATAAATATTGCATTTACTGATTTAGGGAAGGTTTTAAACTCCAAAATTCATTGCAGAACACGAATAAGGGAGATACAGAGTAAAAACGTCCAACCACTACAAAGAATCAAGTTATTACATTTATAGCCGAGGCAAGGAGAGAGAAAACAAAGGAGGAAGCCATATCTGATCTTTTCCTCAACAATCAGCCATTAGTTTCATTCAAATTGGCCTGCAAAATCATTAAATTGATTTTCCATTTTCTACCAGTGCACTTTGGAGAAGCAAAAAAAATTGAAAATGGAATAATTGTGATTTCTTTGAAGTAATATGATCTTGCATTCAAGGAATGAGAAGACATTCTAGGGTTTTCCCCTATCAAATCAAGTTGAATGTCTATCCTTGGCGTCTGGAGAAGAAAACCATGGCGGCTTGAGCAAAAACTGACTTTTTCAAAGCAATCTGATAAACATTGAAAGTGTGAAATATGTTTTTCACATTTTCTCCATTGAAATCCACAAAACATGACATTTTATGTCTTCAATGCATAGAGGGGATCAAGATATTTCCAAAAAATATGATCTTGGAATAAAAATATATGCCCTCTGTAATTTTTTAGGTGAAACAGGCAAATTTAGGTCAAAAATCAGGTTGGCGAGCAAAAATCTGATATTTCCCCCCTCTTTTTGCAAATTTGGAAAAATTCCCAAAACTTCTCTGCAGTTCGCCGCTCCCAGGACATGTGGCACTCTCTGATTGGCTAGCGGGTGTAAAAATTTCATTCTGGCCCTTCTAGCAAATTCATAAAATTTTCCAAAAATTCTCCTGGATGTGGACATGTGGCACCCTCTGATTAGCTGCGAGATGCAGCCCCATTGTTGCCTTTTGATTTTTACAACTTTGCAAAATTTCAAAAATACTCCCGCGCCCGATCCCTACCGATGAATGGACATGTGGCGTGTTTTTATTGGTCGTTGGGTTTTCGTTTCTATTTTTTTGTTTGAGAATTTTTTAAAAAGGAAAAAAACCTTAAAATCCTTTTGCCGCCCACCGCTCCGCCTTGACACATGGCATCGTTTCATTGGCTTTGAGCCTTAAATGTTTCATTTTCCTTTGACCTTTTCACCACTTTGGAGAAATTCTTAAATTCTCCCGATGCATCGATCTCCATCAATGAATGGACACATGGCACCTTTTTATTTGTTGGTGGGGATGTGCTTCTACTTTTTCCTTTGAGAAATTTGACAAAAAAGCCAAAAAACTTAAAGTTCTTCTATCTGCTGCCACTCCACCTTGACACGTGGCACGTTATGTTTGGTTGCGGGCTTGGAGTAGGATTTTACATGTGTTTTTAGCTCGAAAAGGCTAAGCGTCAATTGTTTTTCTGCCTTCCACTTGTGCGTTGCTCCTCGGCCATGTGGAACCTTCTAATTGGATGTGGGCTTTTAGAGTGGGATTTTATATGTGTTTTGTAGCCAAAAAGGCTAAGTGTCAAGTTTTCCTTCGCCTCTCTTCCAACCCGCCTTCATACTTGGGGAAATTTTGCATCCAACCTCCGCCAAGCCATAACTTTCAAAATATTTTGAGTTAGGAGGACTTCTTTACCTTTTTCGAAAGGGGAAGAAAAATTCTATGTGATAAAGCAATGCCTAGAAAAGTTTGAGTGCAAAAATCCATGAAATTCGAGATGAAGCACAAGGAAGGAGAAAATGAAGGTAAGTTAGCCAAAATAAGGAGGGGCTCATTTTGGATAACACGCCATTTTTTCCAGAAAATGCCAAAAAACTCAAAACTATGAAAGTCCCCTGCAATGACCCGCAAGCCTGCTACTTGTCAATTTTCCATTTAAAGAACATTCAAATCGTCAGGTGCTTAGGCCAAAAAATGAAAATTTTACCTTTTGCTAAAAAAAAAGGGGTAAAAAGTTCAAAGTATCTCCATAACCCCCGCATGACTTCCATCATGTGTCATGTTTTCATTTGTCAACAAACCCCTTGGACTCCCACATTCGCGCTTGCAAATTATGCCTTTTATGCCAAAGTTAGCAAAAATTTTGAAAGTCTCCCACAAACCCGTAACCCCGCCAATTGCATTTTAGCCAATAGAAACCTCACCGGCCCGTGGGCCAACAAAGTAAACTTGCACTTTTCCATTTGAAATGTAAAAGTGCTAAAATTATCGCCGCTTCCCATGAAGTCCACCCTTGGAAACTTTGGAAAAAATTCATTCGCAGCCCCGCAACTACTTATTTGGGAAAAAATCGTCTGCGGCCCCGCAATTTTTCTTTTTGGAAGAAAATTTCCCCAAGACCCGCCGAAACTTGGAAATTTTTGCAGAAAACCTTCCCTAGGCCCGTTGGCCTGCATTTTTGGGCAAAAACGCCTTCCCAGGCCCACAGCCCCATAACTTTCAAAATGTGAGGAGTTAGAAGGAATTCTTTACCTTTTTCGAAAGGGGAAGAAATTTCCTATCTGACGGAGATGTTTTCAGGGATCCTTAAGTACTTAAAATATTTGAAAATTCAAGTTGAAGCACTAGAGGAGAAACAAAGGTGTAGTTATCCAAAAATAAGCATGGGCTTATTTTGGATAACAGTTCCAACTTCGTTGTATGGTGTGAGAAACCAAATAGAAAAAAAAAGAGATAAAGAAAAGAGGCCAAAGATTGTTGTCATCCACTATATTTCATTCTTAGGAATCATGTAAAATTTATCATGCTTTTAGGACCTAGAAATCTACCCAAGTGTGTGATTTTTATTTATATTGGTATGAACTTTATGTTGTTGAGTTAATACTCGATAACGTAAAATAGATAGAGGATTCATACTATATAATCGATGTATATTGTGCAGATAATAACATGTCGAGTGGACAAGTGAGGCATGCAATCATTGTAAAATGAACTCGCTGAGACTAGCAAATGTAAGTGACCCTAGGGGTGCACCATATGTTCTGTGTGTACCTATGTTTGATGAAGTTACTAATTATTTCATATTAAATATTGACCTTAAAAATAAGAGGAAAAAAATACTCAAAGTCCCGTATATGATAAATATTTGTAAAGTATGCATAGTATGTAAAAGTGTGTAAAAAGGAAAGTGTTCACTTGATATGTAAGAGTGTAAAATGAATGAAAACATTCCTAGAAATTTTGTAAAGATAAAATTTTTAGGCGATCTCAAGCTGAGAGTGAGTTTTTTTGGGAGACCAAACACCAAGAATGTGTTTTTAGGGAGATCTCATGCCAAGAATGATTTTTGTTGGTGATCTAAAACCAATGACAAAGTGTTGGGGAGAGAGTTATAGTGTTACTCTCATTCCATGACTCTCCCCAATGGGCACCACTTTAGATGGTACATCCCTCATGTTTTACTTTTGTCCCTAATTAGTTCTTGATTAGTTCTTGATTATTTCAATTGTACTAATTATAACTAATTGTAGGATATTTCATGTATTCTCGTGAGTGGAGGACTGCCCTCACTGTAACTATAGAATTACTTTGAAGACTTATGTGAAGTTTTTGATCTAATAAGTAGATTGTATGTGCCCTTAGGACATTAGCATCTAGGGAGGATACACACACTCAGGAACTACTATCTTATGCTAGGAACTAGTGTTTGTGTTGTACTGAGGAACCGTGTCAAATTCTTGTTAGTTTTGTGACTATATGCTTGTTTTGATTTTGTAATTTAGTGATATGTGTTGTAGTGATGAGATTCTCTAGTGGTGATTTGTTCACCCAATGTATGCCCCCACATTTTTAGTGCATGTGACCTATGTAGGATAATGTTGACAAAAGGATAGGACCTAATCTTATGGTAAAGTGGTTACTTGTAGGGGTAGGGGATGTGCATGGTAGAAACCAAGGCACATTCAAACAAAGTGGCTAGTAACATCTATTAGTAGAAAAAGTAGCGAGAATGCAATAGAAGAAAATCTAACAAGTAAATGTGAAAACAAAGTGGACCACAAAAAGTGGTTTTCAGATATGGGACATCTCTCACAATGTCACAAGATAATTAAGGCCAAAACAACCATAAGAAACCAAATATTTATCCAAGAAGACATAGTGCATATCCCGTAAACAATAGCATATAATAAAATAATGGCTTGCAAAGTGTATCATATAACCATGGTTGTAGGTACTCCTACAAAGAAAATACTACACATGAAGCACCCATTAGCATGTCAAAAATAAAAATAATATGCCATGACATGTATGTATCAATGGAAAGTAATGTGCTACAAAGTAAAAGTAGTAAATAATAAAATAATAGCAGTTGTAATGTGTGAGTGTAATAAAGGTAGATGCCCCTAGGATCCTTGATGGGACTCGCAAAGGATAAAATGTTGAGCATCATTATAGCATGTAAGAAATTATAAGATATTTGTATTCATAACTTGATACCAAATGAACGTGAATGTGTATATGATAAAGATAATGACATACTAAGTATTCGGCTAACATAGTAAAGAAATTATGATCATATAAGTAAAAAATATTAAGTGTAACCAAGACATCCAAATACAATGTATGAGTCTGATGCAATGTGTGAATGTGATAGGATTAGCCTACCCCAAACAAATATGCATGAGATAAGGTTCATTTACAAAAGACCCCTTAATAGTAAATAATGTACCATAGAAACGAGAGTGCATCATTGGGAAATGGTTTGAGATTTTGTGGTAGAAAGATAGATCATGACCCATACAAGGTGAAAAGTTAATTTGGTGAGGTTCCTTTTATATTTAGACCCTCATTATTCGAGAAGGAACAATGGAAATAAAGAGAGTCATAGGATAATGACTCGAAGTACAATGTGTGTATCGAAGGTGTTTAAGAGTGATGAGAGAGAAAATATATAAATCACAGAGCATGATAGGAGATGTTATAGACAAATTATGATGCTAAGAGGGGGTGGAAGAAAGATTGATATCCTCTAATTTTGTGATGATAAATAGGCTATAAAATTATAGTGAATGGTACGATCCCTCAACCTAATATCCAATGAGATAAATATGTGTGACGATGCTCTAATATTGGTGGGGTGTGATATTAATGATGTAACTATGAAGGAGTCTTATACATAGTAAGAGGTGAAGAACACCTATGTTAAGGGGCTTCTGAGTAGGGGACTTAGGCTGAGTGTTGGACTACTAGACCAATAGGGACGAAAAATTGTGAATTAGGTCATGTGTGAATAAGAGAACTATGTGTTGGGTGTGATTTAGGTAGGAAAATCCTTAGAGGCATAGATATTGTAACGGTGTAAAGATATCAACAATAATAGGCTTAGGAAATGGTGTACATGGTGTAACACCTTTAAGAGTCATAACCTTATTGTTGTGAATAAAATTTAAGAATAAATTATTCATTGATGGGATGGCATAGGCGGGGAGGATACATGAAAGACCTAAGAGCATGTCATAACTTTAATTTGAAGATGCCACCGTAAATGGTACAATCATGGTAAGAGGCCCAACTATAAGTGGAATCCTAATTTAGCCAAAATAATTATGAAATGGATACAATATATTAGATGTTTTGACATTCGATGGAAATGATAAGTTCAATGGATCACACATTGATAGAAGCCGCTCGATATATGATGGTGTTATTGATGGTATATGAACCAATAAAAACATTGATATGTAATGAATCATAAGTGAATGTAGCATGATAATCGTGATCTAAAAATGAAATGAATGGTGGTGATGCATCAACATAAGTTACAAGTAAATCAAGGGGCCCTAATGAAGAAGAGGGTGAACTCGATATTCATGATTATCATTAGAATCAAAATCTTGCATTTTATGCTTTGGAAAAGCTTTATTGAATTTTTATTATTTTTAATTATTGTTGACCAACTTATTAGTAAATAACTTAGGTAGTTTGAGTAAATTATTTTCAATAATATGCATGAGTTTGAAGCAATGACTAATATAATTCCCAATGAAAATTGATGGTAGTCACATTTTACATTTTCATAATAGTTTTGGCCAAAAGGGTGACGGGGTTGAGATTTAGAATCGGTGGAAGTATGATTAGACTACTTTCGTTGCATTAAGGCCAAATAAACAAATGTGCATAGGGTAATTTGGTCAAAGTACACTTGATAGATTGTTATTGAATATTTTCGGTGGGGAGACAACATTAATGAGTTTCCTTTGCTTTTGTGGGCTTAGGAGATGGCTTGAATGTATAGTTAGGTTTGAACCTATTAGAAGGAGAGGAAGGATTATCATGATATTTTTACTTTCCCATAGATAGGAGTTTGAATTCACACATTAAGCATATGGCATAATTGTTCAAATGAATGAGATGTATCAAAGATAACATGTTCTGAAGTGGTGGTAACAACATTTAAATAAAGAGATTTTGTAATTCGAATCAACAAGGACATTGGTCATCCGAGTTAGGTTTTTCTTGTAATTCATAACATAGTCAGTTAGATGCTCATTATATTTTTGTTTGATTTGATAAAGTTATGCATAAGAGATCTTGGTGCCACTATTTATTGAAACATGTACAAGAAAAGGATGAAATAGATTTGTAAAAGAAGTTACGGAGTGAACGGGTAGATCATAAAACCAACGCATGACATACTGTTGAAGACTTCAAGGAAATATCTTAGATAACAATGTATGATCATCTACATAGTCAAGGTATGCCATATGAAAATATTGAATATTCTCCTAACCATCACCATTTCCATTGAAGGTGGGTAGCTTAGGGGTAACAATGTTAGGAGGAAGGTGTTAAGATTAAATATAAGGTATAAGAGGACTATGAAGGGGAAAGGAGGAATATAGAGATAAAGAGGCATGCAAATTACCTTATTGTAATTGATGGATTTGAATTTGTATATTATGATAGAGAGAAGATAGGTCATGAGTTCCTGAAGAGGATAATTTTTGGGTATGAGAGGTAATAGCCATAATAAAATGGTTGACCTAGGATTAGAAATAGAAATGAGAATACTTTATGTAGGTAGAAGAGTGGAATGAGGAGGACGAGTCTTACTAGGAAGAGATGTGTCATTAGATATTCAAAGCTTGAGCTCAGCTGGATTAGTGGCTTCCTCATAAGGATCGAATAAGAGGAGATATAGATCTCAAGAATGTTCATAGAGATGGACCAAGATGTTATGGAGATATTCATCAGTAATGATGTCATTAGTGGAAACCATGGGAGAAGAAGCAAAAGAATGTGGAGAAGATAGGGTTAAAGTGATGGATTCACCAAATGATTTAATAAAAATAGAATTATGAAACCCTATTTTGGAGTGACTAATGTATAAATGCTAAAATACAGAAAATGACACAAGCAAGCTATGATGTAAAGTATGAGACCTTAATCAAGAGATAGAGATAAAATGCCTTAGGCCGATATCTGCGTAACCTAGAACCGATATGGAAAGGAGACGTGTCGGACAAGATATAAAAAGCATCGTATATGACCAATAAAAAATCGGGGTTGTATGAATGAAGCCATATGTGGTCACCTGTGATAAGGAAAGGGTACTTGGGTGTTGGAGACTACTTAGGAATTGTTGACTACACAAAATCTCAGAATCTAATTTTTGATATATCAAAAGACCTTCATTATTGTTCCATTTTGATCACTTGATGGTTCTGGAGGTCCCTGTAACCTACGAGACAAAAATCCCTTACAAAACCCATAAATCACATCAAACCTAAAAATAAAAATGTAGAATGGGCGGTTAGACCGACCACCGGAGGTCACTCGAGAAAATGAACTTACACTTAGTGCTTCACTACATCTCAAACTCCATGTAGTTTTTCTAAGTGTGAGAAGGAATTTTACCCTAGGATGCCCTTGTGAAATTTACACTTGATATCTAGATAGATCTAGAATGTAAAAATGTATCAAATTTCTTGATGGAACAAAAAGAACTTCCCACTTCCTATGCATTGTATGTAGAAGTATGTAGCCCTTGTCCCTTGTATGGATGCTATATAAATTATTTGGAGTACTTTAGGTTCCTTTTTGAATGCAAGATTAGGTGGTGATAATAATGCTTAGAGATTTTTCCTTCATTTTAAACACATAACTCTTTATTTATATGATTCCCTTAGTTTAATTTCGTAATTGACAACTTGAAGTCCGACCCATAAGTGAAAAATATGTCAAAATTTTAAAAATATATACAAAAGCATCAAGTAAGATAATAAAGAGTCAGTGGTGCCAATAGTGGACATGTCCACCAAGGCATTGCATCGTGGGAAGGGCACTAGTGTCTACAGCCATAATAGATAAATAATTAAAGTTTCAACTAGTTTGTAGGGTGTGCAAGACCAAATAGAAAGCAAGAGACAAATAAAAGAAGCCAAAAATAGTTTCCATCCACTAGTTCTCTTGATTAGGAATCATGTAAATTCTAGCATGATTTTAGGACCTAGATAAGTACCCTAGTTCATGATTTTGTGTCTACACCTAGATCGATTGATGTGCATATTTTATCACAATTCTCCCAATTCTCCCAATCAATGGTAGTTTTCAATCTTTCTAACTTGATTTTTTGTGATATAATTTCAAAACAAATTATTTGTTTCTTATTGAATGTATTAACTCAAGGATATTAAATTTCATAAGTGATAATAATGTTAAACCTAATGTGAGCAGATGAAAATTCACATTGTAAATCTATAAAATATGAATGGCTTCTCCATTCCAAAAGGTTAGAAATTTTTAATTGTGGTAAGTTACTCGATTTCACTACTACATCAAGAAATAAAAATAAAATTTCCTCTATATCCTTGTCTATGTTCCTTTTTCCTCTATACTCGAGTTACTTTTCCATAATTTTGATCTTGTCAACCAATAAGGAACATTGTGTCATTCATTAATGTATCTGTAAAACTTTGTGTCGATTGTTTATTAGTATTATTGATTCCTTACATTTTTTTTCTTCTAATTCCATGTGGATATACTCTAGTTAATATACATTTGAATTATATTATCCCTCTCTTCGTATTTTCCTACTCTTCTTTACCTTTTCTCAAACTAAATTCTTCCCTTATAAACACTACAAGCACTTTGCTGCAGGTATAGTGGAGTATTCATGTGTAATAGATAGCCTAATGGAAAACCTATTGGAGGCATAATGGAATAAGAAGGGGGGTGAATCATTCCTTAACAAACTATAAATTAATATTTCAAACTTGTATATACTAAATGCGTATAAGCATTCGATGATTCATTAATGTGTGCATAAAACAACCAATCATGTGTGCAAGAACCATAAGCAAAAATATCATCAACACAAGAAAAAATATATAATTTGGAAAACCTCAAGGGAAGAAAAACCATTGAATAAAAATCTAATCTTGATATGTTTTATATTTAGTGAGGCACCAAGCCCATAAGGAGCACTAACCCTAAGTTTAATAGCGAACTAACCCTAAAAGGAGCACCAACCACTAATTTTGTGATGCACCAACTCCATAAGAAGGATAAAACCCCCAAGATGATAAATAAACCACTCAACCACCTTATTGGGATATGATATCTGATTTATTTCTATCACAACTGATGGATAGGAAGTATTCAAACACGCATTTCTTCAATAAAACCCTAGCTGAGCAATCTTCAAGAAACAAACTCTTCAATCACTTCTCAAACCTTCAAACACTTTCACATTTCCTTTTTGATCTTCCTCAACCTATAACACAATTTATTCAACCTCAAATCATGCTATAACACCTGTAAATCTCTCTCACCTAGGTCACACACCTTACACACACACAACTAGTTTGCAAAATCACCCAAAACAATGCTTTTATATGATCCTCTTTATTTAAATTTCAAAAAAAACCCTTTTCATTCCTTTGGATCAACCCATAAATCAAGGAAACATCACAAATTTTAATTACAACATTCACAAGTGACCCAAGTAGGACGTCCTAGCTAAAAACCTCATTACATGTGCCAAAAATCACTCAAAACCCCCTACGAACAAAGATAAAAATTACCTTGCATAAAATACATAAATAGTAATTACCATTTAACCCTTACACATGATTAAAATATCTTATAACATTCATACATTGTTGCAATTTATCTCAACCAATAAAATTATTTCATTTAATGGGCCCAATGCTCTTTGTATTTCTGAAAACAGTTGTTTCCTACATCCTTCAACACCCTAGAAACTTAATTATGCCACCAAATATCTTATAATCAACCAAAATATTCCAAGTGACAACTTGATGGAATTTCCAGTAGCTTTATAACACTTCTAAACAAGTTATAAGCCTTGAATCAACAACATGCATAAACCACAACCACTTTTGTCTTTACCAAATCAACATGAGAAAACATCTATTTCCAAAGGTTAGATCATAAAAACAATTATATGAAAATTTAATACCTCTAAATGGATTAATTGGATTCAAAAATTCATCCATCTTCACATTCCATGTGATATAAAGAATCACCTAATCCATCTCATTCTTGATCAACTCGCAAACTTACAAAGAAAATGTATCTCGTCTTACATTTGGAAAAAAACCTTCATATCCAAAGAATGACATGGAAACATCATAAAAATACATCATCATGAGAAACCATGATATCACTGGAAATATTTATGAATCATATTTCCAACACATTTTGAATCATCTCAAAACTCCACCTTTAGCTCTAGATATAAGCATATCACTGAACCCTACTTTTTAAGGCCTCAATATTGCCCTTTGACCAGTTAACTGAAAAGGACCTCATTTGAAAATGTACCTAAATGAAAATTACCTAAAAATTCCATGTACATCAAGATCATCTCACATATTCCATGTCATTAATTTATCACATACCCCTTTTGTACAACCTTGTCACAAAATCTTCTTCTTCGGTAATTGGCCTATTTGAGTGGGACCCACTCATCAACATGACCACAACCATACATTTAATGAAATATATAAGATTCACCTACATCATCTAATAATCAATTATGATGAATCGATCAAAATAGGCTCACTATACTGCTTCTTCTGCAAGGTGTTCCTAGCTAGGGTTTAACTAGGGTTTTAGACCAATTTATCTTCTTAATGTTCATTCATAAAAAATAAATATGTAATGAATTTTTTTTTATTGAAACTTATAAAATCACCATAAAAACATCCACTAAATCAACAAGATACCATACAAATTGAAAACTTTAGGGTGAACATCGAAGTGCTAATGCGCGAGTTGGTGTTTCACTAGATTTAGATACCATCTCAAAAAAGTAGTCATAACATGTAAAAACACCTCATGTAAATCTGAAAATTTTCCCAAAAAACCATGACAAATCACACTAACATCTCCAATCATCATAATTTCATTACCATACATCAAAATTTCTAGCCTATCTCATTTGCATAGCCTCACCTTAGGGTTTTTCCTTGTATAATCTAGGGTCAACTGAAAGAATGTTATAACTCATCATGAAATCACTTAAAATGACCCAAACATACATGGTATACCATTATATACCTGAAAACATGTATCCATGAGTTTTTGTAGCTCCAAAACTCAATCTCACACCTCTTAGCAACCATACCTCCTCTAGAAGAAAACACCTGTAACATAGCCAATCACCAGTATCTACACCATGAAACTACTGTGAGTACCTAAACACTCTCCAAAAATTCTATCCATAATTTCAACATACTTCTCAAGAAACCAATAATCTCTTATCTCAATGCAACATCACCTAGGCACCTGAATAAGCTTGCAAGAGCAAGCAATCTTCATTGAATCTCACTATATCACCATAAAAAAAATATGAAAAAGTATGTCAACATTATATATATCATCATATGACCCTATTAAATTATCCAATGTTTCATTAATGTTGTTTTTCATTAACGAAAATACCTAATAGGACAACATGCCACCAATCCCCCTTTGTCATTGATGGAAAACTACCTAATCTTCTCCCCATTTTTACATTAATGAAAAATGAATACATGTAGATACATTTTCCTCACCTTATTCATCTTCATAGCATCATGTTTTGGTTGGAAATATCCACTAAATTTCTCAAACAAGATTAAAAACCCCGAACTTTCACTAAAAACCATATATTTCCTTCTTTTCAAACAAGTAATCACCATGCCCCCACTTGGTTGAGCATCTATAACATTTGAACATGCTCAATAACCATGAAATAATAAAAATTCACCTTATTTTAGATCCAAAACACCATATTTCATCTTCTACTTATGCAAAATAAAACACTTTCACTATCAACCTTATTTTAGCCTTCAAGAAACAACTATAGTAGGTTATGATCTGATTCATACACACCTTGAATCATGCCAACAATTTCAAATATAAGCATACAAAATTTCACTCCATATTTCATAAGAAAATTTAAAACCACCTTTTTTCTAGGCTTAATGCATTTTCCTTTGTTTTAGACCTTACAAGGACTAAGAGCCCTAAATAATCTTCTCTATGCTTTTAAAGCCAATTTAGACATGTTACTACATGTTATTCATACCTTACGTTGTCCAAAAACACTCCCCATGGACAATGGACACGTATCTCAAGTAAATAAACTCGTTTTTAAGAATTTTACCTTGGATTCATTGCATGAAAACACTTTTAGCAACTTTTGCAAGGTCCTAAAGATCATTTTCAATCTTTTACAGTCATAGTTTGACTAAGATTATGTAAATTTTGTCCTTGAAATATATTAACTTGTAAGATACATACCTCCGAAGTGCTTTAAGAAAATCCATATCACCAATTATAATACTCATACATTCTCCCCCAACTTTAGTAGACTCATACACATTTATGTGCACCTGAGCAACATCTTTTCATATGCTTTGACAAACATTGAGAAACAATCTTACCTTCCTCTTTTGTCAAGAGGTACTCTCTTGAGATGTAAAAATATACCAAAATACCACTTAAGGATGTAAATATGGACTTCCTATCCTAAATTACTCTACACACTATCCTAGCTCCTTAGAAACACTTTTGTGAGTATTGTAACACTGTATCACAACTCGGAGAGACACCATATTAAGAAAAACATTTCACGATTTAAGTAATTATACACCACAATGAATTCTTCATGAAAATATCATTAGAACCATTTAGGAATCACCTTGACAACACACAAGGACTTGACCACACAAAATACATTAGAGATTACTTTACTCTTCTCATCACAAAACATTATAGCTGTAGTTGAATATTTTCTCAAAACAAAAACTATTAAGAGCACCTATCATGCTTAAAAAAATTTGTGAACATATTGGTTTCTTCAAGTCTTTTTCATCTTATCACAAGATCACACATACCTCCTTGAGCTTTATACCTATTCAAGTTGATGAGAACAACATTTCTTACCTTAATGATCAACATACTTTATCTCTAGGTTTTCTCATAGCCTATAAATAGCTAATTTTGGGCTCAAGAAAAGAATTAGGACCACACCACCTTCTATCTTACTGAGATTTTTCATCAAGAAAAAATTATTGTATCCTTCATATAACTAATACTTACTAAGAATGATACACACAGATGTCTAAACTGTAGATGTATGTTTTTACTCCAACAAAATTGTTTATAGATATGAATACTCCTTATTATGCCATAGACCATAAAAAATTGACCATATGATAATTCTACCATACATTTCAATGTCATAATAACTTAGAGGATTAACAAGGTTTTTATACCTGTAGCTTACATCATGTAACACTTAGCTTGAAACAATTCAAGATCTTACTTAGGATTTTTGTTACCAAAACTATCAACTCACACACACAGTAAGAATATCCCACAAGTATTAATATATTTACATCTATAAACCACCATTTTCCTTTTTTCATTATGTTAAGATAATACGTTTAAAATATTAGCTCCATATTGCATCATTTTGACCTCCAAAACAATTTTCCATGAATACTATTGTGACACCTTTGAAAAACATATTCTAGGGAAAATAACATTCCCAACTCACCAATTTTAGCTTTCATGACTTAAAAAGTGGCTATTGAGACTTTATTCCACCAATAACGGAGTCATAAATTCTTTACATTCTCATAAAGATATCCATTCTTCATTTCGTCAACTAGAGCACTGTCACACTATTCTAGCCCTATCAAAGATTAAGTATCTTATTCTTCTATAATAAATGTTCCAACACTACTATGGATTATAGAGAGTGAACACATTATTATGCATCAAATAAACTTGCATCCTTTAGTCTTCATTGTATATATGATATGTATAAATTTTTAGATCAAAATTCATTATTAGGGCCTCCAAAAACAACATTCCATACATACCACTTAATAGTATTGTGAAGAATACAATCAGGGGCATAGAGACAACAAGAAGCATGAATTTTACACTTAATATCAAAAGACTTAATCAACATCACTTTTATAGCATTTCTTACACACTTGAACTCATGAATTAATATATATGGAATTCTCTATTGCAAATTCATGCTTGGAACCTTCCTCCTTTTATCTAATGCACACATGACATGAACACATCTTGTCGACAATCCTTATTTTAACGTTGTACTAATCAAGTTATCACTTGATCACTATATCCTTATTTCAAGATATTCTACAACATACTAATAGTGATATTTAAACATATAGGGCTCATGACATATGATATTAAATTTTACACCAACTTATAATTGTGCTAAAACAACTTTGATGTGATAATACTTGTTCATTGAGACACTTGGTGACATTTACAACATCTGAGACAACTTCACAAATTTATGCTAAAAATTAACAACTATACACATTTGATGCATGTAGTTTCAACATATGATAAACCTCATGACACCATAAAAATACTCGAACAAGAAACCGTGTTCTATACAAAACTCGAGACACACAACAGAGTAAAATTTTGACACAAAGATACTGAGTTAGATATTTAGGAGTTCTAAACCTTTTACACACACATTGTGACATATCAAAGAGACTCGAGAGAATATATGACAAGCTCAGACTAACCATATATCATGAATATGTAAACACAAAATTTAAGGACTTATTACATGCATTACTAAGATATTTAAGATAGATATCAATACTTTTGCATAAGAACCATCATCATGAAACAACATGACTATGAACAATAACTTAAGATGACATACCTTGAACTCATGGAGCAGGAACACATTGACTCACACAACATCCCTTAAATTTAATGTTTTATATGCTTTGATATAAATTCAAGAAGGATAACAAAGGTATAGATGCACCATGATGACCTAAATTAAGGTCTTAAAGAGGTCCCAAGACTTCTTGGGAGGCTGAAAATCTACTTCATCCTTTCTCTTAATATTTGATCCCATAGAAACACTACTACATACATTAACATCCACTCTTGATAAGAAACCATGGTTTCCTCTAGGTTCCCAAGTCCTTCTAGAACCATTTCCATACACTCTATATATTTGAACTCCATAGGCTTGCACTCTAGGACCTTGAGCATTCATATTTCACCTTGAGAAATAAAATTTACAGTTCCTTGACACATGACCAAACATATTACAACTGTAACACATTACAACATTCTTCCTCTTGAAACCATCACTAGAATTAGATGATTCATATAATTAAAATTTAGCAATATGACCTATCTCGGTACATGTGTAGCATATCACATTGATAACATATTCACTCTTATTGTCTCTCCATGCCTCGGTATCTTCAGGATCACATATCTTGATGAATATATTCTTATTTTTCATTGACTCAGATACTCCTAGATTCCATCCACAACCATTAGATTTATGACCATATTCACAAAACCAAAGACATTCACCATGAAAGGATCCTATAAATTTCCTTGGAGACCTTTTATTGCAATCTCTATCTCTATGACCAAAAAAATGACATGAGAAATAATAACCATTGAATGATATTTAAAACCTTGATGCATTATGTTTCCTATTAGGATTGGTATTCTCACTGTCCTTGGTGTATGTCACCTTGTTTTATTCCTTGGCACTTGGTTTATTATCTTCCTTACTTGAGATCATATCTTCTTTCTTCAATTCCTTTTCCTTTATATCCTCATTGAATCCCAAATCAGCCCTATCAAATATTGATCTTTGTTGGATAAGAAGATTATCTAGGCCATCTGCACTTTTCTCAAAAAAATTAAATTTTCTTGAGACTAGATCAAGTCTTGAATGTAAAGACTTCATGCAAATTTCATACTTGATGCACTCATCCTCATTATTCTTGAGTATATCATTGAGAAAAGAAACTTGTGATTTCAGCTAAGTACATTCTTCCTCTTTGACCTTTAGAGTTTGAGACAACTCCTCCATTTGTGACTCCAAAATATGAATAGTATGACTATGATCATGAGCATCTTTCTTGGATACAATGTTGGATACAAATATCTCTAAATATTCCTCAAGATTTCTTGTGATCTCATCATTTTATTTACTCTCATTCTTCAACTTTCCATCAAGGAGCTTAATTTGGTGTTCATGGTTTCTCTTCATTTCATAAATTTTGTGTGTGAGATTTTCATTCTCATCTCTAGCATGATAATTTCCTTTCTTACTACCTCCCAATTTGGCTCTTCACAATCTAAATCTGAATCACTAAATGCTTCTTCAAATTCATAAGTTACAAATACTAGTGGAGAATGAATTTTAGGAAAAATTGTATGTACTTATTACCTTCACTTGAAGTATAAAAAAAAATCATCTTTGGAGTTCTTTCTTTTCTAAGAAATCTTCTTCTTACCACCCATTTTGTGCTTCAGAAGATCTCCTTCAAGATGTTAAAATTCTCCAAAAGGACATATTATGATACCAATTACTGGAAGCACAATATACTAAGAGCGGGGTGTAAATAAGTCCTTATAAAACTTTAAATGCATATTTCAACATTGTATATACAAATACTCATAATAATACAACCATTCATTAATGTGTGCATACAAAAAAATCACATTTGCAAGAAACATAAGAAATATCATCAACAAAAGACAAGAGATATAAGTGGGAAACCCTCAAGGGGAAGAAAAACCACCTAAAAAAATATTATATCGATATGTTTCAAATTTAATGAGGAACCAACCCCACATGGAGCACCAACCACTACTTTAGTAGAGCACCAAACCCTAATTTTGTAAAACACCGACTACACAAGGAGGCTACAAACCTAAAATATGATCAAGAACCCAATCAACCACCTTATGAAGACTTGATATGTGATATTTTTCTTCCACAACTGATGGAAACAAAGTATTCAGCTAGAACTTCTTCAATCAAACCCTAAGTGACCAATCTTCACAAAATAAGTTGTTCAATCACTTTTCAAAACTTAAAACACTTGCACACATCCTTTATGATCTTCCTAAACCTACAAAACACTTTATTAAACCTCAAACCATCCTCCAAAACCTTAAAATATCTCTCACCTAGGTCACACACCTTGCACACGCACAATTAGCTTGTAAAAGCACAAAAAATAATGCTTTTATAAGCTCCTCTTGATTTCAAATTAAAACACAAAACTTTTCCCTCCTTTAGCTTGATCCATACATCAAGGAAAAATCCCAAATTTTAAAAACAATTGTCAAAAATACCCAATTACGTCACCTAACTAAAAATCTCATTACATGTGCAAATAATGGCTCAAAACCCGATGGGCACAAAGATAAAATGACCTTATTTCAAATACATACATATTAATTATGGATAAACCCTTAAACATGATTAAAATATATTTAAAATTCATACATGGTCACAATTTATCTGAACCAATACAAATATTTTATTTAATGGGCCCATGCTCTTTGAATTTCTCAAAACAGTTTGTTTCCTACATCCTTGACACCTTGAAAAATTAATTACACCACCAAATCACTTATGATAAACCAAAATATGCCATGTGAAAAATTTATTTTATTTTAAAAACTATAAAAACTTATTTAAAAATTATAAGCCTTGAATAATCCACCTTCTCAAACCACGGCCACTTTTTTTCTTTATCAAATCAACTTCTCAAACATGTTATTTCTAGAGGTTAGCTCATAACAAAAATTAGATGAACATTCAAGTCCCACAAATGGATTAATTGGATTAAAAATTCATCCCTATTCACATTTCATGTGATATAAAGCATCATCTAATCCGTATCATTCTTTAAACAACTCTAAACTCTCAAAAAATCACATCTTGTTCTGGACTGGAAAAAATTCTTCCTATAGAAAGAGTGACCTAGACGCCTCATAATGTGTACAAGGAAGAGTTGAAAAATCTATGAAAAGAGGCTAAAGAACCTCAAATCTTTCCTAAACTCAACCATGAACCATAAGATAAGAGCTGAACAAGAGAAACTAACATCAAAGCATTATAACTTTGATAAAAACATCAAAAACTAACATGTATACTAATCTCTACTCCATGAAAGTTTAATGAAAGTGAAGCTATTATAGATCCTAAGCAATCAAATTATGTGATTAGTTGTTTTCTCCCAAAAATAGTGAAGAGATCTCTCCAAGTTGGCTACATGGCCAAGCTTTAGATCTTCCCTTACTAACTATATTTGGAGTGGATGGATGCAAGATGGGGGAGCTCTTAACAATGGAGTATGGCCAAGATCTAAATGTTATATAGCTTAAAGCTATCACAAATGGTTTCTAATGCCTTTCCAAAGTGCTTGAGAGAGGACTTGTGAGTAAAGTTGTAAGTTGAATGGGTAGGCTTAGCCTTGTATTTATAGTTTTCCAAATGGAAGAGTTTGAACTTCTTGTGCATGTGGGACTAAAGCTCAAAAAGAACTTTAGATTAGATTAGGATAAACATGCTTTAGGCTTAGTTAAGCTAGGATTAGCGTAGTTAAACTTGATTAGCAAGTTATTAGAGACTCATTGAGAGTTGAGAAGAGTCGATTAACCATTTATGACTGATAGATAGCCTAGGAAGGCAATAGAAGTGGTCTAGAGAGAACTGGGAAGGTTCTAAATGGCCAAAAGGAGAAATTTTTAGCTAATAAGAGAGATATTAACAAAACTAGATGATTTATAGGAGGAATACGACCAAGAAGGTGTCATAAATGGGCATTTGAGAATGGAGTGAAGAATGGGGAATTAACAAGTAGTCTCGTTAGTCGATTGAATTGGATGAAATGCTAAGCGTAAGAATATTTTAGGTGTCTACATTTGACCCTCTTTGGGGTGGTGTAAGTGACGTCACTTCAAAGAAAGTAGACAAGCATAAAAAACTAATTTTTTTTAAGGGATAGAAGAAAAATGAGTAGAATGGAGGATGCCCCCTTGATTGTCGATGGGGTGATAGAAGAACTCGATCACGATCGAAAAGATGACAAAAAAAGATAATAGAAGAAATTGAAGTGTGAAGAAGTCAAAAAGAAAGGGGATATAGAAGAAAAGGAGTATGAGGAAGGGGGAGTGAGCTAACATCCATCTAGTTCCTTTTAAACAAATTTATTTTTCATCATATTGCTAGTGATCTTCATCATCGGTCCTTATTAAAAAGAATGAAAAAAGTGTAGTATGACATGAAAAGCCATATACGAAAAAATGTCCATTGCTAAAAACACCACCAACTCCATGCAATGCATAAAGTAAAATATTCAAATCCATGCAATGCATAATGAAATGAGAAAGTAAACAAGCTAAAATAACGAGAGAAACAAGTAAAATTATTTTTTGTTATCAAGCTTCATTTCCACCTATTCAAATTACAACAAGGGTTAATAATGGTGCCTCAAGAAAGGAAACATGCGAGGGGAATAACGGAGGACACTTAGGTCCAATGAAAAACCAATGTGCACTATGAAATAGTACCAGGAAACTCATTGTGCCCCAGAGTACAGACATAGTAAGAAGCCTAGCTTTTGTTGATGGAGGTAGATCAAGATGATCCGCGAGTCGTTTATGACGAGATTAAGCAGAAATAAAGAGCAAATTTTGTAGGATGATTTATATTGTTTTTGATGTTTCTTGAAACATATTTGAATGTTTTTGATGATTTTTCCAACATATTTGAATGTTTTTATGATTTCTCCAACATATTTGAATGTTTTTTTATGATTTTTCGAACATGTTTGAATGTTTTGATTTTTCTAACATATTTGAATGTTTTTTATTTTTTCTAACATATTTGAATGTTTTTTTTAATATATTGAATTTTTTTTTTAATTTTCTAAATTTTTTGAAACTATTTACATGAAGAAGATGACACATGGATGCCCTAGAGATAGATAGGATGTATAAGGAAAAAGGCCACATGTATGTGCAAGAAGGTGAAGATGCAAGATTTCCCCAGTTATTAGGTGGGAGCATTCAAAGGCAAGCTCTTCATGTGTAGAAGAGGGACCCAAGGCCATTATAGATAGGTTCAACATGATGCTGAACGTAAACCAATAAAGTTCTAGGAAGAAGCAAGAATACCCCCAGCGTAAGTTGGCCTAAAATCACATGATAGAAAGGAATAAGAAGATTATTTTTGCAAAAGGGGACAAAGTGTCTGAAAACATGTCAAAAAGGCAATCTTATACACATGGATGTTCTGAATGAAGTAGAACAATGATGTGAATGATATAAATGTAACTAAGAAGCCTCACGATGAAACATGATTAACCAAAGGCACAATCATCGAGATGAGATATGGACTAAAGGAAGAGTCTGAACAAGGTCCAAAAAAAGACACTTGGTAACATACTAATCCTATTTTTCTCATAGAGATCCAGTGTGTGCACGTGGAATTTATTACCTCTTGAAGGAAGGAGTTAATAGATAGTACATGAAGAAACCTAGCCAACGTGTAGGAATGATTGATTTTGAAAGGAAATTTTTTTGAATGGATAGTGGAAGCATAATCATACATTTCTCCTCTGCCAACCAGCATCCATAGCCTCGACAGAGATGCATTTGATTCTAATCACAAAATTTCTCTACTACTAGTCAGGCATCCATAGCCTTGATAGAGATTATTGGAAATACCCCAAGAGAGAGTAATATATCAATTTGATTTTTATTTTGTAGCTTTTAGCTTTTGACTTTTAATTGATTTTGATTTTTTTTCTTTCTGAAAACTTATTTCATCTCTCTTTTTTGACAAGGGGTTAAGAACCACAAATAGCTTGATGGAAGGAGGTGGAAGTTATTGTGATGATGACATTGGCTAGTGTCAACAAATATGTCCAAAATTTCTTCGCAAAAGTTTATTAGATGTTGAATGTGATAGGATCTCCAAGAGGCCATTCATTCTTTAATTTACCAAGGTGATAAAATACCAAGGTCAAACAGATACGATAGAGATAAATGTCACAAAATACGTATGAATAGGATGAACATAATAACATTGAAGGGATGAAAATGGTAGGAAGACTTGTAGAATAATAACAAGGAAGGGAAGAAAGAAACATCCATGTGTATGCAATACCTGATTGTAATGTTTGATCTTTGTTTCTTTGATTTTTCTATGTTTTCTCCTATTTTTGTATTTTTAAATTTGTTTTTATTTTTAGGGTTTTTTGATAGTTTTTGGAAAGGTGGGACCAAGAAAGTCACTCTATGTGATAAGATCCAATGATGATGTTTGCAAATTCCTTGATAAGGGATATTAGGCACGTTTGTTTATAAAGCGTAATATTATCCTTGATCTCAATGATCATGGTGAGATCATACTCAACAAATGATTGTGATTTGTTTTGAAACATGGATTTCATATGTCAGAGTTTAAGTTCCCCATCCAGAGGTTTATTCACTTTGTGCCATACTTGATTGGTTACGTTGATGTGTGTTCTTGAATTGCGTTTGATTTTTAACCGTAAGATCATTTGATTTGTTGGGAGCTTTATAGCTCTTGGAAGTTTTGGCTTGATCTTGATAATGAACCTGTTTGGGTTTCTTATAAGCTGATGCGTGACTTGTCTAATCCCGAGAAGGAGAAGAAAGTGAATGTTTATGATTGAAGAAAGGAATGATAGAAATGGTAGTGGGATTACCACAACCATTGATAGAAGAAAGATGTGATAGATGAAAATGATACGGTCAAGAATTGAAGAGGATGGGCTACCAGGAGGTGAGCCATAGATAGAAGATGAAAGGCTACTTGGATGTGGCCCCAGTATAGAGGAAGAAGGGCTACTAGGAGGTGACCCAAGAATAGAAGAAGAAGTGCTACTAGGACGTGACCCATAGATGTAAGATGATGGGCTATTAGGATGTGGCCCAAGAATAGAAGAAGATGGGACTACTAGGGGTGACCCATAGAATAAGAAGGACTAATAGGATGCGACCCATAGGTGTAAGATGATGGGCTACTAGGATGTGGCAAAAGAATAGAAGATGATGGAATACCCGGGGTGACCCATACATAGAAGACAAGGGGCTAGTTGGACGTGCCCCAAGAATAGAAGATAATAGACTACTTGAAAATGTCCCACAAATAGTAGAGGGAGGGCTACTAGAAGGTGACCCACTCTAGACAAAGATGAAGGGCTACTTGGTGTTGACCCCATAAGAGATTGTGATTGAGGAATTTTGATAAATAGAGAAGGATTGGGTGATGAGAAGATAGGCCATGGATCAATGCAAGACCCAAGAGTTTCATCACATAATGAAGAATGTGAAGATGGAAGAATAAGAGGAGGATCAAGTTGCATGATCTGAGGCTCTTCCTTTGTTTCTTGATAAAAGGAATCAACCTTTTCCTTACAATATGCAAACGCATCGAAGTCTAAAGAGAAACCTTTCGTAATCTGCTAGAGGAATATCTTTGTGTGCCCCTATAAATGCCCTGATTTTGTCTTCATTTTGAAAGAGGTCAATCGGTATGAGTTTTGATCGACCATCAGGGGTTGATTGGAAGAAATAGGTTCAATTGGTGTGGAAGACTTAGAAGATGTTTGATGATGATTGATAGAAGAAAATGATGTGGGGGACGAAGAAGATGTGGAACTAGATGTCTCGGGAGTAGAAGAAGGTGGTGTGGACCTACCTATACGATGGTATATCATCTGTAAACTAGTAGTATTAAGTCCAAAGTCCTTAGATTGCGATGCATGGGTCAGTTAAGAAATTTGAATAGAAGGAATTTGAGTCACATGAATCTTTAAAGAAGGAAGACTCTGTGGGGGTGATTGATGAAGAAGGTCATGCAAAGAATGGGAGGACTGTGATTCAAGAATCATGTTGTATGAATAATAACAAGGGTCCTGTGAGGAAAGAGAGGACCGTGATTCAAGAATTGTATTATATTTTTTATTGGAGGGATTTGGAGTCGTGTGCATCTTAAAAGGAAGAAGACATCATTGCGGCTGATAAAAGGGGATAAAAAAGGGGTCCTGCGAAAAAGGAAGGATCATGACATAAGAGTCACATTAGATGAATGATGAAGAGGATCTTGTGAAGATAGGGAGGACCACGACCTAGAGTCGCATTAGATGAATAGTAGTTTAGATGAATGGTAGTTTGGATCCGAATCATTAAAGAATCGGAGTTTGGATTCCTCAAAGAAGAGGAAATGTTTGGATTAGAATCGAAGAAGAGTGGGGGGGAACTCGAATAATAATTTGGATCGAAGCATCCAAACCATACCACCGACTATGAGTGAAGGTGGGGAGCAGGGGTACCCGAATGGGAATTCTAGCACAAAGAACCAAACAAGGTTTAGTCATGAAGGGTATCTTTTGATGTGAATGCCTAAACCTAGGTTTTGTATTGTGGTAAGCATGAGGAAACACATGATAATAAGTCATTTCTTGCTTCATTTTAAGCAAAAATGTCTAGACCTAGATAGTATGATCAAACTTATTTAAAGTGAAGAAATCTCCATGCCGATTTGGGCAACACAATGGCGGTAAACTAGACATTCAAGTATATACGGAGATGCGTGTGTGATTTTTTTGAAAGAAGGTCTAAGTAAAATGGACATCATGATGATGTAATCTCGATGAGATAAAAGGAATTTCCTAGAAAAAAAGTTTTCCAGATGAATAATCACAAGGAACAATCACGCAAGTGTAAAACACAAAGCCAATCAATAAGGAAATACTCCCTATGTAAAATGTTTGTGCAAAATGATAGTTCGATGTAAATATGATCCACAAAATTTCAATACTTACGTCAAGCTTGAAATGAAAAGGTGTAAATATTAACAAAGGGTATATGTGACTCCCAATCAAAGGATACCATGACGCGTTCAACAACCAACAAGGCCAAAATGTTAAAGGGTGAGGTTTACAAATGTAAGCCATGTAACCACACCAATTGGACACATCTATCAAGCTTCACGGAGAAGAAAGATATTAGTGCCAAAGTGGTATTGAAATGACGCAAACAAAGTAAGCAACACCTTTCAATATTTTGGGACAATGTTTGAATTCAAACCAAGTCAAAGTATACTAAGGATGCTAAAATGTGGGCAGGTGTTAATGCCACAATGTAGACACTTAGGCTAACATTTTATGAGAAACGCAACATAAGTATCTTAATTATGTCGAGGCAATGCGAACAAGGTAACACAACAAAGGGAGATCAAATGGTGAACCAATCCTAACTACAATAGTGATCCTAACCTGGATATCAAGATCACAAACAACTACCAAAGATAATATTAACGAAATGTTCTTACTTATGTCGAGTTCAAAGAATTGAACAAGGCATAAGTAACAAAAAGAATTTAAAGTGACCTCAAGACAAGGGACAGAAAAAGTAAGTGCAAATTCGATCAATACCTATATCTTAAAAAGTGTGAGTTACAATTGTGGGTGACACAAAAATGTCACCAAGATATGTTAACCAAACTTTGCAGAAAGTAAGGTATTAATATCAAGATGATATTGATGTAACACACGTAAAAGGTAACACGAAGCACTTTTCAAAATCGAGGTAGTAATGAAATCAAACTAAAAGCTTAAGGTATAACTAGGAATTGTTAAAATGTGTGCAGCGTAACCTTACAATGTAGATATTTAGGTCCAGTTTACGAGAAACAAGACGTAAATATCAAGATTGTAGTGATATAATACAAACAAGCTAACCTTTCTAAGGAAGTTCAAAGTGATGAACCAAGCCTAACTATGATGACGATCTTGACTTGGGTATCAAGATCACAAAGGCTACCAATGATATAAATATGTCTCCACACACTTTAGACATTTAACTAACCCAGACCACAAACATGGATGGGCGTAAACAAAAAAAAAAGTGGCAAAACAATCAATTGATAATGCAGAGGTAGTCACTCTTCCTTTGATCAACAAAGTGTCAAAAGAAAGTGAAGGAGATAGATCAAAATGGGGGTGAAAAATGTTGGCCTTACTTTGGCAGAGTTTCACCTTACCTTAAGGTAAGTGAAGAACTAAGCCAGAGTAACGCGTCACACATTTCATGATGAAATAATGGCTCACAACTCAACATAGTTTTGAAATGGTCATAGTGGACTCCTAGCCAAAGTATATTATCCTAGGTGGTTCTCTTGCCCTAGGTGTTACAAGTCATCTAGAAGCGTGGTGCGGTTTTCCAAGGAAAGTCTTGCAATGACTAATCCTTGGAGTATCTTGGCTTTTCCCCCTTCAAGTATAGTGGGCATTAATTGCATCCATCGTGTACTCTTGCTAGGGTCGCGATACGGACAATCTTGTAACTCTAACTCACAAAAGGTCTCACTAGTCAAGTAGGTAGTGCGGAGCACTTCCCATTTCATCCATAGGGTTCTCTCTATGGGACTAATTTGGGGTTCCTAGAACCACCCCCATTGTTATAGCTTAAGGCGTTATGCGAATGGGGTTATGTTCTAGTTTAGCGGAGAGGGACATACCCTTATTCGAAACCTACAATACAATGTTTTGAATGTGGTGTGTTTTTTATCTTACTTAATTAGATGTGGTTTGTTTGAATATCTTTTGGGAACATGCAAGACAACTATATTATGAGTTGACTTCATCTCGATTCTCCTTTCTTTGAAAATGTGTGTTTGGCTCTGTGCAACCAAGGTTAGTAATTTTCCAAAACGTCATATAAAGGAGATAAGATGTTGTTTTTGATTTCCCACATCATCTTAAGATGGAAGGAAAGAGCATACACAACAAGGTATCTCACTCAATTTTGTAATAAATGGAAAATTCCTAAGCGAAATGCAAAAATAAGTTCCTTTTAACAAACTTTGAAAGCTAATTGAATTATTTTGCAAGTATGAAGAAGGTAGTGAAACGTTTTTTATTCCCAAGATCACCTAGAAAGGCGCGAGGGAAGAGCATATGCATTTCAAAACTTCACAAATAAAGATGCAACATTTTAACTAAGTTAGTATAAACCATTGATTAGTCCCAAAAATACCTTTCACGGTGTTAGATTAACCAAGAAAACAATTTTTCAAACTTCAAGACACGTTAGAAAATGAATTAGTTACCTAATAACATAAACCATAAATTTTCTATAAGTCAAAATCCTAATTTTATATTTCCATTTCATATTTCTCTTCAATACCTTTCCAACACAACAAAAATGGATTCGTTTCAAGTTTGGGAACAAAAGTTATGGCCTCCGGAAGATATGTTATGTAGATAGTTTTGTGTGTGTGCGCCATTCGAGTGTATGTGTGCTCTTCAAGGTGACTACGCTATGATTTGCGTATCTGCGCCACTCTATGTAAGAAAAACATAGTGAGAGTTGTACCTATGCGTACAGAATGGTATGTGCGCCCCCTTTCCTGTAGATGGCTAAAAAACACGGGATTTTTCAAAAATATCAAAAATTAATCAATTTGGTTTGATTTTGGCAGCACTTCACCTCCTTTGATCCTGCAAATTTACGAGCACAAAAATAAGACAATTCTAACTAAATTAGCTAAGAAACTTGATATTTATCCATTAATACAACAAAGGTCAGTGAAACCAAAAACATGAAACTAATCTAAAAAAAGTTTGCAAAACTAATCTAGAAAGCTTGAAACTAATCTAGAAACTATTAAGAAACTAAAGCTTAAACTAAGAAATAATTAGAAACTAAAACAAAAAGCTTAAAAGTGACTCATTAATGGAGGATGGACTATGTGTCCCACCGAGCGTGCCCAATGTGTAAAAGGAAGAGTTGAAAAAGCTATGGAAAGAGGTTAAATAACCTCAAAAGATTTCCTAAACTCAGCCATGCACCATAAGATAAGAGCTAAACAAGAGAAACTAATATGAAAGCATTATAACTTTTACAAAACATTAAAAAAAACTAACATGTATACTACTCTTTACTCCATGAAAGCTTAATGAAAGTGAATCTAGTATATATCCTAAGCAATAAAATTATGTGATTAGTTGTTTTCTCCCAAAAATAGTGAAGAGATCTCTCCAAGTTTGCTACATGGCCAAGCTTTAGATCGTCCCTTACTAACTATAATTGGAGTGGATGGATACAAGATGGGGGAGCTCTTAGCGATGAAGTATGGCCAAGATCCAAATGTTCTATAGATTAAAGCTATAACAAATGGTTTCTAATGCCTTTCCAAAGTGCTTGAGAGAGGACTTGTGAGTAAAGTTGTGTGTTGAATGGGTAGGCTTAACCTTGTACTTATATTTTTCCAAATGGAAGAGTTTGGAATTCTTGTTCATGTGGGACTAAAGCTCAAAAATCACTTTAGATTAGATTAGGATAAACATGCTTTAGGCTTAGTTAAAATAATATTAGGCTAGTTAAACTTGATTAGCAAGTGATTAGAGACTCATTGAGAGTTGAGAGGAGTTTGGTTAACCATTTTTGACTAATAGATAGCCTAGGAAGCCAATAGAAGTGGTCTAGAGAGAACTAGGAAGGTTCTGAATGGTAAAAGGAGGAATGTTTATCTAATAAGAGAGATATTATACAAATTAGATGATTTATAGGAGGAATACGACCAAGAAGGTGTCATAAATGGGCATTCGAGAATGGAGCGAAGAATGGGGAATTAATGTAGTATCGTTAATTAGTTGAATTGGATGAAATGCTAAGCGTAAGCATATTTTGGTGTCTACACATAAAAACACCTCATAATGAGAAAATATTTATATAACTGATAATATATATTAATTATTTTTCCAACACATTTTTAATCATCTCAAAACTCCACCTATTGCTTTAGACATAATCATTTCAACGAACCCTTCTTTTTAAGGCCAAAAAATTGCCCTTTGTCTAGTCAACATGAATGGAACTCATTTGACCATGTACCTACATGAACATGTCATAAAACCTCCATGGAAATAAATAAAATCTCACATACATTCCATAACATTAATTTAGCACATACCTCTCTTGGAAAATCTTGTCCATAAATATTATTCTTCAGAAACTTACATGTTTGAGTAGGACCCGCTCATCACCATGACCAAAACCATACATTTATGGAATTCTATAATATTCCTCTACATCATCAAATAATCAATTTTTATGAATCAATAAAAACATGATCAATATACCTCTTCATCTATGACTTCTCTTAGCTAGTGTTTAACTAGGGTTTTATACCACTTTATCTTCTTAATGTTTGTTCATAAAACCTTGACAATGAAATGACCTAATTATTTTTTTCAAACCTTATAAACTCACCATAGAAATATCTTTGAAAGCCACAAGTTCCCATATAAATTTCACACTTTAGAGTGAGCATCAGAAGTGCCAACTCGAGCTATAATTTCACTAGATTTTGGCACTTTGTCTCACAGTCATAAAATGCAAAATAGGCCTCATGAAAATCTGAAATTTTCCCAAAGCACCATGAAAAATAAAAATAACATAGATAATGATCATAATGTCATCAAAATACCTAAAAATCTCTATCCTATGTCATTTTCATAGCCTCACCTTAGGGGTTTGCACTGTAGAAGCTAGGGTTAACTAAAAGAATGTTATAATTCATTATGAAATAACTTAAAATGACCTAAAAATACCTGGTATATGATGATAAACCTGTAAACATGAATCCATAAGATCATGAAGCTCAAAAAAGGAATCTCACACCTCCAAACAACCATACCTACTCTTGATGAGCACCTAAAACATAGCCAATCACTTGTATTTGTGCCATGCCACTACTGTGAGTGTCTAAACACACTCCAAACCTGCTATCAATGATGTTAAAATGATTCTCAAGCAAAAAAAAATCTCCTATCTCCATGCTACATCACCCAGGAACTGGATAGGTTTACTGAGAGCACACAATCCTCACTGAATCTCACTGTATCACCATAAACACATCTGGATCAGTATGTCAACATCATATACATCATCATATGACCCTAGTATATCATCTAATTTTTCATTATTATTTTTTTGTATAAATTGAAATACCTAACAGGACCACATGCCAACACACCCCATGGTATTAGGTAGTTTACATTCATAATGGGACCCTCCCCATACCCAAGGAGGGAATTATCCCCATGACCACAGATGAAAATCAATAATATACACTCAAAAAAATTATTTAACTAGCAGGAAATAATGTGTCTTTTGTACTTATCAACTAAACCATCTCTAAAATAATGGATTTGATAAATCCACTTACATTGAACTAGTTATCATTCTTATGATGGTTCGAATAAATCCTAAGTGTGGTTTATCATTTTTGAAATATACTACTTTTCTATATTTTTGTTTTGTTATTGTCTTGCTATGTAATTATTGAAGGCATGTGTATAATATAGAAGTGTATGTAAGAATTATATTTGTTAACTGATATTTAGCTATATATGTATCATTGTAGACACACATTAACCTTGTTACCCACTACAATGTAGTTTTTATCTATCAAGGAATATTTGGAGGTACTTGTAACAACTTGGGAGATTCCCCTTTCATAGTATCATGTTCCTAAATATGAAGAAAGGAGATGCCATGAGTACTTGAGAAATTTATGAACATATTAGAGAATACGTAGGCTTCTAGGAGCAAATTTTTTTATCAGCCTAAACATCTCTTTGAAATACAATCTCATAGGTAGATATATCAAACAACATGTAGGCCTTCACATCTTCATAATTTCCAACAATGAGAAAAGGAACATCTTTATGAGTTTCATCAAGAATGCATGGAAAATATTGAAAATCAAGGACTCAAAAGTAAGAAGCAATTTATTTTTCTTTGCTTCATGTTTCTTCAAGAGTAAAATTTTTCTCTATTTTTTGAGGGATTCTACGACCTTGAAGAAGTTCAAAATAATATTATTAAATATATAAATAATATACAAAATGACATTAGTTATGCCATCCTACATTTCGATTATGCTTTATCCAAAAACTTCAAAAGATGACAAGTCCCCAAATAAATATTTGTAGTAGAAAGCTTTGAAAGAGTAGTTAATTCTGAATATGACTTATTTGTATGATGGGTTGATCCCAAAAATATTTTAAAATCATGTTTTTGTAAAAATTATGCAGTCTTATACGAGTGAACAAAAAATAAACACAAAATAAAAGAAAACATAAAAATAGTGTATTCACTAAAATCAACACTACTGTGTGTAATCTGTATTAATTCATTCATTTTCACAAATCTTTGGCTATTTACATTATTACATGTGCATACAATACTATTATTCATCTACCTTCAAATTCTGCTCTTCACATACAAGAATTACAATTGCTTCTCTTCTATTAAAAAACTCTTGTAAAAATAATAACTTACAACTCTAGAACAAAGCTTCACATAAATAAACTACAGTATAAACACTAACCCATGTTGTACATGATTTAAAACAAACTTATTTTGTTTTATTTAATTAATTAAAATAAGACTGAATTTAAAAAGTACGGAATGCATGCTAAAGCGAAAATTATATTTACAAAATCCTACGTGATAAATTACATGCATATTTCAAACACCCCACTTGATTTAAACCTTGAAGTTTTCATTATTTAGAGTTGAGTTTGTATTTCCAGATCTACCATATTCAAGATCACAAAATCCCAAACAACATTGTAAATATTCAACATCTTCCTTTACGAAAGCCTTTGTAAAAATATCAGCAAATCTTCGATCTTCGGATATAAACAATTTAAGACAAATTTCTTTGGTGTTTACCAACTCCCTTATAAAGCGATAGCTCGTATAAATATGCTTGTTTCTCTTGTGAAAAAATGACTTTTGAACATTTCTATTTCTGATTTGTTGTCACAAAAAATCTGCGTAGCCTCATCTTGATACCACCTCAAATTTCTCAACACTCATCTCATCCACACATCTTGACATGATCCTCTTATTTCTTCTTCATATTCTTCCTTTGATGAATATAACATGGAAATTTGAAGATTATTTTATTCCCATGAAACCACTTTTTTTCCCATGTAAAAATTATAGCTGGATGTGATTTTCTTATCATTTATACTACTAACACTATCGTTATCTATATAACCAATGAGTTTGAACTCATCGAAGTTGAATATAGAGTTCCTTGATTCTTTGTTGCACACACATACCTAAAAATTATTTTTCCATCTTGCCAATGTGAATCTTTTAAATATTCTATGAACCTTGATGTGAGGCTCACACCATACCTAATGGCAAGTCTTGTGGCCATCAAATACATGATACTTCCCATTAACCTTTTTAAAAATGTTATATCCACGAATGATTCGTTATCCTCTTTTATTAACTTCAAACCTACTACAATTGGTGTTGGTAGTGGCTTACAATTAAACATCTTAAATCTCTTCAAAGCATCTATTGCATACTTTTCTTGTGAGATAAAAACATCATCTTCCGATTGTTGAATTTCAATGCCCTAAGAGTAATGCATAAGACCTAGATATTTCATCTCAAATTCCCTCTTCATGGCTGATTTGAATGAATCTATAGATAGATTTCTAGTAATGATTAAATAATCTACGTATAATCAAAAATCATAATCTTACCTTTCTCATTTGTCTTGGTTTATAGAGTAGGATCATGATACTACTATGAAAATTATTTTTAATAAATTAAGAATCAATTATATTGTACCATGCTCTAGCTGTTTGTTTGAGACCATAGAGTGTTTTTCTCAACTTGTATACATTTCCTTCATGAACTTCAATCTCATAACCTTTTAGCTGATTCACATAAACTTCCTCCACAATAAAACCATTCTAGAATGCTAATTTACATCAATATGATAAATAGGACTTTTTTTTTGAGAAGTAATTGCTAAAATCATTCTTACCATGTCCAAACGTGCTACTCGTGCAAACATTTCCTTGTAATAAACTACATGTTGCTACATAAAACCTCTTTCAACTATTCTTCAATTATGTTTATGTACTTTTCCATCAACATTGTACTTAGTCTTATAGACCCACTTCACTCCTATCACGTCCTTTCCTTTTTGAAGATCTTCCAACTGCCATGTCTGATTCTTCTCTATAGCATCTATCTCATCATCCATAACTTGACCCCAAACTTCATTATTTATAGCCTCTTCAAAATATATTAGATCTGTAGCTTGAGAAAATAATGCTAAAAATGAAAATGAATTAGTTGTATGAACATTTTAAATCTCATTAAGACTCTTTGTTTTCCATTGCAAAGGGCTATCAGATGATGGACTATTTTGTAGTGAAGGATTTTATTCTATTGTTCTTTGTGGTATCTCTTGCATGGAAAAAATTGATGAAATATTTGAGACCTCATAGTTGTAGAAAGAGGTGTAGCTTGTACTACAACATGATATGCATGTCCAAGACTCGAAGAAGATACACTACCTTGTAGTTCTAGAGTTTCATCCTTCATATCATCATGCAGTATAGATACTATTATACTAAATGTTTTATCTATACTTTCATCGCATGATTCATTTTCAATAAATTGAACATCACTTTTGATCATAACCTTTCTAGTGACTGGATTAAACAACTTGTATGCTTTTGTATTCTTTGAATATCTAACAAATATACACTTTTTGCTTTGTTTTATAACTTTTTCCTTATCCCATTAAGAACATGTGTGTATGCCACACAACTAAAAATTATAAAGTTAGAAAATTTGTGTTTCCTATTATTAAAATATTTTTGAGGAACCATGTTCCTATCAATTTTTTTGACACTGTTTTAGAATATAAATAGCAATTGCTACTACTTTTTCCCAATACTCATTTTTAAGATGTTTTTCCTTCATCATAATTCTTTCCATTTCCATAATGGTTCAATTCTTCCTCTCTGCCACACCATTCTTTTGTGGTGTATACCTGGTAGTAAAATATTTGTGTATACCATGATATTTGTAAAAAAATACAAAAGTGTTGGAAACATACTCACCTCCTTTGTCTTTCCTTAGAACATTGATGTAGTATCCACTTTACTTCTCCACTAAATCCTTGAATTGCTGAAATATATCAAATGCATCTGATTTATGTCTCAAAATATACACACATTTCTTCCTTTTATAATTATGAATGAATGTCATAAAATATGAAAAACCTCCAATAGAATTTATTTGCGTAGGTCCACACAAATTTGAATCTATAATCTTAAGAGGTGCATTTTCTCTTACTGTTTTTTTACCAACTAGGATACACTTTTTGTGTTAATTATGCAAAATACACCCTTCACATAATATTTCTAGTTTCTAAATAAAAGGAAAACCTTTAATCATATTTTTCCTTTATAATAGATTCAAACATATTAAATTAAAATTTCCGTACTTGATATGCCAAGGCCATGAGTCATCTTTCACAACTGACTGAAAAGATGATTGTTTTTCTTGAGTACATGACTCAACTATATTAGCATAGGAATCATCGCATGACTAATTTACCTTAGCGTAATACTCATTAGGCTTAGCACATGACTCATTTAAAATAGTAAAGGACTCGTTTTCTTGAGAGGAGGACTCAACATAGGAGTGATTTGGATTAGCACAAAATCGATATGGCTTAGCATAGGATTTGTCTACAAAATGAGTTATTGATGCTCCAAATAGAATTTATTTTCTTTGTTTTACTAGTTTTAATATCAAGGGAAACATTCTACTACTGCTCATATTGACTTTCACAAATAAGTGAGTGTTATGGGATTTGTAACCAATTATGCCTTCATTGTCTTTAACATTAACTATGTGTCTTTTTGTACAAATTGTCCAATACTCGTAAGACATTTCTTCAAACCTACAAAAAGTAAACATCATGCATAATCTTTTTCTCCCAATTTTTAGTTAGAATGTTAATTGTTCCTTTTCCTTTTATAGAGACTGTGTTGTTATTTCCAAGAGTAACATCACTCTTTACTGATTCATCTAAACTTGAAAATAAATTTAAATTACGACATGTGATAAGCTAAACTTAATCTAAAACCATATATCACATGGAATCTCTTGTCATTAATTACATTTACTACGATATAAATAAGGTATTGTTTCAACAATCCTTGTGCATGTAATAAACATGGAGCTAGGAGTAGAGCTTCCAACCATATTTTTATTCTACCTATCCTAATCATATTAATTTTTCTTGTGATCATAAGTATAGTTCCCATACTTCTTGCAATAATGACACTAAACATGACACATATCTTGTCACTTACTATGAATGTGTGTTTTGACTATGTCCTCTTCCACGTGAGTTTGATGAACCACTTTATTGCATCCTCTAGATGAAATTCTTCCTCTACCTCTAGGGATGAACCTTCCTCTTCCTCTTCCACAAATACTTGTTCTCGATATAAAAATCTTGATCTACAACTACATGTGATCTATTGACCCTTTGGTGATGATTTATTAGCAATGCATGCAACTCATCAATTCAAAACTGACTCAGATCCTTTGTTTCTTCAATAGAAACTACCAAAGGATAAAATTTAAGTAGACAAACTCCTAATAACTTTTTAATAATCCTTTTGTCTTCAATATTTTCACCATGGGATTTAATTTGATAGACTAAGACAACTATATAATTAAATAACGATTCTACAGAATATGAATCTTCCATTGATATTTTTCAAAATCTCTATGATGTAATTGTAGCTTGCAACTTTTACTTTATCCTTACCTTTATACGTAAATTGAAGAGTGTCCCATTTTATTTTTCTTGATGGTTGTTGTTGCCACTCTAGGAATGGTGATTTAAAGCATGTATTGATGAATATAGAAAAATGATTTTCCATCTTTCTTCCCTAATCCCTTTAAAGTTTATTTCTCTCGTATGGGAAAGTGCATATATAGTGTTGCATTTGTGGGCTCTATGTACCCATTCTCTACAATCTCTCACACATCCTAGGATCTAAATAAATTCATTTATGGTCAATGACCAATATTCGTAATTATTTTCGTTAAATTGTGGTATCTGCATACCTGATGTAGAAGCCATGACTTGTTATCAATTTAATAACCTGCTGGAAAACAATGCTCTAATACCAATTTGTAGAAATTATGCAGTCTTATATAGCGAACACCATATAAATACAAAATAAAAGAAATTATAAAAATAGAGTATTGAATAACATCAACACTATTGTGCATAATCTATATTAAATAATTCACTATCACAGAGCTTTGGATCTTTATAATATGACATATGCATACAACATTGTTATTTATCTACATTTAGCTTCTTCTCTTCACCTGCAATAATTACAATTGCTCCTTTTATATAAGAGGACTCCAATAATAACAAACTACAATCTAAAACAAAGCTTCCAAAAATAAACTGTAATCTAAGAACTAACACATGTTGTGCATGATTTAAAACAAACTTCTTTTAATTTTATTTATTTATTTAATTCCTCAAAATAAGACTCATCTAAACAATTATAAATTGCATTCTAAAGCTAAACTTAGCTTTACAAAATCCTACAGGAAAATTACATGCATATTTCCAACAGTTTTGAAGATGTATATGTTGTTCATGCATTAAAAATAGAATCAAAATAATACCCATGATATCCGTGGTGGAGTGGAAAGTAAAAATAACATTTCGACTCGCCTCAACTTGGATAATATCAAATGGCATGATAAAAACAATACCCATGACATCCTGGTGGACTAGAAATTAAAAATAACATTTTAATATTGTCCACTCAACTTGAATAATATCAACAGAATCAACCGTGTGGATAATCCAAGTGTTAAAGAATTAAAGACCACTTAAAATGGATGGATCGCCATCGTGGTGGAGTCCATAAGGCCCGTTTGAGATGCGCAGCTTTGGATCATTCTCTGAATTTTAGATAGAGAGAATATGTTTAATTGTGTAGAGCGGGTCATCCACAGGTGGAGAATCTTTTGGTTTTATAGTCATTATATGAGACAATTATGCATCAATCACATCATGGACAGCCATAAATAAACCAAATTGGAATTATTGTTGTGGGGAAGGCATCGAAAATGTCTCATTTTGACTGATATCTGACAAGATGTCAGGTTTGTTGTCTCCTTTATTTGTTCTTCTCTCTCTACTCTGCCTTTCCCTGCCATGCGGGTTCATCAAGACCAACAAACAATTTTTTCCACTCTTAGGAAAATATCATGAGCGCTTTTATTGGCTATAAATGTCGAGCCAACATGCTTACCTCATCGTGGAAAATTCAAAACATTAAACCAATGTGCACATCGAATTTAACAGTTATATGTTTCGCTTTGCAGGGATGAATTCATGTTAATACTGCGTGGAATAAAGACGATGGATTTCCCCAAACCATTGACGATCATACATTGATTCGTTGAATGCAGGCCTGAAATTGACAGGCTGTAGGCCGTTTTTTGTGATTTTAACCGTATATTACAGGTGAATTTTTTTGAAACCGTAGACAATGACAGGCTGCAAATTTTGAAAACCGTAAGTTTTTTTAAGTGGTTTATATAAAAACATAAGACCTATTTATATATATATGAACAAATTATAGATATATCTATAAAAATTACTGGAATTTACAGCCACCTGAAAGAGCTAAGCCGTCAGCGAATTTTGATTTGACAGGCACAGATAATTTGAAATTCCAGGCCTGGTTGAATGGATGCACTTAAAGTTGACGGTGCCTTGAAATTTGTACTAGATATTTTGATGAATAGTTGTGGGTGGAGGCTATTCTCCTCATAGAATGCACCACCATACAAAAAATTATCCATAAAATGTACCGTGTGACCATCATGTGTATCCGCTGCCACGTGGTAAGTAGTTCAATACTTAGTTGATTTTTACGATTTTGAGTTTCAACATTATTGAAAAATATAGTGTCTTTTTCAACACTTGTTTAAAAATACTTGCAGTGTCTATGGTGATTACAAGAGGCAACCTACTCATTATTACTGCACATTCTTACCAACCCACCTAGCACTTGCCACATGCAACCACTTTATTTCAATCAAATATTTCAAAAACAATAAACCTATGATTTGACTATTGACATGCGGGTGTCACCCATGCATGGACATGTATGTCTCTATGGTATGCTTTATATGTAGTTTTATGTATGGTGGTGCAAATCTCTTGGTAGAATAGTCTCTCCCATTATTACGTGGGTGTGTGTGTATTAAAAGTATCCTCGGAGTTTATTGACAACACTTGCAAATAGGTAATGGAACGCCATTCCCTCTAAAATTGTCTTCAACACATTTTTATGATTCCATAGTTAATAATATTGTGCTTTAACCTTTTTACCGTCTTTCTTTATTTCTTTTTTTAAGACTATGTATGTTTCAGAGTGAAAATTTTGAATCAAAAAATTAAAAAATCACAAATCTCTTTGCAAATATTTTGATCACAATTGTAGGTTGTGGAACTTGCAAACCATAGATCAAGCATTTATGTTTTGTGGTCTTCAATTCTAGTTTGTGAAAACATACCCAATCTGTAGTATCTTCCCCTTATTATATTCAATGTTTCGTTTGGCCACACAACAAAGTAACTAAGGCTATTTAAAAATATAAAAATTTGAATAACCTTACATAATCATCCAAGAGTTTAAACAACTCAATATGTATTTTTTTATAGCTAATAATGAACAAAATATTTGTATTGTGTATTTCCATGATGTTGAAGTCCATCATGCCCCCTTTAGATTCATAGGTTTGACTTGTTATACATCGTCGATATTTTTGCAATGTGTAGATGTTATCATACAAATTTATTCAACAAGCACGTTATTGACGCATAAACTTGAAATACCACCATAATACATTAATATTATAATATTATTTTATATAGGAAATAAATATGACTGTGTCAGAATGAGTCTGCTAGAAATAGAGAATCTCTTCGAGGAGTAGACAATATTTAAGATGATAATGTATCAATCGAGTCTTTACTGAAAGAGACAATAAAGGTGGTGATAAAAATCACCTTGAAATTTTTTCTTTTTGGCTAATGGTCATCCACATTTAATTCTAATTGGACACATTACAAATATCTATTACAATATTAGGTTGGTTGCTTATGTCTTATACAAATAATGGTGACTTGAATTAATCGAACCTATCAAAGTAGGAAATGCATTGTCATAGGAAGTAAGGAATAGCTTTTAAATGGTGAAAACAAGAAGAGTGACAAATCTTATTATAATTTAAAAATAATCTTAGTAACCATCAATGATAAATTTTTACATTTTTGTGTTACCATTCTTTAATGACGGATTAAATTTGGATTAAATTTTTGAAAAGAAAATAATAATAAAATGCTTGCATTTAAATGTATAATTTGTTATGTTTTAATGATTTTATATGTTAAGTGTATAAGTAAAGCTAAATATAAACATTGATATTTAATAGAGAAATATGTATTGAATATCATGTAAAAACATTATTGTGATTATCAAATTTTATTTTGATTTTATAATTAAAACATTGAAATGGTGAAAACACTTCAATGTTTTTAATATATATTACATTTCTTTTCTCTATAAATGAAAGAAAACAAAATATTTTATGATTACATTTTCAACTTGCTTGATTTAATAGAAATATTACTACAAATCTTAGTGTTAGAAAATGTAAAAATTTGGTGTTGATTTCTTGTCGATTTGTGCTTATGGTATTTTTGTCTAAGGGATATCTGACACAAACATGTTACAATAATAGTTTCACAAATGGAATGTAATTTTTGATAAAGCTTTTCACCGCATATGCATCACATTACTTTTGACCCTACATCCCAACATTTGCTATTTAATTCCAAGTGTACGTCATTTTCACTACACCTACCATTTATATTCTTACAAAGAAAGAGAAGCAGTTCAAACAACCAAGTGTGTTTTGCAATGTAAAAATAGTAAGTAAAAAAAATTATTTGAATTTTCATTTATTAATTTGTAAAAAATTGACATCGAGTAAAAGTAAATTTTTATTTATTTCAGATAATAGTAAAAAATAAAATAAAAAAGCTACTCTATTGGACCACATTTCCTTGAATAATCTTGTCAATAAAATAAATTAATCAAATGCATTCCATGACTCATCAACCTATATTGAGTCAAATTTTCAAACAATTTCTGTTTTGTGTATGCATTCAATTATAAAAAAAAGTAACAAAAAAACTACATTATACTTCAATATATGTACACGCCATAAACTTAAAAAATCCCATTTTTGCATGGGCTTCAATTTATGTATTTTTTTGGAGTTCAACTTTACACCGAACATTTTCCAACTTGTGAAAAGTTACAAATTTTATGAAAACTTATTATTATTATCATGAACTCAAACGTTATCCATTATATTTACATAGGATTTTTTTGACAAAAATTTGATTATCTTCATTTATAGTAAAATTTATCTATGTAATTAGTTTCAAATTTTATTTTATTTGGATATTAATTAAGACATTGTGTTGCAAGAATTATAAATGTGGGTTTGTTTATCATGTTTTTAAAAACAATATTTCACAAGGTGAAATATGGTTGTTTGCACCACTTTTGTATGTGATATGGTGTCCAAGAATGTAATGATCACCCCACATCATGATTAATATTAATATAGGGTATTCTAAACATCCCTAGATACTTAGAGTGAGAACAAGGTCAACCTTGTTGAAAAATCCCTTAATGTTAAACTGCAAAAATAAATAATACTTGCACGACTTTCACATTAGTTAAATATATATGTTTTAGAATGCAGAAATATTTATGGAGGTGAAATAAAAAAACAACTTTTTAAGAAAAATGTAGATAAAGAGGAGATATTCCATTACTAATACATAAGACAAATTTCAACAAATATATTTTGAAGGGATGGTATTAAATACACCCTTACATAATGAACAAAAAACATTGAAGAACCCTATAGGATCACAATAAAAATTTATATCACAAAATTTTTGTCTAAGTAAATGAAAGATACGACGATAAAATTAGTTACTGATAGGGTGGATAATTAAAACCAACTTCTTATTTTACTCTCATATTAACATTGAACAATCCTCTAATAAAACACACCCACATAACTATCAAAATTTTAATCATATTTTGTATTACAAATTTTCAAGCTTCCTTTAGATAGACTCTAAGATTGCTAAGAGGGTTGACCATGCATACAAAATGATTAATTTTTTTGTAACCCAATGAAAATTGTGATGAACATTTAAATATTTGTATACCTCATGTACTCAACTTGCATGGTAAAATGCACATAAACAAAATAAAAGTATAGACTATCAAGATATGTTTTATAATGATTCATAAATTTAATGATGTTGAAATGATCCTTATAGAATCCAAGATGGCTAAGATGGTTAACCATCCATACAAAATGATTCATTTTCATTGTAAAGTAATAAAAATGGTCATGAACATTGAAATATTTGTATACCTCATGCACTCATCTTGTATGGTTGAATGCACATAAACACAATAAAAGTGTATATTATCAATCTATGTTTTAGAATACTTCATAAATTCAATTATTTTGAAAACGATCCTTGTAGAAACACTTTGTTAATATATTGTACCTATTGTATATGTTCACAATAAAAATCCTTTATTAATTTAGTTAAACATTTCATGTTTATTTCATATTCTTCTATATTTCACATATACTTATTTTACAACAATTGTAACTATAATAGGTGAAAAATAGACTTACATATGTTTTCTAATAGATTTTTAAAACATTTTTATTAATAGAATTGTGTTAAAATTAGATTAATAACACATGTATTTCCAATCTTTCACTTAATCATAAAATTAAAATTATAATCACAATCTCAAACTCATGACATGATAGAGAGAGGGTGGCTTGAAGTATGTAATTATAATTGTATTTACAACACATTAAATTCATGCAATCCTTTTACATATATCTAGCTCTTGTAGCCACATGCTTCTCTTTAAGAGGACAAAAAAATATTCCAACATAAAGGAGATGGAATACAAAATAATTATCACCTAATTTATTGAGATAGTATATTTATTTACATTTTGCGACAATACACATTAACTTATTTTGTAATGGAAATATGAGATGTTATAACATAGAAACATTACCAATATAAAAATATAGTATTTTTATCTACAAATAAAATACAAAAAATAACATTTGACAAAAGTTCATTTCAATGCATTCCTTTTAGTCTTTTTTTTAAACCAAAACTCCTTATTCCTTTTAAATGATACCATATTCTACATTCATTTGTAGTAGGGAAACTCAATGTACAACATGTTATAATATTCCATTCTTCATGATGTTCATACACTATTTGAGCACAATACTATATGAATCTTTGTAATAATTTCATATTTATTTCAAAATTACAAAATCTAGAAAATTCAATTAAATTAATAAAAATTAGACAAAATAGGAAAATTACAAATAAATTTAATCAAAAAAATTGGTAAATTTTTCTAAAATAATTATAATATTGTATTTTTATTCTTAGTATATGGTTTTAGGGAATATTTTTAAAATATTAAAATTACTAGTGTTTTGTAGATATGTCATCCTCTAAAAATTAATTTTTTTCTTTACAATAACCTCCTAAAAGATTGATTGAATAGATAACAATATTCAATACCTATCATCATTATTTTTATACTTTTCTATGCATGGAGTTCATATGTACCTTGTAGTGCAAACTCCTCTTCGACACTATTTCACTTTGATGTTGATACTATTGGGTGACTGCTTAGACTTTGTGATTATGATACATTGATCAGTAGATGATAGATTATATTGATATTTGGACTATTGACATTTTTGGTTTACATTTTATTATGATGCACTAGATGGTGATGATAGAAAGTTGTATTTATTGAGTTGTGATATTATGATTTCTATACTAACATGTCGTAATTTGGATGCATGACCTATGTTGGATGTTTTGAATATAATTATGATTTTTTTATGAATGCCAAAATAAAATTAATTATATGATGCTAGATGATAGAATTACTAATGTCAAATGATGATTATTGATTTAATTTGTATATTGTCTCGATGTTGTTAATACGGCCAAAAGGCTAGAGAGGTATTTTGTTTTGTTGCTGGACATTTCATCACATGCATTGAAGGGGATAGGGGACCAACCACGGGAGGATGTCGGGTGTTGAGAAACACAACCAAAATTTGACAACTTATGTAATGTATAGTGTGGTGTTTTGCATTCCTTGCTTGGAGGTTTCCCATTGGGGGTGAACTCACATGTGTTGCAATGGGGTTATATGTTTTCCCTTTTTACTTTTAAATTTTTGTATGTGCTGTATTTGTGTTTTATGTATTTAGTTATTGAAATTGTTATCACTTTATTAGTATATAATAATTTGTCTTAATTAAGATAAATGTTTTTATTTGGTTAACTAAATTTGGGATGTTACAAATATTTAATTATGAGGTTAGGTGGTCCTTCTTGTAAGTGAGATTTATGTTGATTTGTGTGTGTTTTACTCCACCCCAACTTCAAAATTCTGATTTTGACCTAGGAGGCCTTTTTAAAGGCTTGTGGGACAAGTTAAGCTTGTCCCATGCCTCTTAAACTTACCCAAAACCCTACCTATGCGTTGTGGAGTTTATTTTTGACTTGTTTATGCATTTTTGAGTGTAAAAAGGATAAAATAATTGTAATTTTCTTCTACCTCAATTAATTTTCCTTTGAAAGCAGCGTGTGCAATTTTATGAGCTATGTGGGTTTGTCATAGTTCTTACAAGTTCATTGATTATATTGGACTTGGTGTGTTGACTAGAGTGTGGGAATCAAGGAATGATGAAGTGACATCAAACACGATCCACCTCATCATCCTCGTATTCAATTTCTATTTATTGTTGACTTTTGTTGGAATGGGGGTTACTTATTCATTTTTCTTCTTGGGCACTTTTGGATTTGGAGCTTGTGGAAATTTCTTGGAGTGTGCTTGGCTTGAAGGGTCAAATATTTGTGAAATTTTCTTGGAACTTGATGGATAGGTAGGCTCTCCACCTTTTTTATTTTGTTATTATGATTGTTTATATGAAATTTTATGATTTTTAGAGTTGTTTATGTCTTGTGAATGTGCTTGTGTGTTGGTTGTGTAACATTCCCATTTTAAGACTTTAGAAACAAGGGAAATTTTATTTTTTGCATGAGTAATGTTCTCTGTTCTAAATACATAATTTAGAACACACATTCCATAACAACCATTCTTATAATAGATAACCATATGCAACTGTAATGACTTGGTGAGCTACCGATCTATTCATTTCATGACTCGGTGAACTACCGATCTATTCATGTTTAACATTAAGTATTGAATACTTTTATGTATACTATGTATACTTGGTTCTCTTCCCCTATTCCGGTATTGAGTGATCTATCTAAGGAACCTATATGAATATTTTCTACCAATATTCATCTACATCACGATCCTTAGACTAGGTGAGGTAGGAGAACGCAACAAACAACTTGTGATACTTTGGCCAAATATTTATAACATACTATTTGTATTACTTATTCCTTGACGACATACTCGTCAATATGGAATACGTCCTTCACCCCACTCTATTGTTATATAGAATTTCCTTTACTGACTTATGTCATTCCACTTACCAAAGGTTTAACCCTACTTCAATTTAACAACAAAGGTTATGATAGGAAGAGGATCACGAAGACTTAGGGTATATTGGCATACTGGGTCCACCTAAGTCAACCCCATGTGCCAAGGTACCCTGAGTCTTAGAGGGCTACTCCTTATCCTAATTATGATACTAACCAAAGCTAGAGAGAAACTAAGTTCAAGTCCATATCTTTGTAGATCTAGATGATCAATGCAGAAGGGTGTTACCACATGTCAACTGCATCACTATATCCTCGAGAAGATCCTAATAGCTCAAAGGTATAGCTCTGGCATGTGTGCCAACATCCTACGAATGCCTCATCATGATGTACATACCCCCTAGGAGATTGTTAATATTTAATTAATTTGGATTATTAAAAATAGATTTTAAGAACCTTGCCAACCCTAATCCAACAATCCTTAAGTTATTTTCAATATCAAATTCAATTAATCCTTGAAGAATTTCCTTAACTTAATATTTCTTTCAAAGTTTATTTATTTGGCTTAACAAGAAGTAACCCAAAAATAGGACAACAACATCATAAGTTCCATTTAATGTTACTTAACCATTCAAGGAAGTGTAACAACCACATAGGTTGTAACTTAGTAGACTTTGTTAAAATGAAGTCTACTGATTAATAATCATATCTTCTATTTCGTTTGCATTCTTATGAGAGAGGAAGAGTCTTCCTCTTCATGGTTAAGTACTAGGGTTTATGACACCCTTTATATCATTTACAAATTCTATAGTTTTTATTGTATGTTCATTACACATCACCTTACTATGTTGAATTGTTTAGATAAGAACATCAAATTCTGTAACTTATCTAGCTGCATCTTATTTAGGGAAATTACTCTAATTCCCTTTATCCTACTCATCCAAGAATACACAATTAAGCATATAAATAATATGAAGAATATCTACAAGATAAGATTCCATCTCTTTTATAAAAGTACAAGATAATTTACACAACCAATGCAAGTAAATTCTCAACTTTCAATTCATCTTTAAAACTTATACATTTACAAAAATTATGCATTTTAGGCATATTACATAACAACAACCTTCATTCTACAAAGAATATAATTTTTCGTTTTCAATACAACTCAAAAACAAATAAGAATTCTTCACAAAGAATCAAACTTAAATAAACCAATGCGTCATATAAGTTTTTCCTTATTTTATCACTTACAAAGTCTATCTCGCAAATAATTCTAGCATGGGTCAGTTCAATTAACTGAGCATGATAAGCACTAAGCCTTAAAACGAAGTGCATTCCACTAGTTGTTCCAATAAAAAAACCCTACTTTAATGAATAATTAATATATCATACAATAAGCCTAAGTAATAACAATCATAAAAGAAGAACATTAATAAATCTGAATTCACTTCTAAGAGAGAAGAGAAGAATATAATCCATAACATCTATCTTACAAATTAAGGTTTAATTGATCCTATCAATTACCTTTAACAAACAACAGATCATAACATCTCATTGTTCCCAATTCTACCATAATAGAATACAACACTTATCTTTACTATAAGACAAAAGAAGTGTTTACAACATGGTTCTCATTAAGATGTTTCATCTAACTTTCAAGCAAAGAAGAAGAGAAACCATTTCACTATACCAAAACAAATAACATCCGCAAAGCAAAAACAGGTTCATATCATGACTTAAATTGTTCCATTTAAAGGACATCTACGCCTTAAAATTCAACATTTCGAGATATACATCAAGACAAAATCACATATAAATCCAAGGAGGTTAATAGGATCAAACATTCAATAATTATGTTTAAATTTTCTGTTTAACAAGACCAAATTAACTAATCCCTTTTACATCATTTAAATCAATGATATGTACAAGAATACTATTCATCTTATTAAATCTCTATACTACAAGAGAGCTTATAAACAGAAAAGTTCAATCAAATGATCCTAATCCAACATTCTAGAAAAGGAACTTTTCATAATAAGATTCGATCCTTACATCCTTCATTATTCTTAACAACAATTTTCCTTTTCTAAAATAGACAAACAAGTTCATACACGAGTTCCCAAAGGAAAGTACAAGATCAACTAGGTAAGAAGAAAACATACTGCAATTTTCCTTAGAAATATTTATCGTCAAAAGGTAGGAGTTCCCTTTTCAATTCGGGATAATAAAACAGTGAAGTTCAAACACAACCCACAATCCCTAATGAATCACAATTTATTTTATCTTTTAAAGACTCAAACATTCATTTATTGGAGCCTAAAATAAGTGTGAAACCCGAGTAGGAACTAACAACTCAGAATTACCCATGAGTTCAGTCAAATACAAACTTTCTTGCAATAATCTCAACATCTTAATACAAGAGCAAAAGATTGGGGTTCCAAGAAGAATTATTAACCAACAAGATATTCCAAATAATATATCCAAGAGAATACCCAACAACCTACTTAAACCATGCCTCAAGTTTTCTCCTTGCGCATGTAGTTTTCTTCAAAAGTGTTATTAGTTCAAATACCAATTAATCAAGTAATAAACACAGTTTAAACTCAAGACCCAATTGAACATATTTGTAATACAAGTTCTTTAAGACTCAAAATATAATTCCAAGAACAATGTAAAACATAAGCTCCCACAAAGGATCAAGACCACTCGGGTGAGTGTACATAAGTTTAGGGAAAAAACATGTTCCCTTCTCATTTTACATCTAAGACAAAGAACACCCAAAAATACAAACATAGAACCGACATCCAGCTCAAAGTTACAATTTCCAAGAACAAATTAATAAATTAATTATACAATATTGCATCAAAAATCTCAAACATGAGTTCAATATACACCATCACCTTAATACTAGGCGGTATATAATGCAAATACTTATACAATATAGCTCCCATTACCAGCTTTATAACTTATCAAAATCCCTAATCCCAACTCTACGAAACACAGTTCACACATAAGAGTTCATAATCATACCAATAATAAAATATGAGTGTCATGAATATTATACACTTCCAAATAGTCCAGTTATTCAAGATAATAAAACACAAGCACCAAGCCAATTACGGACTTCAATAATAGTCCAAATTATCCAAGAATCAAAACATGATTCCAAAGTAACTAGAATCCCTATCAACAGTTCACATCGAACATGAAACCAAGAACAAGTTCCAAATAGGATTACGAGCCCGAATATAAGTTCTAGCAAAACACGAGCTCAATACAAGTTCAAGCTAAACATGAGCTCTATACAAGTTCTAGATCCAAAAACACGAACTTCCATAATAATAGGTGGAACTCAAGGTTCCCAATTAACTTAGATAGTATTCATTAGCAACGAAGGTTATTTAAAATAGAACCCATCAATTACTAGTTCCCAAAATCCCAAATAGAGTTACATAATATGTTTTAGCATGCATATTTCATGTATTAAAACAAACAAAATGTATGTTTTCAACAGAACCACATTTACCATGGATTCAAAACCAAGAACACGAGATTTATTAAACCCAGTAAGCAAATAACTAGCTAAAATATGCAATCTACAAATCTCAACAGAGCAAAGTTCTTTTTATGAAAACATTTAGAAGAAAGCAAGAGATCTTAATGGTTAGAGCCTATCATGCCTGATAGTGCTTCTGCCAAATCGAAGGAGACCTCTAGTCAGATCACAACTTCTCCTCTTCTCCATGAAAGATCAAACAACCATATTCTTTTTCCACAATGCCTCTTATACATTCCATGAAACGAAAATAGATCAAAGACTTTAAAATATCCATTAAGTGCGCTTTAATTTCTGGTTCGAAAAACTAGAGAGCATGCAGAGCAAAAATCCTGAAATATGCAAAGTGAAACAACCCCAGACAAATCCACTTGCATGCCTTCCAAGATGGTTTGTGCATGAAAACTGAAAATAATAAATTTCATTAATTCCAAATTTCCCACCTATAATTCCTTGCACCACCTTCCAATTATAGCGAATTCCAAATCAAAATTAACATGCAATTCCATTTTAGTGATACTTCAACATAAGCCTCCGCTAAGTCAACTAGCCCCGGCAAAATTGAAAGTACGACATGCATTAAAAACCTTATCAATAACATAAATGCCTTAGGAACCGTTGCCCACAATGCATGCGACCACCTAATTCCCCTTTCATACCCATTAGTTTAGGATAAATCAAATTGCTTAGGTTAGACCTTAGTTAGTTTAAAATATATACCGTAGGATATAACTCTAACAACAAATTACCACCATAGGTCTTAGCACATAGCCTTAGGTAGTTTCTACATAGGTTAGATTAATTCACAACACTATAGTTTTAGGCATTTAGGTTATATCATTATAAAACCTTATTGTATTAGGTTCTAGGTTAATTTTAATAGCCTAGTATACTTTCCAAATCTTATAGCATCGAGCTTAGGCTAGGATGACAATCAATCAACAATGAAGAATATGAAGTTTTAGATTAGAATAAGAATTCTATTAAGTGACATACCTTAGGTAGTAAATATTTTTACCTAGCATAGGATTCCATAGGATAGTCCTTTTTAGGATCTTGAATCTTTCCTATCTTTGTGAACAGGCTATATTTCCGTTTACATCAGCAATGACCTGTCATGGTTGATCTCCAAAGACCCAAGCAAAAAATACCACTAAATGGATACACGTTCACACAAAAATCAAAGAACTTTTACCTACAAAGTTCAGTCCAATATGTCTCTTAATTCATGGAATTTCAATTTACCATTCATTCAATCAACAAATTTAAAAATTCCTTGGATCATTGAAATTGATCCAAGGATGAGTCGATAAATAGATAAGTTTACAACTCTTAAAACAGATCGCAACTCACCTACAAGAACTGAAAAATGGATTCAAGGAAGCCATTCCAACTCATCAAAGGATCTTAAGAATAGAAATGATTTATCCCTATTAAGCATGGTCTCCAACAATAAAAATAACATATCTTTATAAGGAAAAATCACATGTCAACACTTGAAATGCAAAGGAGGAGAATAACAACTATCAAGGGTGTTACATGGGTAGTAGGCCTTATGTTGGGTGTGGGAGAAGGGTTTATGGGACCATTGGGGAGGGAAAAGGTCATTTTGTGAGGCATGAATTTGGTGGGAGTGTGAATTGGATTTTCACCTATGGGGAAGGAAAAGGAAATCATGGTTATTTTGTTGCATACTTGCAAGGGAGAGATAAGGATTTTGCATTGATTGTTTTGTGCACTTGGAGGATTAGGGTGAGATTCCCACTTAACTTGGGAGGCATAAGGAGGTGTTTTCTCATAGCCCTTGCTCCATTTGGTTTGGGTATTCAAACCTTTGTGTTTTTGAAAAATTGAAATCTTGTTGAATATGTCTTTTGGTTGTGTTGAATGTGTTGATTGTATGTTGTTTGTGGAAGCCATATTTGTTGAAAGTTTTCAAAAGTTTCTCAAAATTCCTCATGGTTCTTTGTTGCATGTTTGGTGTGGTAATTAAGGGGATTGATTCTCCTCTTAATGGATTTAAGTTTTGGAGAAGAGCGTTGCCTACTCCCCCTTCCTTGTATTGTGATCCTTGTTTTGAGAAGTTTGAAGAAACCAAGACTTGGAGCTACCTTTGGAGGATACTTGATAATTGAGGACTTGCATTTTGGCCTTGTCAGAAGTCTTCATTTTGTAACTTGTTCATGTAATTATTCCCACTTTGAGTGGAAGATGGTATATTTGTGTGCTTGAGATGATGTTGTATCTTCATTTGGAAATCCGCATAAATTGTAATCTTTTATAAGAATATTTGTTTTAGAAATATGCATTTGGAAATGTGCTAGTTTTGTAGTAAGGAAACTTGATGTTGTATTGATATGGAAATGCATCTCTCTTGAAATTATGTTGTTTCATTATCTCAAATATGTGATATTGTTCATTGTAAAATAAATATTGAGAACCTTTTAAATTTCACTTGTTGTTGGGAATGGTAGAAATTTAGTTGGTGAATGGAAGTAGATGGATATTGTTTTATTGGAAGAAAAACAATTTGAAAATGGTAAAATTTATAGTTATATTCATTGTTAAGTTGTAGGAAGGAAATAGTTGTTAAAGATTGTTAGAATGAGTTGTATAACGAGATCTTGTCAATACCTCAACTTAGCCCTATATAAAAATAAACAAAAAAATATTACATATGCTATTATAAGAGGAAAAAGTGCATTTATTTTCCCACTTAAAATATAATTATGTTCGAGCAAACTATATAAGAATGTTTTTTTCAAGTTTCCTTTATAAATAAAAATGTAATCTAGTTTACTTTATAAAAAAAAAGGAATTTTAAATAAAATTCAATTGTTTTTATATTATTAATATAGTAATATTGTTACAATTTAAATATAATAATAAAAAATTATAATATTAATAATATATATATATATATATATATGATTAATAGTATTATTATTATGATTAATAAATATTACTATTAACATTAAAGTATTTATTAATATATATAATATTCTAAACTTTGTAAATTAAAATATAATATATATATATATATATATATATATATATATATATATATATTTTTATAATAATGTTTTGCCTAAATAGCCCATGCGGCCACCATTGGTGATTTGGTCACCGACCCCACCCGCCACCCCATTTAAATATGGGATGGGGGGTGGGGTCAGTGAACCTCCCCCAAACACTTTCACGTATGTAAATTATGCAGGCCGCATTGTATTACATACAGTCAACCGAGACTATAATGCAATAGGACGTGAATACCTTGCATTGCGTTTCCTTTTCATTTTGTAAAAACATGTATACTAATATATATATATATATATATATATATATATATATACATTTTTTCTTTATTTATTATTAAATACGGATTCTTGGGTATTTAAGTATTCAAAGAAATTAGAGAAAGAGAGACAGAGAGTGTGTGTGTGTGTGTGTATGTGTGTATGTATATATGTGTGTGTATATATATATATTCATATATTTGGAGATATATAAACATGTATATATACTCAAAATGAGTGTTTTCTCAAAATAAAAAGAGTAACTTATTTTCAAAGCAATAACAATATAAGAGCTTTTGGGCAAATGCCAAATACCCAAATGAGTATTTTTATTAAATCAAGCTTACAACAATAATGAATATTAAAAACCCTAGAATAGGGTAGAATAGAATAAACAATAAAAATAAAAATAAAAATGAAATAGATTTGGGATGTGTGTATCCATCCCCAAGCTCCATCTTCCTCTTAAGTGGCTTCCTTCTCTTCCTCATTCCCTTAACCCGCAAAAATAAAATAAACAAATAAGTCAAATGAAAAGAATAAAAGAAACTCTCCATAGAGATTAGGGTTGGTTGAAACCTAATAGATCTAATGGCCTAGATTGGATTCATCCAATGGCCAAGATTGTCCCCTACAAATGTTAGGTGGGAGTTAGGTGAGATCATCATTTGATCACATGGGTCATTTTTTAATGGGGCCACTTGAGTGGTGTAGGGATTAATTTAGTTTTATAACATTTAATTAGATGGTATTTTATTTTATAAAAGCCCCTTGAACCTTGTAATTAATTAATTCAAACTTACCCTTTTCTAGCTAAGTAATATTCATTGTAGGAATTTAATTTAATAATATTGTGTAAATGGAAGGAAAAATTAGTCCTAGTATTTTTATAATAAATTATTGAATGACTTTAGGAACCACTTTATTAAAGTAATTATGGATTATGGGAATGAAGTTTTAAAATTTATTGAAGGATTTATATTATTATTTTATTAATTTTTTGATGATCGTTGTTAACCAAGGGTATAGCTAATCGTCGCTTTTGTTCTTTAAAAAAAATTATTCCATCTTTTTTTCTATTATAACCTTTGTTTCATTTTGGGTTTCGTGGGTGAAATTTGTGGGTGTTAAACTTTGAATCAAAGTCATGGTGGGTTCGATGCTTGGACCACACACACTGAAAACATAAAACAAAAATAAATAAGACTAGTGCAACTCTAAACCCAATGTACACAACTATGCATAATGTTTTGAAACATAGAAAATTTAGAAAACTAAAAACAAACGAACTTAGATGATTATAAAATAACTCTCGCCTTAGTCTGTGCAGGAGGCGTGGACCAGACAAGGGGTTCCTACATGTGGACCTAGACCTACCACCCCAAGATTAGGTAGTAAGAGCAGCCTATTCTTCCTCATCTATTATAGACACTAAAGGATGTTAATGCCATTATACGTGAAGGATCTTTAGGAGGGAGACCTAGCAGACAAGACAAAGAGCCATCCATGAAGGCCTATGCACCTTCATGTCATAGTGTAGAGGATAGGGAAAAGAAATCCCACATGGAGTCGGTTAGGCATGAGTCACCTCCAGTAGGTACCACAGAGATATAGCTACGGGGCAAAAAGACAGTCTAGAGCCCTAGGATGAGATATGGTCATGCGAGGAGACCTGAGGCCAACACTTAACTCAAGCATATTACCTTAGAGAAATACTGAAGTTACACCCACCTCATTTTACATGATACACATGTGGATTTTAGGTCTAGGCATGGTTATTTAGCTTGAGTGGATGCTTAAATTTATTCTCTTATTCTAGGAAAAATAAATATCATGTTGCCATCTACCTTCGATAGACGGAGAAGGAGTATAGTGGAGAACTAAAGAGAAGAATCTCCATGTATATTCTAAGACAAATCACTTGGGATCTCTACGATGATTGTTTCAGGAGGATATATATTTCCATTAGGTTCGTTTAACCAATGGATCTATGAGTTGCACGATATGTGACAGCCTCCATGACATTAGCAGAGTATGAGGGATGGTTTTTGGATCTACTTCAGTATGTAGACTACATGCAGGATGAGCAGGTTCAAGTTCACAGGTTCATCAGGGGCCTGAACTTGGACTTGGGTGGGGAAGTGCACATTCATTTCCTGTAGACACTTTCAGAGGCCATGGGAAGGCCTACATAGAATAAGAAACTAGGGGGAAGACTCAATGAGATCGTGACAGAGTGAGCAACCATATACAGGAGTTACATAATAGTAGATCAAGGGGATCAAATCCTCCTCCTCATGGTGGACACAATTTTACACAAGTCTTCCTTCCAGCCTCCTCCACCTCCTCGCAATAGCATACTCGACCCCTTTTCAACTCCACAACGTCATGATGCTCGGTATCTCTCGGCTAGGGGGCATAATAGGACACAAGTATGGGACCTCTAGCTAGGGGGCCCAATAGGACACAAGATCCACCTCAAGCAACAACCGAACACCCATGATACAGGATGTATGTCCACCGCACACAAGCCCATAGATATCTATGTCCAAATTATCATTATCATTAGGTTCTTCATCACGTACTAATGGGCCACCTGGAGGACTATCTTCTTAGTGGAGAGGACTAGGTACTTGCTATGGATGCGACATGCATGAACACCATTAGAGAGAGTGTCCTATGAACCTTGTTAATCACGGTAAGGTGCCGCTTCTAAGACTACTAATTGGTGTATGGATAGGATTGCAAGATATATGCAACAGTCGAGAACCATAAGACAGAGCACTAGGAAATAGTGATAGATACCACAGATAACATTGGTGGTATTTCTATCCCTATTTTATTTGACTCGGGCTCATCAGATTCTTTCATTTATCCATCTTTAGTAGAGCATTGGAAGGATGGTGGAAGTTAGTTAGTGCCTTAATTGGGATGTGAAGATGGCTTCTAGAGCTAAGATCTCAGTGAAATCCTTAGTCAAGGAGTGTGTAGTGGACCTAGGACCCTTTACCACTAATTTGGATATTTTTATCCTTCCCTTGGGTTCGTATGGAGTTATCTTGGGCATGGATTGGTTATCTATGCACAAATATTGATTTGATTACCACACTAAGTTTATATCTTGTGAAAATAATTTAGTAGTGGAATCGAGTGTCATGTTAGAGTTAGGATACCCATCTCTATTTACACTATTATTTATATGCAAATAGAGCGATGTGTATGATCGGGTTTTCTGTTGTATGTTATTACGAGTTAGTGATAGGTCACAGGATGGGGATAGTGGAATTTTTATTGATAATAAACCCATTTTTCAAGAGTTTTCTTATGTATTTCATAGTGACTTGTTAGGGATGCCTCCCCATGTGAGATCAATTTTCACATTGACCTTGTTCCAAGAGTGAAACCTATCTCATGCGCTCCTTGTAGATTACCAAACCTAGCTATGTGAGCTCAAGTTGTAGCTAGAGGGCCTTCTTGAAAAGTCCTAATCCGTCCTTATGTATCCCCTTGGGGTTTACCAATGATTTTTGTGAAGAAGAAGGACGAATCTTTGCGGTTATGTGTGGAATATCATCATTTGAAAAAATAATGATCAAGAATCGTTACACCCTTCCTCACATCGATTTTTATTTAATAAGATGAAGGTGGCCACTTTGTTTTCTAAGTTTGATCTAAAGTTAGGATACGATCAACTCAGGATTGCATAGGAATATATTTAGAGGACAAATTTCCGTAACGATATATGGCCACTATGAGATCACAGTTGTTCCATTCGGTCTAAAAATGCCCTATAGTGTTCATGAGTTTGATGAATGGGGTGTTCAGGAATTTTTTTAGAACACTTTTCCCTCATGTTCCTAGATGAAATTTTTATATTCTCTCATATGCATGGGGAGCACAAGGAGAACCTTCTTCATGTTCTACAGTTTCTTCATGAGAAGCATATTTATGAGAACCTTGAGAAGTGTGCATTCTTCTAGTCAGAGGTGCAGTATTTGGCTCATATCATTTTTGGGAAAGGTATCACAAATCGATCCTTCCAATATTAGAGCCATTATGGATTAACCAACACCTACTAGTTTGACCGAGGTGCATAGTTTCATGGGGTTGGAAGGGTACTATAGGATATTTCTTCAGTACTTTTCTCAGGTTGCGCACCCCATAACATACCTTGAGTAGAAAGGGAAGAAGTTCATCTAGTAAGATAGATGTGAGCATGCCTTCAGGAAACTAAAGGAATACCTTACGACAACACCCATTCTTGCAGTGCCATATCCACAAGGAGAGTTCTTCATCTGCACAGATGCTTATTTGGCAAGATTAGGTGGTGTATTGATGGAAGATGAAATATTTGTAGATTTGAGTCTCGAAAACTCTAGGATTACGATCTCAATTTTCTAACTCATGACCTTGAGTTTACATTAGGTTCGAGTGAGACATCTACTTCTTGGCCATAGATTTATACTAAGGACTGATCACTTGAGTCTTTGTCACCTCTTCATGCAACCCAATCTCAAGGATCGTCGACATTGGATGGAGTTACTTTCTGAGTACGATATGGGGATAGAGCATGGGAAGAGGAAGGAGTATGTGGTTGAAAATTCCCCTAATAGATGGAGACATTTTTATGGGTACTTCATTGGCTGATTTGCAAGCGGATTTTATAACAACTTCAATATGACAACTTCTACCTTGCAGCCAAATTAGAGATCGAGTCTCGAAACCCCTTGAGTGGAAGTTTGATTGTTTTTCATTAGAGAAAAATGGTATTCTCGGACACGAGAGGTTGGATCTATGTTTTTAGAGATGGAGGTTTGAGACAAAATATCTTTACAGAGGCTCACCTTGCACCCTATTCAGCCCATCGCAAGGGTGAAGAACATGCATGCCATATTGAGACAATTTTACCATTTGAGAGGTCTATGGATATATGTAACTCAGTTTTGTTTGCACTATTTAGAGTGTTAGAGGGAAGAAGAAGAGCATCATCATCCAAATGGCCTTCTCTACTGGCATGCCATACCAGAGTGGAAATGGGACACCATTTCAATGGATTTCATAGTAGGGCTATCGAGGTCGAGATACCACTGGGATGCCATCATGGTCATGGTCGATAGATTGAAAAAAGTGGGTAAGGGGAGTGTGACCTAATTATGGTGTCTACATTTTTCCCCTTTTTATCACATAGCTTGTATTGGTAAGCGACACTGAAAAAATTAAGATGTGGTTTCCCCATGTGTGTGGTGCAGGTGATCCCCCTCAAACCAAGAAATGATGAGGTGACATGGTGAATCAGTGAGTGGTTTGATAAAAGTGGATGTGAAGAAGAATGATGAACCATGGGGTAATGGGGTAAAGGTGAAATCGGGTAAATAGGTAAATGAGCTAGGTTAAAGGTAGTGGCGGTCAAATGCATGCACATGTATAAATTGTGGCACGGTACCAGGTTGAAGAGCTTGTAAACTCTACATCGTCTAAGGTCAATAGGGATATCCAAACAAGGTTGAAGCGATTCCGATATCCAGGGTATAGGATAGGGTTAGGAAACACAACGTGGGTTAGGTTTAGGAACATTTAGGTATGTTCCGGCACACCAAGGTTGGGTCAGGATATACATCACGGCAATAGGCAAAGTAAGGTCACTAGGTATATAGGTCATAGTATGGATAAGACCAAGGCATGGTTAAAATAATAAGGCCCAGATGATGATGAGGTGAGGTGGGAAATGCGAGGGCGGGAGGAGAAAGTAAAGTGTTCAAGTTAGGTTTGGGTGAGGTAGAAAAGGAGTTAGGTAAGAAAATTAGGAGTATAGGCTAGGAAGAAGATTGTGCGAGGTACATGACATTGGTTAGGATTAATCGAGGTCGAGTCTAGAGGAACCGACGGTGGTTGGATAGGGCACACAAATGTCATCATTCAAGGGGAAACCGTCGCCATTGGTAAAGTCGTGGGTTATAAAAAGAAAAAGTCCGCATTGCGAAAATTCATTTGTGATTTGCAAAAGAGTAGAAAATGACAAGAGAGGAAAGGAGAGGAAGAAAACGACCGAGTGTGGATTGATAGGTGGGGCCACGAGATCGGGGAGAGTGATTTGATTGGTTGGAGACTCGGAGGTCACTCGGTGATGGCAAAGGTAGGAGAGGGATCGGGTGGACCGATGCAGCGGCTTGAGGTGCCACCACATCTATGATAGTGGGATGAGGTAAGATCTAAAGCCTATTGTTGTTTGTTTGGTTAAATTGGGAAGAATTTGGGTAGGTGGGAAATGGGGTTTGGGGGAGGAATGGGTGGGTAGAATGAGGAGTCTGGAGAGAAATGGGATTTGGGATCGCAGTGGTCATCGTGATAGTGACCGACATCGGTTCCACTGTGGCCAGTGTCGGTGGGTGCAGGCTGATATCTATCACAAGTGAGGTGACCGATGCCATTCGTGGTTAGACTGGGGTCGGTTGAGGTTAGATAAGGGTCGGTCAATGATGACCAAAGTTGGTCCACACGGAGATAAATACGGGAAAAAAAAATGTAAATTTAGTGGGTATGGAGAGATAGGAAAGGGTATAGGTAGAGAGGGAAGGGTATGGATTGATAGGTAAAGTTGCGATGTCAAAGGTATGGGTGTGGGTAAGTAGGTTAGGTCAAAATGTGGGGTCAAAGGGAAAGGTAAAAAGGTGAAGGTTTGGGGCATGGGTAGATAGGTTTGGTGGAATTTGGGGTCAAAGGTAAAGGTAAATAGGTGAGGATTTTATATATGGGTAGTGTTGAATAATGTGATCATTTTGTTGTATGTAAGTGAGATATCAGCTATGCATGAAGGATAGGGTACCGCCACTAATTTTAGAGGTACATGAGCAAAGAATGACGCTTGAGGAGTGGCGTCATGTGGCAGAGGTGGGCATGATTAGAGTCGAGATGCTACCGCATGTAGTATGAGAGGTGAGCTTGATGGTTTCCCTAATCGATAGATGGGACTCAAAAACCAATACCTTTCATTTGCTGACAAGTGAGTTCATGATCACATAGAGGATGTCTACAAGATCTTATGGTTCTGATAGTGGGGACGTAGGTATACTCGATCTCCTCGAGGCGTCTTAGGAGTTATTGGCACAAGTGTTCGGTGAGGGTCTTGCAGATTTACGGTTCCATAGCGCGAGTATGAGATATGGAATAATGTATAGATCTCAACCCAAGGAGATGAGGTCTCTGGTATTGTTGATGGAGGTAGTGTGTTGTTTTACACTACCAGATGTAGAGGGTGGATAGATTCCCATGGTCGATGATGGGGGTCTTGCACGACATGGTGATACACATGACCTAGTTTTCATGGGCATCTGCATTATGGTAGAGGAATATAGGGAATTTTGGGCATATGAGCGGCTGGGGGGGTTGAGCTTTTGCTGCACTTTTTACTACATTGATGGGCCTATGAGCACAATGTGCGTGTGTGTGAAAAGTTGGATACCCCGAACAAACGCATTTGAGGAGGTTGCTTTGCGGGTGGGTTATAGGCGGTGGGTACCAGCCATGGGAGAGCGCCCGAGGTATGAGGACTACGCATGATGTATCATATTATAAGTGGTTACTAGAGGGATTTTCCGGAGTGGAGATAATTTGGAGACCATATGTGGTCTTCCCCTCATACAAACGGATGACAGAGGAGTTAGATGGGATTTAGATCTACGAGTGGATAGAGGGGCCGTGAGTAGAAGAGCATGAGATGATACTCGTGACCGAGTCAAATGATAGTTTAGGCTGCCACAGGATATACCACCCTTCCCACATCAGAGGGATGATGTGGAATATGTCTACACCTCGGCCTATAGTGCCCGATCGAGAAGGAGGAGCAGTCCTTCGATGTGCGAGATAGATGATGCTGGGATAAATGAAAGTTATAGACAATGGTGGGTGGCACAACTAAGAGTAGTACCACCGAGGCCAGGGCAAGCTAATCTAGCCACTATCGGAGTGTAGAGAGATGCCCTACAGGGGAAGGTGTCTACCCTAGTGACCCAGTTGGGGATCATGTAGGGGTAGCTGACAGGTACAGAGGCATAGGTTGCCACATTAAAGGCACACATGGCCATACGATGCAGGCATAAGGATGAGATCGACAGACATGGCGGCCCAAGGTGGAGGTGGAGAGGGTGATGGAGAGGGAGATGATGGAGAGGGTGGTGAGGGAGATGGGGTGCAGGTAGCCTCCCTACAGGTGAAGGTGATAGATTTACAAGGCCAGTTGGCCACAGTGCAAGGACAGGTTACAGGCTTGCAAGGACAGCTAATAATACACGAGCACGAGATGGTGACCCTACAGGCCTAGATACATGTACACGTTCTAAGGCCAATGGTACCATCACATGTTCAGGGACATGGTCCCATTATACAGGTAGGGGAGGGATAGGGTCCCAGTGTACAGGTAGGAGTAGAGCAGATTTAGAGGCCGATGGCACCACTATGGACAGTACCTGCAGACCTTTTGAGAGACGCCCTAGGTGAGGAGAGGTATTATCATGACCATCTACTTATGGCCGTGATATTTTTCTTGTCATATGCTAAGTACAGATCCCAGAGAGCTTCGAGTGAGAGGAGGAGCTCCTGTACTCACACAGTGAGGAGAGAGCACACACCGGCAATGAGCCCATGTAGAGGTTGTGGTGAGGCTACTAGCGCCTGCAGAGGATAGCTTTAGATCCGGGCCTTCGGAGTTAGGCCCCACCATTGATGATAGTTAGGAAAGCATCCGTGGCACAGGAGAGGCGGAGAATGGGAGAGGGTATAATGGATACACAAAGTGGGGAGATGGTTGATAGTAATGTGTCCGCCTTTTATATATATTTGTACTATTTATATATATCGGCTGTGTCTGAAGAGATTTTGTATTGTTGTATTGTATATGATACCAGCGTCCGTACCGATGACATTTTGTATTGGGTATCGTCTCGCATGCCGATGATTTTGTGAGATATACATTATGTTGATACCAGTGTATATTGTATAGACACGCACATATTTGTATATGATGAGATGGATGAGATTCTCATGATTTATTGTTGTTATGAGAATTTTAATTTTTTTGTGCTATGGATGGAAATTAGGTAAGTTAGGCATGGTGGAGTCATATCATAGGCATGGATGGAGTTAGGTTGGTTAAGGCATGGATCGAGTCGGTCATAGGTATGGATCGATTTAGGTCATAGGCATGGATCGAGTCAAGTCATAGGCATGATGGAGTCAAGTTGGTTTAGGCATGATGGAGTCAGGTTGGTTTAGGCATGATGGAGTCAGGTTGGTTTAGGCATGGAAGTGAGTTTCGATGTTTTTGTACCAAATGGTGATGTAAATGCATATGATGATGTAAAATAATCAAATATTGGTTATGTATTAAAATGTGAAATAATTTAAGTGGTAAAGGTTATGTGAATGCATGGTAAGCATGTATAGTTTAATTGATGTGAACATGGTTGGTGTTTCTAGTTTTTGATATAAATGGGAAATCGTGGCATAATGGGGGAAATTGTGTGGGTAAATAGGGTCGAGCTAACCTTCCAGGACCCCATGCCCTAGAAGTTCTCCCTACATAGTCTCAGCGAAAAGGGACCTCAGGCCGATGTAGTTCTCCCATAAGCTAGGGAAGAATATGAGGAGGTAGAAGAATGGGTCATTAGGTTATAGGTGGGTTTGATTCTAGGTCATAGGCATGATTAAGTTAAGGTCATTTAGGTTTGGGTGCATTAAGGGAAAATGGGTATGGGTGAAAGTTGATTGTGGTGAAAGAAGCAAAGTCCCGAGAAATAAACGTTGAGGGTTTAGTCATGTATCGGACAATCAATGAGTAATGAAGAAATGAAAATATAAGAGGAGGCGAGAAAGCCACCTGATTGGAAAGGATCATAATGGGTTGACCATATCTTAGGTAGGTTGGTGAATGTAATACCCTTAAGACATTGCATGATTGATTATTCTAAAGGTGAATAATAGTCACATGATCACCAAATGTCACAGTTTTAGTAGGTCCCTTGAGGCAGTATGAAATGAAGAGACAAAGGGAAGGAGGTGAAGGTGATTAGGTCATATGGTAGGAAGTAGCATGCCTTTTGGAAAGAGGTCCAAGATCACAATAGGTGAGTCCATGTTGAAAAATTGTCTTTTTCCTTTTGATGATTTTTTTAGATAGATTGATCAATGTGGGAAGTCTATACGGGATGAATATATGTCTCCTTGAGATCTTCGCGAAGCTTTTAAATATTTATTTTGAGAAATAGTCCTCTTTGTAGGATGGACTATAGATAGTGTTGCGAGTTATTTATAGCTGTCCTTCGAGGGAACAGTCTATTTATAGCGAAAATTACAGCAAAAGATGTCCTTTAGAGGGAGTCATCTTTGTATTGTAAGTTTGACTCAAGGAGTTTATCCCTTTATTTTTAGAAATTATTTTGGGATTTTAAGTCATGGACAAGACTATAACAAAATAGTTGGTTCTTGTTTAGAAGGCAAGGGCGAACGACCATGGGATCTCATTGAAAGAAGACAAAAAGTATCCATGAGAATCATGCCATGTGTAGAGCCATGGTACACATATTTAAGATAAGGAAAAAATAAGTGGCAGGTAAGCACATGATTCTTGTTTAGTCATTGGAGATGGATTACGAAAAGAGAAGGGTGAATGTCACTCAAGGGACGAGCATTAAATAGACAAGTAGTGATGTAGGATTTGAAGTCAATAGTAGAATGGTCAAATATGCAAGGCATTGAGGGGCTCGAGTTGGGGCTTACCATCAAGTGAGGACAAATGATAAGAACCTATCCATAGTTATGAGTTACAATATATGTCCAAGCCAATTAGAGGAAAACTTTCCCGTTTACTTTTTTCTGCTGTGGTTACGTGTTGATTTTTCTTTGAGGACAAGATCACTGACCTTGAAGGTTCGTTCATTGACACATTTTTCATAGGCAAGCTTAATGCATTTTTGGTAGATTTGGAGATGGTCGAGAGCATTAAGATGATGTTCTTCTAATAACTCCAATTTCGTGCTAAATGGTCCTAAAAAAGTCATCGTCATTGAGCATGTCTTGAAGAGAAATATGAAGAGATGGGATCTGTACTTCAAGAAGAAAAACCACCTCTATACCATAGACAAGAGAAAAGGTAGTGGCATAAGTGGAAGTGAGAATACTAGTATGTTATGCTCACAAGGCGAAGGGAATGTGCGTATGCCATTCCTTCCCAGTATCGTCGACCACTTTCATGAGAATTTTGTTCAGGGTTTTATTGGTGGATTCTTCTTGGCCATTGGTTTGTGGGTGATATGGTGAAGAGAAACTTACCTAAATGTAAAAGGCATCACAAAGTTTCTGTAAGGTTTTGTTTTTAAATTTTTTCCATTATCAGTGATGAGGCGGTGGGGAACACCAAAGTGGAAAATAATGTGAGTATTGATGACTCACTTAATTTCTTAGCTTTCATGGAGATGAGGGGTATGGCTTCAACCCATTTGGTGTAGTGTTCGGTAGCGGTGATGATCCATTGATGTCTCAGAAGAGTGGGGATTGGTCTCTCTGAAAAGATCCAAACCCCATTGAGAGAAAGGGCCAAAGGTCACGAGCGACTGTAAGGCATGACTAGGTGTGTGATTAATATTGGCATGTTGTTGGCATTTTACACAATGCTTAACGTAGTCGCAACAATCATGATTAAGGGTCGGCCAGGAATAGCCTAGGTGAAGAATGCATTTAGTAATGCATGAAGGCCACTGAAGTGACCTCCACATATGCCATCATGAACTTCTTTAATAGTATAGAGGATTTCCATTACGTGTGAGTTAAGGAGGCAATATAGAAAGGAAAGCTAGTCCACAAGCTTTGCTTATAATAAATGTCTTGTGTGTTTAGTGAGGTTAACACTACAGGTGCATAAGAAGGTCTCGTAGTCGTTTCACATAGATTTGAAGTTGAGGTAGGTATCTAGGAAGTGAGGTATTGGTGGACCGTAGACGCAGTTTTGAAGTTTATAAGCGGTACCGCGGAATAGTTTGAATTTATACTCTTGATGTGTTTTGTTACCACCCTAATATACATCATTGACTTGGTTCACTACCAGTTTAGAATCACCAAAGATATTAATGGACTTAACATCTAAGGCATAAAAATTGGAGAGGCCCAGAATGAGGGCCTCATATTCGGTGATATTGTTAGTACAATCGATGTCAAGTTTGAAAGATAAAGGCATGGGTTCACCATCAAGAGGAATGAGCATAACACCTGTACCACTCCCACACTGACATTTGGAACCATCGAAGAATAAAGTCATCTAGTAAGGGTCATCATCAAAAGAGAGGGTAGTAATGGATTCATCAGGGAAGTCAAAGTTTGAAGAGTGATTCCCGAAAGAGGCACATCAACAAGCTAGTCAAGAATGGCATTGCCCTTGATAGATTTCTGATGAATGAATTTGAGGTATAAAATAGCTAGAAGCATGAGTGAACGTGCAACACGTTGATATTGATAAGTCTTGGCATACATGAAGTGTAAGGGGTCAGTGTTGTTCATAACATAGGTTTTGTGGTTGAGTAGGTAATGGAAAAGTTTGGTGGCAACAAAAACTAACACTAAATTTTTTTTTTCAGCATAGGTGTATTGGGTCTCATAGTCCAAAAGATTACGACTTATGTAATAAACCTTTTTCTCCCGATGTTGTTCATCGCGATGAGAGAGCATGGCCCCAAGGAGTGATCGGTAGTAGAGATGTATATGTAGAAGGGTTGATCGTCTTTAGGTGGAACTAGTATGGGTGGTTGCGAAGGTATTGTATTAAGGCCTCAAAATCTTTGTGGCATTCGTCATCCCATTTGAAGGAGACATCCTTTTTAAGGAGGTGATGAAATGGTTGACAACGATCGAGATAGTTGGGAAATAAACCGGTGGATAGATTGCAACTTTCCTTGTAAACTACGAAGTTGGTGAAGGTTAGTCTTTGGGTGGAGGCATTTCGAGAATGGCCTTGACTTTAGTAGGGTTAACTTCTATGCCACTAGATCCAATGGTCTAGATTGGATTCATCGAATGGCCAAGATTGGCCCCTACAAATGTTAGGTGGGAGTTAGGTGAGATCATCATTTGATCACATGGGTCATTTTTAATGGGGCCACTTTAGTGGTGTAGGAATTAATTTAGTTTTATAACATTTAATTACATGGTATTTTATTTTATAAAAGACCCTTGAACCTTGTAATTAACTAATTCAAATATACCCTTTTTAGCTAAGTAATATTCATTGTAGGAATTTAATTTAATAATATTGTGTAAATGGAAGGGCAAATTAGTCCTAGTATTTTTATAATAAATTATTGAATGACTTTAGGAACCACTTTATTAAAATATTTATGGATTATGGGAATGAATTTTAAAATTTATTGAAGGATTTATATTATTATTTTATTAATTTTTTTATGATCGTTGTTCACCAAGGATATATATAATCGTTACTTTCATTCTTTAAAAAAAAATTAGCGTGAAAAAAGCAGTGCCTATTCTACCCTCATCTATTATGACACTAAAGGATGTTAATGCCATTATGTGCGAAGGATCTTTAGGAGGGATACCTAGCAAAAAGATAGAGAGCCATCCGTGAAGCCCCGTGCACCTTCATGTCACAAAGGCAGAGGATAGGAAGATAACTCCCACATGGAGTCGATTAGGCATGAGTCACCTCCTAGGTACCACGGTAGATATAGCTACGGGGAAAAAAGATAGGTCTAGGAGCCCTAGGATGAGAAATGGTCATGTAGGGAGACCTAGAGGCCAACACTTGACTCAAGCAGATCACCTTAGAGAAATACTGAAGTTACACCCGCCTCATTTTACATGATACACATGTGGATTTTAGGTCTAGGCATGGTTAGTTAGCATGAGTGGATGCTTAAATTTATTCTCTTATTCTAGGAAAAATAAATATCATGTTTCCATCTACCTTCCGATAGACGGAGAAGGAGTATAGTGGAGAATCGAAGAGAAGAATCTCCATGTAGATTCTGAGATAGTCACTTGGGATCTCTACGTTGAGTGTTTCAAGAGGATATATATTTCAGTGGGTTCTTTCACCAAGGATCTATGAGTTACACGATATGTGACATTCCTCCATGACATTAGCAGAGTATAGGGATGGTTTTCAATCTACTTTAGTATGTAGAATACATGCAGGATGAGCAGGTTCAAGTTCACAAGTTCATTAGGGGCCTGAAGTTGGACTTGGGTGGGAAGTGCACATTCATTTCCCATAGACACTTTCAGAGGCCATGGGGAAGGCCTACATAGAATAAGAAACTATGGGGAAGACTCAACAGGATTTTGACAAAAGTGAGCAACCATATACATGAGTTACATAATAGTAGATCAAGGGGATCAACACCTCCTCCTCATGGTGGACACAATTCCACACAATCTTCCTTCCAGCCTCCTCCACCTCCTCAGTAATAGCATACTCGACCACCCTTTTCAACTCCACAACGTCGTGATGCTTAGAGAGGGCATAATATGGGATCTCTAGCTAGGGGCCCAATAGGACACATGCTCCACCTCAAGAACAAGTCGATACGAGTACATCCACCACAACACCCATAGATATATATGGAAGTATCATTAGGTTCTTCATCACGTACTAATGGGCCACATGGAGGAGTATCTGCTTAGTGAAGAGGACTAGGTACTTGCTATGGATGCGACATGCATGAACACAATTAGAGAGAGTGTCCTATGAACCTTGTTAATCATGGTAAGGTGCCGATTTAAGACTACTATTGGTGATATGGATAGGATCCGCAAGATATATGCAAACAATGAGAACCATAAGACAGAGCACTAGGGAACATTGATAAATACCACAGATAACATTGGTGGTATTTCTATCCCTATTTTATTTGACTCGTGCTCATCATTCTTTCACTTATCCATCTTTAGTAGAGCGTTGGAAGGATGGTGGAAGTTAGTTAGTGCCTTAATTGGGATGTGAAGATGGCTTCTAGAGCTAAGATCTCGGTGAACTCCTTAGTCAAGGTGTGTAGTGGACCTAGGACCCTTTACCACTAATTTGGATATTTTTAGTAGTGGAATCGAGTGTACTGTTAGAGTCGGGATACCCATCTCTATTTACACTATTACTGCTATGCATTGAAGCAGTGTATACGATGGGGTTGTCCGTTGTATGCTATTACAATTAGTGATAGGTCACGGGATGGGGATAGTGGAATTTTTATTTATAATAAACCCATTTTTCAAGAGTTTTCTTATGTATTTCCTAGTGACCTGTCAGGGATGCCTCCCCATGTGAGATCAATTTTCACATTGACCTTGTTCCAAGAGTGAAACCTATCTCATGCGCTCCTTGTAGGATTACCAAACCTGAGCTATGTGAGCTCAAGTTGTAGCTAGAGGGCCTTCTTGAGAAATTTCTAATCCATCCTTGTGTATCCCCTTCGGGTGTACTAGTGATTTTTGTGAAGAAGAAGGACGAATCTTTGTGGTTATGTGTGGACTATCATCATTTGAAAAAATTAATGATCAAGAATCATTACCCCCTTCCTCACATCGATGATTTATTTGATTAGATGAAGGTGGTCATTTTGTTTTCTATGTTTGATCTAATGTTAGGATACCATCAGCTCGAGGATTGCATAGGAATATATTTAGAGGACAACTTTCCATAACAATATATGGCCACTATGAGATCACAGTTGTTCCATTCGGTCTGACAAATGCCCCTATAGTGTTCATGAGTTTGATGAATGGGGTGTTCAGGATTTTTTAGAACACTTTTCCCTCATGTTCCTAGATGAAATTTTTATATTCTCTCATATGCATGGGGAGCACGAGGAGCACCTTCTTCATGTTCTACAGTGTCTTCGTGAGAAGCATCTTTATGGGAACCTTGAGAAGTGTGCATTCTTCTAGTCGAGGTGCGATGATTTGGCTCATATAATTTTTGGGGAAGGTATCACAGTCGATCCTTCCAATATTAGATCCATTATGGATTAGCCAACACCTACTAGTGTGACCGAGGTGCATAGTTTCATGGGGTTGGAAGGGTACTACATGATATTTCTTCAGTACTTTTCTCAGGTGCGCACCCCATAACATACCTTGAGCAGAAAGGGAAGAAGTTCATCTAGTAAGATAGATGTGAGCATGCCTTCAGAAACTAAAGGAATGCCTTACAACAAAACCCATTCTTGCAGCAAGCCGATCCACAAGGAGAGTTCTTCATCTACACGGATGCTTCTTTGGCGGGGATTAGGTGGTGTATTGATGGAAGATGACATATTTGTAGCATTTGAGTGTCGAAAAATCTAGGATTACAATCTCAATTATCTGACTCATGACCTTGAGTTTACATCAGGTTCGAGTGAGACATTTACTTTTTGGCCATAGATTTATACTAAGGAATGATCACTTGAGTCTTTGTCACCTCTTCAGGAAACCCAATCTCAATGATCATGGCGTGGATGGAGTTACTTTTGTCGTACGATATGGGGATAGAGCATGGGAAGGGGAAGGAGTATGTGGTTGAAAATTCCCCTAGTAGATGGAGACATTTTTTATGGCTACTTCATTGGGTACAAATTTGCGAAGCAAGATTTTATAACAGCTTCAACATGACTTCTACCTTGTAGCCTAGATTAGAGATTGAGTCTCCGAAACCCCTTGAGGGGAAGTTTGATTGTTTTTCATTAGAGAAAAATGGTCTTCTCGGAAACGAGGTTGGATTTATGTTTTTATAGATGGAGGTTTGAGAAAAATATCTTTACAGAGGCTCACCTTGCACCCTATTTAGCCCATCCAAGGGTGAAGAACATGCATGCCATATTGAGACAATTTTACCATTTGAGAGGTCTATGGATATATGTAACTCAATTTTTGTTGTGCTATTTAGAGTGTTAGAGGGTGAAGGTCGAGCATCATCATCCAACTGGCCTTCTCTACCAGCATGCCATACTAGAGTGGAAATGAGACACCATTTCCATGGATTTCATAGTAGGGATACCGACGTTGAGATACCACCACGATGCCATCATGGTCATGGTGGATAGATTGACAAAAGTGGCTCATTTTTCTCTAGTGAAGACCACCTATACAACTAGTGCAGTGCACGAGTATACCTTGATGATATTTTCAAACCGCACGGTATTTCGTGGAAGATTATTTGTGACCAAGATCCCCTATACACCACACATTTCTAGACTATCATGTAGCATACCCTTGGGACGCATATCAAATTCACTACATCTTATCATCCAGAGATAGATAGAAAGACAAAGCGGGTGAATCAAATCTTAGAGGATATGTTGCGGATGTATGTCATGAACCATCAATCTAGGTGGGAGGAGTACTTGTATTTAGTGGAATTTTCCTACAACAACATTTTTCAGAGTTTGATTGGCATGACTCCTTTTGAGGAATTGTATGAAAGATATTACACAACACCATTGATTTGGGATAGATTGGACGATAGGGTTTCTCTTGGGCCGACATTAGTACAGGATATGGAGTAATAGGTTGTCTTGATCTGACAAAGGCTATAATAGGCTCAGGATAGGAAGAAGAATTATGCAGACTAGAGGAGGATAGATCAAATTTTTGAGGTTGGAACAAGGTGTTTCTTTGTGTCAGGACTCATAAGATCCCTGACCAATATGGAAAAGGCTCTAAATTAGATCCTACGTTTGTGGGTCCCTTCGAGATCTTAGAGCATATCGGTCCTTTGGCCTGTTATCTAGCATTGCCACCTAGTTTTTCTCACGTGCACAATGTTTCTCATGTTTTTGTAATTAGGAGATATATTCCACATACGTCTAATGTTTTGGATGGGACTGCATTGCATGTGCAAGAGTAGGGCAGTATCAATGGATACCATGTGCATCATAAAACATAGGACTTTGGGCCTTCAAGGCCACGATATTTACCAAGTGCGGGTCTAGTGGGATAGGTACAATGAGACCGCAGCCACATGGGAGGATGCCCTATATTGCGAGCCGAGTTTCCTTATATATTCCAGTGACTTCTAGAAGGAAGTCAAGTCTAAGAGGAGGGTGATGTAGTGCCCAATCCTCTTTGACACTATTTCACTTTGATGTTGATACTATTGGACCGATGCTTAGAATCTGTGATTATGATACATTGATTAGTAGATGATAGATTATACCGATATTTATACTATTGACATTATGCAGTTTACATTTTATTATGATGCACCGGATGGTGATGATAGAAAGTTGTATTTATTGAATTGTGATATTATGATTTCTATAATAACATGTCGTAATTTTGATGCATGACCTATGTTGGATGTTTTTAATATAATTAAGATTTTGTTATGAATGCCAAAATCAAATTAATTTTATGATTCTAGATTATAGAATTTCTAATGTAAAATGATGATTATTGATTTAATTTGTATATTGTATCGATGTTGTTAATACGGCCAAAAGGACATAGAAGTATTTTTTGTGTTGCGGGACATTTTATCCCATGCATCGAACTAGATAGGGGACCAACCACGGGAGGATGTCGGTGTTAAAAAGCACATCCAAAAATTGACAACTTATGTAATGTATAGTGTGGTGTTTTGCATGCCTTGGTTGAGGTTTCCCATTAGGGGGTGACCTCGCATGTGTGGCCATGGGGTGATATCTTTTCACTTTTTATTTTTAATTTTTCTATGTTCTTTATTTGTGTTTTATGTATTTAATTATTGAAGTTGTTATCACTTTATTAGCATTTAATAATGTTTCTTAATTAAGCTAAATATTTCTTATTCGGTTAACTAAATTTGCGATGTGACAAAATGTTAATTATGAGGTTAGGTTGTCCTTATTGTATGTGATATTTATGTTGATTTGTGTGTGTTTTACACCACCCCAAATTCAAAATTCGTATTTTGACTTGGGAGGCCTTCTTGGAGGTTTGTGGGACAAGCTAAACTTGTCCAATGCCTCTTAAATTTATCCAATAACCGTACCTATGGATTGGGGAGTTTATTTTAAAATTGTTTATCCCTTTTTTAGTGTAAAAGCGTGAAAATAATTGCACTTTCCTTCTACCTAAATTAATTTTCCTTTGAAAGCATGTTGTGAAAGTGTGTGAGCCATGTGGGCTTTTCATATATCTTACAAGTTCATTTATTATCTTTGAATGGGTGTGTTGGATTGAGTGTGGGAATAGAGGTGATGTGCCAGAATCAACAAGAACTTAAAACGGTCATAACTTGTGCTCTGGGTGTCTGTTTGAGTCCTTTTTTTTAAACCAAATGTTTTGATGGGATGAGTGCACTAGTAAGCTTCCCTACTGGTTGGGGCAAGTTTTTGACACATTTTAGGGCCCTAAATCTGCCATCTTGAGGCCAAAAATTAGGATTTAAGTTGTAGTTCAGGTTTTTCCTATTTTAGGGAATTAGTTAATTTTAGTCTATTAGTTTCATTATGAGTTGGAAAGTTGGAAATTCCTCTAATTCAGGGATGTAGAATATGCGTGGAAATTTCTATGCCCATACGAATAAGTATGTGAACTGACTAAGAATAGCAAGTTCTAGTAAACTGCTAAAAATAGTAATTTCCGCCACTTAGAGTAGATTTAGTAAAAGTTAGTTAGATTTTTCTTGGCAACTCGAGTTGGGAGTTGTTTTCCTATTTTTAAACATTTTAATTCATGATTCAATAATGAAGAAGGATATCATTTTTCTTTTGGAGTTCATATGATCTTGTATTTTATGAAGTTTAGAATTTGGCTGAATGATGAAGTGACATCCTACATGGAGCAACTCATCATACTCATATTCCATTTCTATTTATTGTTGAATTTTGTTGGAATTGGGGTTAATTGTTCATTTTTATTGTTGGGCACTTTTGGATTTCGATCTTGTGGAAATTTCTTGGAGTGTGATTGGCTTTAATTGTCAAAGATTTCTGATTTTTCTTGAACTTGATTGAGAGGTAGGCTCTCCACCATTGTTATTTTTTATTATTCTTTTTTATATGAAATGTTGTTCTTTTTAGTTTTTTTAAGTATTGTGAATGTGCTTGTGTGTTGGTTTGGTAGTAGGAATTAATGTTTCACCTAATTCTTAGACGTTTATAGGAATTTGAAAAAACAAATAAGGGTAGAAGGTTACAAGAATACTGTTGAGAATGGTTGAAGGTTTTTGCACACGTGTTGACTCCTCGATCCACAACTAACCGTGAGAGCTTCCTTTTGGATGGGATGAACTACCCGAAATAGAAAACAAGACCACTAGATAGACTTAAACAATATATGCAGTGGACTACCTAGTGTATGCTAGATCCGGGAAGTTTGACACTCTTTAGATGGTTTTCAATCCATTTTTAAGTATATTAATGCGAGAAATAAAGTAATGTTGTCCTACTATAGTCAATATGATTTAGGTATCTCATACAAAATACAATACGTAAGATCTAGTCTAACAAGCTAGGCTAGAATACGATCTGGGGGTCGGGTAAATAGTTTTGGGTTTCTACAGGTCTGGCAGAGGTCTGAGAAAGCTCACAAACAATTATGAGTAACTCAGGAACAAGTAGGTAGGTTGTTGTACTAGCACTATGGTAGATACAGAGACCGATTTTGGTCTAGGGGTAACCGATGACGGTTAAGGGTGACCGACGCCAGTCACTGAAAAAATGACAGAGGGTCAAGAACAGAGTTCTAGAGGAGGTTTTTCAAGTTGATAGGGAGCTGAGTGAGATATTTATGAGGTCTAGGTGGGATATCAAGCCAATTGGTAGATTAGTAGGGCTTTAGTGTAGTTAGGATTAGCTATAGGTTGAGTTGGAAAATGGTGGTATGAGTCAACTATACTTAGGCTAACCGATGTCAATTAGGAGAACGATGCTAATTCTTCGTGGGATACTAGGAATATCAAAGAACACATTTTTGGTCCCCTTTGTGATTGCACAAAGGGTTGGGTTGGTCAGAATGAGGTACTAGGTTGTTTGGATGGGGTTTTTCAAGGCTTTGATAGGGGTATGGAGGGTTAGTGATTAAAATAGCTCACTTTGGGTGGTTGAGAGGGAGGAAAACATGCTAAGGAGATGAACATACAGTAAGGAACCAAACCAAATGAACTGAGTAAAATGCTCTACTTACGTAGAATCTAATTTTGTATCCCCGTGAGTGAGGAATGGATGTGTTGGAAGGAGATAGAATGCTATGGAGGATCACCAAACATTGAAGAGTTCTTACATGGGCTTCCTGTGCTCTCCTTCTTGCTTGGTTGGATCAGATCTATGCTTTGAATGAGTACAAGATGGTTGTTGGGTGAGTGTTGATGTATGTGTGAGAAAGAATGCTTTCTCTGGTTGCTTACATGCATTCTCGTGCTCTCAGAATCTGCTAACCTCGAGAATAAGGTTGCCCAAAATGGATTAAGGGTGACCAACGGTGGTTATGAGTTGACCGGTGTCGGTTTAGGGGTAACCGGTGTCGGTTAAGGGAGATTCCCTAAGTTAACTAAAAATAGGAGATCATGGCTATAACTGTTGCCAGATCTCTCTATTCCTCTGGACAAGAGCGGGAGTTACCGTTTGTGTCTGTGGGAATGAGGTGTAGGCATTGATTTTTAGGGTGTTGGTTAGGTCTTAGTTAGTTATGGGAACATACTAAGAATAGGCTTAGGGTGAGGTGGCTAGGTGAGGTGTCTTGGTGATGTGGAGGGGTGGGTATTAGGTAATTAGGATAATTAAATAATAGATATGATGAGGATAGAGATTAATTTAATTAAATTAATTAAATTAATATTAGTGTGGGGTGAAAGGGGCCATGGTTAGGTAAGTGTGTTTAAGTTGATTAATTAACAAGGGGCTAAGGGGAGTGTGACCTGATTTTGGTGTCTACATTTTTCCCCTTTTTGTTGCGTAGCTTGTATTGTAAGGGACACCGAAATAATTAAGATGTGGTTGCCCCATGTGTGGGTGCAGGTGATCCCCCTCAAACCAAGAACTGATGAGGTGACAGGGCGAATCAGCGAGTGGTTTGATAAAAGTGGATGTGAAGAAGAATGATGAACCATGGGGTAATGGGGTAAAGATGAAATCGGGTAAATAGGTAAATGAGCTAGGGTCAAATGTAGTGGCAGTCAAATGCATGCACATGTATAAATTGCGGCACGGTACATCTGTGTTGAAGAGCTTGTAAACTCTCTATCGTCTAAGGTCAATAGGGATATCCAAACAAGGTTGAAGTGATTCCCGAGGTCGTATCCGGGGTATAGGATAGGGTCAGAAACACAACGTGGGTCAGGAACATTTAGGTATGGTTTAGGAACATTTAGGTATGTTCCGACACACCAAGGTTGGGTCAATGATATACATCATGGCAATAGGCAAAGTAAGGTCACTAGGTATATAGGTCATAGTATGGATAAGATTGAGGCATGGTTAAAATAATGAGGCCCTAAATGATGATGAGGTGAGGTGGGAAATACCGAGGCAGGAGGAGAAAGTAAAGTGTTCAAGTTAGGTTTGGGTGAGGTAGAAAAGGAGTTAGGTAAGCAAATTAGGAGTATAGGCTAGGAAGAAGACTGTGCAAGGTAACCAACATCGGTCGGGATTAATCGAGGTAAGTCTAGAGGAATTGTTTTTGAAAGTGGTTGGCTAGGGCACATGAGAGTGGGATCGGGATTGTCAAATAGGGAAACCGTAATCGGTGCAAAGTCGTGTGGGTTATAAAAAATAAAAAGTCCGCATTGCAAAAATTCATTTGTGATTTGCAAAAGAGTAGAAAATGAAAAGAGAGAAAAGGAGAGGAATAAAATGACCGGTTTGGGACAGAATGTGGGTCGCTGTCGATAAGGGAAGGTAATGTGGGGTCATTGGTGAAGGTTCGGGGCATGGGTAGTGTGGAAGAAAGTTATTGATAGGGTGGTGGGTGGCATAGCTAAGAGGAGTACCACCGAGGCCAGGGTATCCTGATCTAGCCCTTGACTATCATAGTGCGAGAGATGCCCTATAGGGAAAGGTGTCACCCAATGACCCATTTGGGGGGATCATGTAGGGAGCGTAGCTGCGATAGTGGGGACACGGTACAGAGGCATAGGTTGCCACGTTACAGGAACAGGTGGCCACATTGCAGGCATAAGGATCTTACATCGAGATGAGTGGCGGCACAAGGTGAAGGTGGAGAGGGTGATGATGAGAAGGAGATGATGGAGAGGGTGGTGAGGGAAATGGGGTGCAGGTAGCCTTCCTACAGGTGAAGGTGATAGATTAACAAGGCTAATTGGCCTACAGACGCATTTTAGGGAGGATAGGTTTATAGGCATGAGCTTCCAGGTATGGTACTACACAATAACACGAGCACAGTGGAGATCATAGACCATATGTGACCCTACAGAGCCTGGCCCAGATATACAGAATGTACAGGGGGCCAACGGTAATGGTACCATCACAGTTCAAGGACATGGTCCCATTGACCCATTCTCGAGACCATATGTGCCGATCAGACAGTAGGGGAGGGATAGGGTCCCAAGTAGGTAGGAGTAGAGCCCAGGGGATTCGAGGCCGATGGCACCACCATGGGCACACGTACTCCAGCAGGACCTTTTGAGAGACGCCCAGGTGAGGTGAGGTATTATCATGACCATCTACTTATGGCCGGATATTTTTCTTGTCATATGCTTATAAGTTACGAGATCCTAACAGATTCGAGTGAGAGGAGGAGCTCCTATAATCATAGTGAGGAGAGCATAGGGGGCCAACAATCCCATGTAGAGGTTCATGGTGAGGCTACCAGGTGAGGTATTATCATGACATAGGGCTAGCTTCATATCCAGTCCTTCATGAGTTAGGCCCTACCATTGATGATAGTGGGGCTGAACCTACCGGCAAAAGGCTGGCACAGGAGAGGCGGAGAATGGGAGACTGGTACAATGGATACAGGTTGGGAGATGGTTGATAATAATAATGTGTCCGCCTATTTGTATATATTTGTACTCTTTATATATATCGGCTTTGTGTCTTTGAAGAGATTTTTTATTGTTGTATTGTATATGATACCAATGTCCGTCTGCCGATGACATTTTGTATTGGGTATCGTCCCGCATGCGATGATTTTGTGAGATATACACTATGTTGATACCGGTGTATATTGTATAGACACGCATATATTTGTATATGATGAGATGGATGAGATTCTCATGATTTATTGTTGTTGTGAGAATTTTAATTTTTTTGTGCTATGGATGGAAATTAGGTAAGTTAGGCATGGTGAAGTCATATCATAGGCATGGATGGAGTCGGTCATAGGCATGATGGAGTCAAGTTGGTTTAGGCATGATGGATTCAGATTGGTTTAGGCATGATGGAGTCAGGCATTGGTTTAGGCATGGAAGTGAGTTTCGATGTTTTGGTACCAAATGGTGATGTAAATGCATGTGATGATGTAAAATTTTCAAATATTGGTTATGTATTAAAATGTGAAATAATTTAAGTGGTAAAGGTTATGTAAATGCATGGTAAGCATGTATAGTTTAATTGATGTGGTTAAATAGGGGGGGAAAATTGGTGTGGGCAAAGGAGCTAACCTTCCAGGACCCCATTCCCTAGAAGTGCTCCCTACATAGTCTCGGCGAAAAGGGACCTCAAGCCGATGTAGTTCTCCCATAAGCTAGGGAAGAATATGAGGAGGTAGAAGAATGGGTCATTAGGTTATAGGTGGGTTTGATTCTAGGTCATAGGCATGATTAAGTTAAGGTCATTTAGGTTTGGGTGCATTAAGGGAAAATTGGTATGGGTGAAAGTTGATTGTGGTGAAAGAATCAAAGTCCCAAGAAATAAACGTCGAGGGTTTAGTCCTGTATCGATAATAAATGAGTAATGAAGAAACGAAAACATAAGAGGAGGAGAGAAAGCCACTTGATTGGAAAGGATCATAATGGGTTGACCATATCTTAGGTAGGATGGTGAATGTAATACCCTTAAGACATTGCATGATTGATTATTCTAAAGGTGAATAATAGTCACATGATCACCAAATGTCACAGTTTTAGCAGGTCCCTTGAGGTAGTATGAAATGAAGAGGTAAAGGGGAAGGAGGTGAAGGTGATCAGGTCATATGGTAGGAAGTAGCATGCCTTTTGGAAAGAGGTCCAAGATCACAATAGCGCGTCCATGTTGAAAAATTTGACTTTTTCCTTTTGATGATTTTTTTAAATAGATTGATCAATGCGAGAAGTATATACGGGATGAATATATGTCTCCTTGAGATCTTCACAAAGCTGATCAAAGCGGGAAGCTTTTGAATATTATATTTTGAGAGAATAGTCCTCTTTTTAGGATGGACTATAGATAGTACTACGAATCTGTTTATAGTTGTCCTTCGAGGAACAATCTATTTATAGCGGAAAATTACAGCGAAAGATGTCCTTTAGAGGGAGTCATCTTTGTATTGTAAGTTTGACTCAAGGAGTTGATCCCTTTATTTTTACAAATTATTTTGGGCTTTTAAGTCATGGACAAGACTATAACGAAACAGTTGGTTCTTGTTTAGAAGGCAAGGGCGAACGACCATGGGATCTCATTGAAAGAAGACAAAAAGTATCCATGAGAATCATGCCATGTGTAGAGCCATTGTACACATATTTAAGATAAGGCAAAAATAAGTGGAAGGTAAGCACATGATTCTTTTTTAGTCATTAGAGATGGAGTACGGAAAAGAGAAGGGTGAATGGCGCTCGGGACGAGCATTAAATAGACAAGTAGTGATGTAGGATTTGAAGTCAATAGTAGAATGGTCAAAGATCAAAGATGCAGGCATCAGAGGACTCAGATCAATAGTGGTAGCTTACCATAAAAGTGAGGACAAATGATAAGCACCGATCCATAGTTATGAGTTACAATATATGGTCTAAGCCAATTAGGGGAAAACTTTTCCGTTTACTTTTTTCTACTTTGTTTACGTGTTGATTTTTCTTTGAGGACAAGATCAACGACCTTGAAGGTTCATTCATGGACACATTTTTCATAGGCATGCTTAATGCATTTTTGGTAGATTTGGAGATGGTCGAGAGCATTAAAAAAATGTTCTTCTAATAAATCTAGTTGTGCTAAATGGTCTGCAAAAGTCATTGTCATTGAGCATGTCTTGAAGAGAAATACGAAGAGATGGGATCATGTACTTTGAGAAGAAAAACCACCTCTATACCATAGACCGGAGAAAAGGTAGTGGCATAAGTGGAAGTGAGAATACTAGTATGTTATGCTCACAAGGCGAAGGGAATGTGGGTATGCCATTCCTTCCCAAAGATCGTCCACCACTTTCATGAGAATTTTGTTCAGGATTTTATTGGTGGATTCTTCTTGGCCATTGGTTTGTGGGTGATATGGTGAAGAGAAACTTAGCTAAATGTCAAAGGCATCACAAAGTTTCCGTAAGGTTTTGTTTTTAAATTGTTTTCCATTATCAGTGATGAGGCGGTGGGGAACACCAAAGTTGAAAATAATGTGAGTATTGATGAACTCACATAATTTCTTAGCTTTCATGGAGATGAGGGGTATGGCTTCAACCCATTTGGTGTAGTATTCGGTAGCAGTGATGATCCATTGATGTCTCTGGGAAGAGTGGGGATTGGTCTCTCTGAAAATATCCACACCCCATTGAGAGAAAGGGCCAAAGGTCACGAGCGACCTGTAAGGCATGACTAGGTGTGTGATGAATATTGGCATGTTGTTGGCATTTTACACAACGCTTAACGTAGTCGCAACAATCATGATTAAGGGTCGGCGAGAATAGCCTAGGCGAAGAATGTGTTTAGTAACATCAAGAACGCCACTTAAGTGACCTCCACATATGCCATCATGAACTTCTTTAATAGTATAGGGTATTTCCATTACGTGTGAGTTCGGGAGGCAATATAGAAAGGGAGAGCTAGTCCGCAAGCTAGTTATAATAAATGTATTGTGTGTTTAGTGAGGCGGTTCGATGAGGTTAACACTTTGCAAGGTGCATAAGAAGGTCTTTGTAGTCATTTCATAGTGACAAAGATGTCTAAATTTGTAGGCGAGGTAGGTATCTAGGAAGTGAGGTATTGGTGGACCGTAGAATAGTTTGAAGTTTATAGCGAAATAGCGGAATAGTTTGAAGTTTATACTCTTGAAGTGTTTCGTTACGACCCTAATATACATCATTGACTTGGTTCACTACCGGTTTGGAATCACCAAAGATATTAATGGACTTAACATATAAGGCATAAAAAGTTGAGAGGCCCGAACAATGGGCCTCATATTCGATGATATTGTTAGTATAGTCGATGTCAAGTTTGAAAGATAAAGGCATGGGTTCACCATCAAGAGGAATGAGGATAACACCTGTACCACTCCCACGCCGACATTTGCAACCATCGAAGAATAAATTCATATGGTAAGGGTCATCATCCAAAGAGAGGGTAGTAATGGATTCATCAGGGAAGTCAAAGTTTGAAGACTGATTCCCGGAAAGAGGCACATCAACAAGCTAGTCAGCAATGCATGGCCCTTGATAGATTTCGATGAATGAATTTGAGGTATAAATCAGCTAGAAGCATGAGCCAACATGTAACACGTTCATATTGATAAGGCTTGGCATACATGAAGTGTAAGGGGTCGGTTTTGTCATAACATAGGTTTTGTGATTGAGTAGGTAATGGAAAAGTTTGGTGGCAACAAAAACTAACACTAAAAAAAGTTTTTCAGCATAGATGTATTGGGTCTCATAGTCCAAAAGAGTACGGCTTATGTAATAAAAAATTTCTCCCGATGTTGTTCATCGCGATGAGAGAGCATGGCCCCTAAGGAGTGATCGGTAGTAGAGATGTATATGTAGAAGGGTTGATCGTCTTTAGGTGGAACCAAGTGGGTGGTTGCGAAGGTATTGTATTAAGGCCTCAAAATCTTTGTGGCATTTGTCATCCCATTTGAAGGAGACATCCTTTTTAAGGAGGTGATCAAGTGGTTGATAACAGTCGGATAGTTGGGAAATAAACTAGTGGATAGATTGCAACTTGCCTTGCAAAATACGAAGTTGGTGAAGGTTAGTGGGTGGAGGCATTTCGAGAATGGCCTTGGTCAGTTGTTGATGCTACAAATAGAATTTATTTTCTCTGTTTTACTAGTTTTAATATCAAGGGAAACATTCTACTACTTGCTCATATTTACTTTCACAAATAAGCGAGTATTATGCGAATAGTAACCAATTATGCATTCATCGTCTTCAACATTAACTATGTATCTTTTTGTACAAATTGTCCAATACTCGTAAGACATTTCTTCAAACCTACAACAGAGTAAACATCATGCATAATCTTTTTCTCCCAATTTTTAGTTAGAATGTTAACTATTCCTTTTCCTTTTATAGAGACTGTGTTGTTATTTCCAAGAGTAACATCACTCTTTAATGATTCATCTAAACTTTAAAATACATTTAAATTACGACATGTGATAACTATGACTGAGAATCTAAAACCATATATCACGTGGAATCTCTTCTCATTAATTACATTTACTACGTTATAAAGAAGGTTTTGTTTCAACAATCCTTGTGCATGCAATAAACATGGAGCTAGGAGTAGAGCTTCCAACCATATTTTTATCTACCTATCCTAATCATATTAGTTTTCTTGCAATCATAAGCATAGTTCCCATACTTCTTGCAATAATGACACTAAACATGACACGTATCTTGTCACTTACTATGACTGTGTTTTTAACTATGTCCTCTTCCACTTGAGTTTGATGAACCACTGTTGCGTCCTCTAGATAAAATTCTTCCTCTCCCTCTAGGGATGAACCTTCCTCTTCCTCTTCCACAAATACTTGTTCTCTGATATAAAAAATCTTGATCTACAACTGCATGTGATCTATTCATCCTTTGGTGATGATTTATTAGCGATGCATGCAACTCATCAATTCAAAACCTACTCGCATCTTTGTTTCTTCAATAGAAACTACCAAAGGATAAAATTTTGTAGAAAAACTCCTAATAATTTTTTTAATAATCCTTTTGTCTTCAATATTTTCACCATGGGATTTAATTTGATTGACTAAGACAACTATATAATTAAATAACGATTCTACGAGAATATGAATCTTTCATTGATATTTTTCAAAATCTCTATGATGTAATTGTAGCTTAGCAACTTTTACTTTATCCTTACCTTTATACGTAAATTGGAGAGTGTCCCATTTTATTTTTCTTGATGGTTGTTGCCACTCTAGGAATGGTGATTTAATGCATGTATTGATGAATATAGAAAAATGATTTTCCATCTTTCTTCCCTAATCCCTTTAAAGTTTATTTCTCTGTATGGGAAAGTGCAGTATATAGTGTTGCATTTGTGGGCTCTATGTACCCATTCTCTACAATCTCTCACACATCCTTGGATCTAAATAAATTCATTTATGGTCAATGACCAATATTCGTAATTATTTTTGTTAAATTGCGGTATCTCGCATACACGATGTAGAAGCCATGACTTGCTATCAATTTAATAACTTGTTGGAAAACAATGCTCTGATACCAATTTGTAGAAATTATGCAATCTTATATAGCAAACAACGTATAAACACAAAATAAAAGAAATTATAAAAATAGAGTATTGAATAACATCAACACTATTGTGCATAATCTATATTAAATAATTCACTATCACATAGCTTTGGATCTTTATAATATGACATATGCGTACAACATTGTTATTTATCTACATTTAGCTTCTTCTCTTCACCTGCAATAATTACAATTGCTCATTTTATATAAAAGGACTCCAATAATAACAAACTACAATCTAAAACAAAGCTTCCAAAAAATAAACTGTAATCTAAGAACTAACACATGTTGTGCATGATTTAAAACAAACTTCTTTTAATTTTATTTATTTATTTAATTCCTCAAAATAAGACTCATCTAAACAATTATAAACTGCATTCTAAAGCTAAACTTAGCTTTATAAAATCCTACATGGAAAAATTACATGCATGTTTCCAACAGTTTTGAAGATGTATATGTTGTTCATGCATTAAAAATAGAATCAAAATAATACCCATGATATCCGTGGTGGAGTGGAAAGTAAAAATAACATTTCGACTCGCCTCAACTTGGATAATATCAAATGGCATGATAAACAACAATACCCATGACATCCTGGTGGACTAGAAATTAAAAATAACATTTTAATATTGTCCACTCAACTTGAATAATATCAACAGAATCAACCGTGTGGATAATCCAAGTGTTAAAGAATTAAAGACCACTGAATATGGATGGATCGCCATCGTGGTGGAATCCATAAGGCCGTTTTGAGATGCGCAGCTTTGGATCATTCTCTGAATTTTAGATAGAGAGAATATGTTTAATTGTGTAGAGCGGGTCATCCACAGGTGGAGAATCTTTTGGTTTTATAGTCATTATATGAGACAATTATGCATCAATCACATCATGGATAGCGAATAAATAAACCAAATTGGAATTATTGTTGTGGGGAAGGCATCGAAAATGTCTCATTTTGACTGATATCTGACAAGATGTCAGGTTTGTTGTCTCCTTTATTTGTTCTTCTCTCTCTACTCTGCCTTTCCCTGCCATGCGGGTTCATCAAGACCAAGAATATTTTTCCACTCTTACGAAAATATCATGAGCGCTTTTATTGGCTATAAATGTCGAGCCAACATGCTTACCTCATCGTGGAAAATTAAAAACGTTAAACCAATGTGCACATCGAATTTAACGGTTATATGCTTCGCTTTGCAGGGAAGAATTCATGCTATTACTGCATGGAATAAAGACAATGGATTTCCCCAAACCATTGACGATCATACAATGATTCGTTGAATGGATGCACTTAAAATTGACGGTGCCTTGAAATTTGTACTAGATATTTTGATGAATTGTTGTGGGTGGAGGCTATTCTCCCCATAGAATGTACCACCATACAAAAAATTATCCATAAAATGTATCCTGTGACCATCATGTGTATCCGCTGTCACGTGGTAAGTAGTTCAATACTTAGTTGATTTTTTACGATTTTGAGTTTCAACATTATTGAAAAATATAGTGTCTTTTTCAACACTGTTTAAAAATACTTGCAGTGTCTATGGTGATTACAAGAGGCAACCTACTCATTATTAGTGCACATTCTTACCAACCCACCTAGCACTTGCCACATGCAACCATTTTATTTCAATCAAATATTTCAAAAAACAATAAACCTATGATTTGACTATTGACATGCGGGTGTCACCCATGCATGGACATGTATGTCTCTATGGTATGCTTTATATGTAGTTTTATGTATGGTGGTGCAATCTCTTGGTAGAATAGTCTCTCCCATTATTACGTGGGTGTGTGTGTATTAAAAATATCACTCGGAGTTTATTGACAACACTTGCAAAAAGGTAATGGAACGTCATTCCCTCTAAAATTGTCTTCAACGCATTTTTATGATTACATAGTTAATAATATTGTGCTTTAACCTTTTTTACCACTTCTCTCTTTATTTCTTTTTTTAAGACTATGTATGTTTCAGAGTGAAAATTTTGAATCAAAAAATTAAAAAATCACAAATCTCTTTGCAAATGTTTTGAGCACAATTGTAGGTTGTGGAACTTGCAAACCATAGATCAAGCATTTATGTTTTGTGGTCTTCAATTCTAGTTTGTGAAAACATACCCTATCTGTAGTATCTTCCCCTTATTATATTCAATGTTTCGTTTGGCCACGCAACAAAGTAACTAAGGCTATTTAAAAATATAGAAAATTTGAATAACCTTACATAATCATCCAAGAGTTTAAACAACTGAATAGGTATTTTTTATAGCTAATAATGAACAAAATATTTGTACTGTGTATTTCCATGATGGTGAAGTCCATCATGCCCCCTTTAGATTCATAGGTTTGACTTGTTATACATCGTCGATATTTTCTACAATGTGTAGATGTTATCATACAAATTTATTCAACAAGCACGTTATTGACGCTTAAACTTGAAATACCACCATAATACATTAATATTTTAATATTATTTTATATAGGAAATAAATATGACCGTGTCGAATGAGATTGATAGAAATAGAGAATCTCTTCGAGGAGTAGACAATATATAAGATGATAATGTATAAATCAACTCTTTACTGAAAGAGACAATAAAGGTGGTGATAAAAAGCAACTTGAAATTTTTTTCTTTTTGGCTAATGGTCATCCACATTTAATTCTAATTGGCCGATTATTATCTATTACAATATTAGGTTGGTTGCTTATGTCTTATACAAATAATGGTGACTTGAATTAATGGAACCTATCAAAGTAGGAAATACATTGTCATAGGAAGTAAGGCATAGCTTTAAATGGTGAAAACAAGAAGAGTGACAAATCTTATTATAATTTAAAAATAATCTTAGTAACCATCAATGATCAATTTTTAGATTTTTGTGTTACCATTCTTTAATGACGGATTAAATTAGGATTAAATTTTTGAAAAGAAAATAATAATAAAATGCTTGCATTTAAGTGTATAATTTGTTATGTTTTAATGATTTTATATGTTAAGTGTATAAGTAAACCTAAATATAAACATTGATATTTAATAGAGAAATATGTATCAAATATCATGTAAAAAAATTATTGTGATTATCAAATTTTATTTTTATTTTATAATTAAAACATTGAAAGGGTGAAAACACTTCAATGTTTTTAATATATATTACACTTCTTTTCTTTGTAAATGAAAGAAAACAAAATATTTTATGATTACATTTTTGACTTTCTTGATTTAATAGAAATATTACTACAAATCTTAGTGTTAGAAAATGTAAAAAATTGGAGTTGATTTCTTGTCGATTTGTGCTTATGGTTTTTGTCCAAGGGATATCTGACACAAACATGTCACAATAATAGTTTCACAAATGGAATGTAATTTTTGATAAAGCTTTTCACCACATATGCATCACATTACTTTTGACCTGCGCATCCCAACATTTGCTATTTAATTCCAAGTGTACGTCATTTTCACTACACCTACCATTTATATTCTTACAAAGAAAGAGAAGCAGTTCAAACAACCAAGTGTGTTTGCAATGTAAAAATGGTAAGTAAAAAAATTTATTTGAATTTTCATTTATTTATTTGTAAAAAATTGACATCGAGTAAAAGTAATTTTTTTATTTTAGTAATAGTAAAAATGAAATAAAAAAGTTACTCTATTGGACCACATTTCCTTGAATAATCTTGTCAATAAAATAAATTAATCAAATGCATTCCATGACTCATCAACCTATATTGGAGTCAAATTTTCAAACAATTTTTGTTTTTGTATGCATTCAATTATAACAAAAAAACTAATTATACTTCAATAATGTAAAAACCATAAACTACAATCCCATTTTTGCATGGGCTTCAATGTATGGATTTTTTTGGGGTCTAACTTTACACCGAACATTTTCCAACTTGTGAAAACTTAGGAATTTTATGAAAACTTATTATTATTTATCATGAACTCATACGTTATCCATTATATTTACATATAATATTTTTGACAAATTTTTTGATTATCTTCATTCATAGTAAAATTTATCTATGTAATTATTTTCAAATTTTATTTTATTTAGATATTAATTAAGACATTGTGTTGCAAGAATTATAAATGTGGGTTTGTTTATCATGTTTTTAAAAATAATATTTCACAAGGTTAAATATGGTTGTTTGCACTACTTTTGTATGTGATATGGTGTCCAAGAATGTAATGTTCACCCCACATCATGATTAATATTAATATAGGGTATTCTAAAAATCCCTAGATACTTAGAGTGAGAACAAGGTCAACCTTGTTAAAAATCACTTAATGTTAAACTGCAAAAATAAATAATACTTGGACAACTTTCACATTAGTTAAATATATATGTTTTAGAATGCAGAAATATTTATGGAGGTGAAACAAAAAAACAACTTTTTAAGAAAAATGTAGATAAAGAGGGAGATATTCCATTACTAATACATAAGACAAATTTCAACAAATATAATTTGAAGTGATGGTATTAAATACACCTTTACATAATGAACAAAAAACATTGAAGAACCCTATAGGATCACAATAAAAATTTATATCAACAAAATTTTGAACAATCCTCTAATAAAACACACCCACATAACTATCAAAATTTTAATTATATTTTGTATTACAAATTTTCAAGCTTTTTTAGATAGACTCTAAGATTGCTAAGAGTGTTGACCTTGCATACAAAATGATTCATTTTTTTCGTAACCCAATGAAAAATTGTGATGAACATTTAAATATTTGTATATTTCATGCACTCAACTTTTATGGTAAAATGCACATAAACAAAATAAAAGTATAGAATATAAAGATATGTTTAATAATGATTCATAAATTTAATGATGTCAAAAATGATCCTTATAGAATCCAAGATGGCTAAGATGGTTAACCATCCATACAAAATGATTCATTTTCATTGTAAAGTAATAAAAATGGTCATGAACATTGAAATATTTGTATACCTCATGCACTCATCTTGTATGGTTGAATGCACATAAACACAATAAAAGTGTATACTATCAATCTATGTTTTAGAATACTTCATAAATTCAATTATTTTGAAACGATCCTTGTAGAAACACTTTGTTAATATATTGTACCTATTGTATCTTTTCACAATAAAAATCCTTCATTGATTTAGTTAAACATTTCATGTTCCTTTCATATTCTTCTATATTTCACATATACTTATTTTACAACATTTGTAACTATAATAGGTGAAAAATAGTCTTACATATGTTTTCTAATAGATTTTTCAAACATTTTTATTAATAGAATTATGTTAAAATTAGATTAATAACACATGTATTTCCAATCTTTCACTTAATCATAAAATTAAAATTATAATCACAATCTCAAACTCATGACATGATAGAGAGAGGTGGCTTGAAGTATGTAATTATAATTCTATTTACAACACATAAAATTCATGCAATCCTTTTACATATATCTAGCTCTTGTAGCCACATGCTTCTCTTGAAGAGGACAAAAAAGTATTCCAACATAAAGGAGATGGAATACAAAAAAATTATCACCTAATTTACTGAGATAGTATATTTATTTACATTTCATGACAATGCACATTAACTTATTTTGTAATGGAAATATGAGATGTTATAACATAGAAACATTACTAATATAGTGTTTTTATCTACAAATAAAATACAAAAATAACAATTGAAAAAGTTCAGATTCAATGCATTCATTTTAATCTTATTTTTAACCAAAACTCCTTATTCCTTTTAAATGATACCATATTCTACATTCATATGTATTAGAGAAACTCAATGTACAACATGTTATAATATTCCATTCTTCATGATGTTCATACACTATTTGAGCACAATACTATATGATTCTTTGTAATAATTTCATATTTATTTCAACATTACAAAATCTAGAAAATTCAAATAAATTAATAAAAATTAGACAAAATAGGGAAAAATACAAATAAATTTAAACAAAAAATTGGTAACTTTATGTAAAATAATTATAATATTGTATTTTTATTCTTAGTATTTGGTTTAGGGAATATTTTTAAAATATTAAAATTACTATTGTTTTTGTAGATATGTCATCCTCTAAACATTATTTTTGTCTTTACAATAACCTCCTAAAAGATTGATTGGAATAGATAACAATATTCAATACCTATCATCATTATTTTTATACTTTTCTATGCATGGTGTTCATATGTACCTTGTAGTGCCAACTCCTCTTCGACACTATTTCACTTTGATGTTGATACTATTGGACTGATGCTTAGACTTTGTGATTATGATACATTGATCAGTAGATGATAGATTATACTAATATTTGGACTATTGACATTTTTTGGTTTACATTTTATTATGATGAACTAGATGGTAATGATGGAAAGTTATATTTATTGAGTTGCGATATTATGATTTCTATAATAACATTTCGTAATTTGGATCCATGACCTATGTTGGATGTTTTGAATATAGTTATGATTTTTTTTATGAATGCAAAAATCAAATTAATTGTATGATGCTAGATGATAGAATTACTAATGTCAAATGATGATTATTGATTTAATTTTTATATTGTCTCGATGTTGTTAATATGGCCAAAAGGCCAGAGAGGTATTTTGTTTTGTTGATGGACATTTTATCACTTGCATTAAAGGGGATAGGGAACCAATCACGGGAGGATGTCGGGTGTTGAGAAACACAACCAAAATTTGACAACTTATGTAATGTATAGTGTGGTGTTTTGCATGCCTTGCTTGGAGGTTTCCCATTGGGGGTGAACTCACATGTGTTGCAATGGGTTATATGTTTTCCCTTTTTTCTTTTAATTTTTGTATGTGCTTTATTTGTGTTTTATGTATTTAATTATTGAAATTGTTGTCACTTTATTAGCATGTAATAATGTGTCTTAATTAAGATAAATATTTTTATTTGGTTAACTAAATTTGGGATGTGACAAATAGTTAATTATGAGGTTAGGTGGTCCTTGTTGTAAGTGAGATTTATGTTGATTTGTGTGTGTTTTACTCCACCCCAACTTCAAAATTCGAATTTTGACCTAGGAGGCCTTTTAAAAGGCTTTTGGGATAAGCTAAGCTTGTCCCATGCCTCTTAAATTTACCCAACAACCCTACCTATGGGTTAGGGAGTTTATTTTTGACTTTTTTATCCATTTTTGAGTGTAAAAAGATAAAATAATTATAATTTTCTTCTACCTCAATTAATTTTCCTTTGAAAGCAGGGTGTGCAATTTTATGAGCTATGTGGGTTTGTCATAGTTCTTACAAGTTCATTGATTATATTGGACTTGGTGTGTTGACTAGAGTGTGGGAATCAAGGAATGATGAAGTGACATCGAACATGGAGCCACCTCATCATCCTCATATTCAATTTCTATTTATTGTTGACTTTTTTGGAATGGGGGTTACTTATTCATTTTTTTTCTTGGGTGATTTTGGATTTGGAGCGTGTGGAAATTTATTGGACTATGCTTGGTATGAAGGGTCAAATATTTGTGAAATTTTCTTGGAACTTGATGGATAGGTAGGATCTACACCTTTTTATTTTGTTATTATGATTGTTTATATGAAATTTTATGATTTTTAGAGTTGTTTAAGTCTTGTGAATGTGCTTGTGTGTTGGTTGTGTAACATTCCCATTTTAAGACTTTAGAAACAAGGGAAATTTTATTTTTTTCCATGAGTAATGTTCTCTGTTCTAAATACATAATTTCGAACACACATTCCATAACAACCATTCTTATAATAGATAACCATATGCAGCTGTAATGACTTAGTGAACTACCGATCTATTCATTTCATGACTCAATGAACTACCGATCTATTCATGTTTAACATTAAGTATTGAATACTTTTATGTATACTATGTATACTTGGTTCTCTTACCCTATTCTGGGTATTGAGTGATCTGTCTAAGGAACCTATCTGAATATTTGCTACAAATATTCATCTACATCATGATCCTTAGATTAAGTGACATAGGACAACGTAACCAAGAAGCTTGTGATACTTTGGCCAAATATTTCTAACATATTATTCGTATTACTTATTCCTTGATGGCATACTCATCAATCTGGAATACGTCCTTCATCCCACTCTATTGTTATCTAGAATTTCCTTTACTGACTTCTGTTAGTCCACTTGCCCAAGGTTTAACCTTACTTCAATTTAACAACAGAGGTTATGATAGGAAGAGGCTCATGAAGACTTAGGGTATATTGGCATACTGGGTCCACCTAAGTCAACCCCATGTGCCAAGGTACCATGAGTCTTAGAGGGCTACTCCTTATCCTAATTATGCTACTAACTAGACCTAGAGAAAAACTAAGTTCAAGTCCATATGTGTATAGATCTAGATGATCAATACGAAGGGTGTTGCCACATGTCAACTACATCGTTGTATCCTCGAGAAGATCCTAATCTTCTCAAAGGTATAGCCTGCAGGTTGGCATGTGCCATAAGCATCCTACAAAACAACCTCATCATGATGTACATACCCCTCAGGAGATTTTTAATATTTAATTAATTTGGATTATTAAAAATAGATTTTAGCAACCTTGCCAACCCTAATCCAACACTCCTTAAGTTATTTTCAATATCAAATTCAATTAATCCTTGAATAATTTCCTTAACTTAAGATTGCTTTCAATTTTCGTTTATTTGGCTTAACAAGTAGTAACCCAAAAATAGGACAACAACATCATAAGTTCCATTTAATGTGACTTAACCATTCAAGGAAGTGTAACAACCAGATAGGTTGTAACTTAGTAGACTTTGTTAAAATGAAGTCTACTAATTAATAAGCATATCTTCTTTTTCATTTGCATTCTTATGAGAGAGGAAGAGTCTTCCTCTTCATGGTTAAGTACTAGGGTTTAACACACCCTTTATATCATTTACAAATTCTATAGTTTTTATTGTATGTTCATTACACATCACATTACTATGTTGAATTGTTTAGATAAGAACATCAAATTCTATAACTTATCTAGCAAGCATCTTATTTATGGAAATTAATCTAATTCCCTTTATCCTACTCATCAAGAATACACAATTAAGAATATAAATAATATGAAGAATATCAACAAGATAAGATTCCATCTCTTTTATAAAAGTACAAGATAATTTACACAACTAATGAAAGTAAATTCTCAACTTTCAATTCATCTTTAAAACTTATACATTTACAAAACTTATGCATTTTAGGCATACTGCATAACAACAACCTTCATTCTAGAAAGAATATAACTTTTCTTTTTCAATACAACTCAAGAATGAATCAGAATTATTCACAAAGAATCAAACTTAAATCAACCAATGCATCATATAAGTTTTTTCCTTATTTTATCACTTACGAAGTCCATCTCGAAAAATTTCTAATGGTTCGATTCAATGAACTGAGCATGATAAGAAATAAGCCTTAAAACAAAGTGCATTCCACTAATTGTTCCAATAAAAACAACCCTACTTTAATGAACAATTAATATATCATACAATAAGTATATGTAATAACAATCATAAAAGAAGAACATTAATAAATCAATTCACTTCTAAGAGAGAAGAGTAGAATATAATCTATAACATTTGTCTTACAAATTAAGGTTTAATTGATCCTATCAATTACCTTTAACAAACAAATAGATCATGACATCTCATTGTTCCCAATTCTACCATAATAGAATACAACACTTGTCTCTATCATAAGACAAAAGAAGTGTTTACAACATGGTTCTCATTAAGATGTTTCATCTAACTTACAAGCAAAGAAGAAGAGAGACCATTTCATTATACCAAAACACATAACATCCGCAAAGTAAAAATAGGTTCATATCATGACTTAAACTATTCCATTTAAAGGACATCTGCTTTAAAATTCAACATTTCATATATACATCGGACAAAATCACATATAAATCCAAGGAGGTTTATAGGATGAAACATTCAACCAAAAAGGTTCAATTTTCTATTTAACAAGAACAAATTAACTAATCCCTTTTTGTACATCATTTAAATCAATAAAATGTACAAGAAGACTATTCATCTTATTAAATCTCTATACTATAAGAGAACTTATAAACAGAAAAGTTCAATCAAATGATCCTAATCCAACATTCTAGAAAAGGAAATTTTCATAATAAGATTCAATCCTTAAATCCTTCATTATTCTTAACAACAATTTCCCTTTTCTAAAAGACAAACAAGTTCATACACGAGTTTCCAAAGGAAAGTACAAGATCAACTAGGTAAGAAGAAAACGTATTGCACTTTTCATTAGAAATATTTATCATCAAAAGGTAGGAGTTCCCTTTTCAGTTTGGATAATAAAACAATGAAGTTCAAACACAGCCCACGGTCCCTAATGAATCACAATTTATTTTATCTTTTAAAGACTCAAACATTCATTTATTGGAGCCAACAAGAAGTGTGAAACCCGAGTAGGAACTAACAACTCAGAATTACCCATGAGTTCATCAAATAGAAAATTTCTTTCAATAATTTCAACATCTTAATACAAGAGCAAACAGATTGGGGTTCCAAGAAGAATTAATAACCAACAAGATATTCCAAACAAGATCTCCAAGAGAATACCCAACAACCTACTTAAACCATGCCTCAAGTTTTCTCCTTATGCATGTAGTTTGCTTCAAAAGTGTTCTAGAGTTCGAATACCAATTAATCAAGTAATAAAAACAGTTTAAAGCCAAGACCCAATTGAACATATTTGTAATACAACCAGTTTAAGACTCAAAATATAATTCCGAGCACAATGTAAAACATAAGCTCCCACAAAGGATCAGGACCACTCAGGTGAGTGTACATAATTTTAGGGAAAAACATGTTCCCTTCTCGTTTACATCTAAGACAAAGAACACCCAAAAATATAGAAACATAATTGACATCCAGTTCAGTTATAATTTCCAAGAACAAATTAAGAAATTAATTGTACAATATTGCATAAAAAATCTCAAACATGAGTTCAATATACACCAACACCTTAATACTAGCCAAGTATATAATGCAAATACTTATAGCATATAGCTCCCATTACCAGCTTACAACTTATCAAAATCCCTAATCCTAACTCTATGAAATGCAGGTTCACACATAAGAGTTCATAATCATACCAATAATAAAATATGAGTGCCATGAATATTATACACTTCCAAATAGTCCAGATTATTCAAGATAATAAAACACAAGCACCAAGCCAATTACGGACTTCATTAATAGTCCAAATTATCCAAGAATCAAAACATGATTCCAAAGTAACAAGAATCCCTATCAATAGTTCACATCGAACATGAAACCAAGAACAAGTTCCAAATAGAGTACGAGCCTAATACAAGTTCCGAAAAACACGAGCTCAATATAAGTTCAAGCTAAACACGAGCTCTATACAAGTTCCGATCAAGAAAACATGAACTTTCCATGATAACAGTGGAACTCAAGGTTCCCAATTAACTCAACACAGTATTCATTAGCAACGAAGGTTATCTAAAATAGAACCCATCAATTACCAGTTCCAAAAATCCCAAGCAGAGTTATAGAATACATTTTAACATGCATGTTTCAAGTTTTAAAACAAACACAACGTACATTTCCAACAGAACCATATTTACAATGGATTCAAAACCAAGAACACAAGATTTATTAAACCCAGTAAGAAAATAACCAGATAAAATATGCAATCTACAAATCTCAACAGAGCAGAGTTATTTTTATGAAAACATTTAGAAGAAAGAAAGAGATCTTAATGGTTAGAGCCTATCATGCCTGATAGTGATTCTGCCAAATCGAAGGAGACCTCTAGCCAAGATCACAACTTCTCCTCTTCCCCACGAAAGATCAAACAACCATATTCTTTTTCCACAATGCCTCTTATACATTCCATGAAATGAAAATAGATCCAAGACTTCAAAAATATCCATTAATTGTAGTTTAATTTGTTGGTTCAAAAACCCAGAGAGCATGCAGCGCAAAAATCTTGAAATATGCAAAGTGAAAAACCCCGACAAATCCACTTGCATGCCTTCCAAGACGGTTTGTGCATGAAACCAAAAATAATAAATTTCATTAATTCCAAATTTCCCCTATCCTTCCTTGCCACCACCTTCCAATTCTAGGGAATGCCAAATCAAAATTAACATGCAATTACATTTTAGTGATACTTCAACATAAGCCTCTTCCAAGTCAACTAGCCCCTACCAAAAATGGCAAAGACGCATACATTAAAAACCTTATCAATAACATAAATGTCTTAGGAACCGTCACCCACAATGCATGCGACCACCTAATTCCCCTTTCATACCCATTAGTTTAGGATAAATCATATTGCTTAGGTTGGACCTTAGTAGTTTAAAATATATACCTTAGGATATAACTCTAACAACAAATTACCACCATAGGTCTTAGCACATAGCCTTAGGTAATTTACACATAGGTTAGATTAATTCACAACACTATAGTTTTAGGCATTTATGTTAGATTAATTCACAACACTATAGTTTTAGGCATTTATGGATTAATTCACAACACTAGGTTAGATCATCATAAAACCTTATTTTATTAGGTTCTAGGTTAATTTTAATAGCCTAGTAACCTTTCCAAATATTATAGCACCGAACTTAGGCTAGGATGCCAATCAATCAACAAAGAAGAATGTGAAGCTTTAGATTAGAATAAGAATTCTATTAAGTCACATACCTTAGGTAGTAAATATTTTTACCGAGCTTAGGATTTCTGTAGGATAGTCCTTTTTAGGATCCCGAATCTTTCCTATGATATGAATAGGCTTTATTTCCGTTTACATCAGCAATGACCTACCATGGTCGATCTCCAAAGACCCAAGAAAAAATACCACTGAATGGATACACGTTCACACAAAAATCAAAGAACTTGTAACTAAAAAGTTTAGTCCAATATGTCTCTTAATTCATGGAATGTCAATTTACCATTCCTTCAATCTGAACAGATTTAAAACATTTCTTGGTCACCAAATTTATCCAAGGATGAGTTAGATAAATAGATAAGTTTACAACTCTTAAACCAGATTGCAACTCACCTACAAGAAGTGAAAAATGGATTCAAGGAAGCCATTCCAATTCATTCAAAGGATCTTAAGAACAAAAATTATTTATCACTATTAATCATGATCTCGAACAATCAAAATAACATATCTTTATTAGGAAAAATCACATGTCAACACTTGAAATGCAAAGGAGGAGTATAACAACTGTCAAGGGTGTTACATGGGTAGTAGGCCTTAAGTTGGGTGTGGGAGAAGGGCTTATGGGACCATTAGGGAGGGAAAAGGGAGTTTTGTGAGGAATGAATTTGGTGGGAGTGTGAATGGGAGTTTCACCTATGGGGAGTGAAAAGGAAATCATGGTTATTTTGTTGCATACTTGCAAGGGAGAGATAAGGATTTTGTGTTGATTGTTTTGTGCACTTGGAGGCTTAGGGTGAGACTCCCACTTCACTTGGGAGGCATAAGGAGGTGGTTTCCCATAGCCCTTGCTCCATTTGGTTTGGTTATTCAAACCTTTGTGTTTTTGAAAAAGTTGAAATCTTGTTGAATATGTCTTTTGGTTGTGTTGAATGTGTTGAATGTATGTTTTTTGTGGAAGCCATATTTGTTGAAAGTTGTCAAAAGTTGCTCAAAATTCCTCATGGTTCTTTGGTTGTGGTTCGGGGTAAATAAGGGGATTTCTTCTCCTCTTAATGGATTTAAGTTTTGGAGAAGAGCATTGCCTACTCCGCTTCCTTGTATTGTGATCCTTGTTTTGAGAAGTTTGAAGAAAGCAAGACTTGGAGCTACCTTTTGAGAATACTTGATAATTGAGGACTCACATTTTGGCCTTGTCAAAAATCTTCATTTTGTAACTTGTTCATGTAATTATTCCCACTTTGAGTGGAAGATGGTATATTTGCGTGCTTGAGATGATGTTGTATCTTCATTTGGAAATCCGCATAAATTGTAATCTTTTCTAAGAATATTTGTTTTAGAAATATGCATTTGGAAATGTGCTAGTTTTGTAGTAAGGAAACTTGATCTTGTATTGATATGGAAATGCATCTCTCTTGAAATTATGTTGTTTCATTATCTCAAAAATGTGATATTGTTCATTGTAAAATAAATATTGAGAACCTTTTTAAATTTCACTTGTTGTTGGGAATGGTTGAAATTTAGTTGGTGAATGAAAGTAGATGGATATTTTTTTATTGAAAGAAAGACAATTTGAAAATGGTAAAATTTATAGTTATATTCATTGTTAAGTTGTAGGAAGGAAATAGTTGTTAAAGATTGTTAGAATGAGTTGTGTAACAGATCTTGTCAATACCTCAACTTAGCCCTATATAAAAATAAACAAAAAAATTAATAAATTTACATATGCTATTATAAGAGGAAAAAGTGCATTTATTTTCCTACTTAAAATATAATTATGTTTGAGCAAACTATATAAGAATGTTTTTTTTTCAAGTTTCCTTTATAAATAAAAATTTAATGTAGTTTACTTTATAAAAAAAAGGAATTTTATATAAAATTTGATTGTTTTTATATTATTAATTTAGTAATATTGTTACAATTTAAATATAATAATGAAAAATTATAATATTAATAATATATATATGATTAATAGTATTATTATTATGATTAATAAATATTACTATTAACATTAAAGTATTTATTAATATATATAATATTCTAAACTTTGTAAATTAAACTATAATATATATATATATATATATATATATATTTATAATAATGTTTTGTTGCCTAAATAGCCCATACGGCACCATTGGTGATTTGGTCACTGACCCCACCCGCCACCCCATTTAAATATGGGATGGGGGTGGGGTCAGTGAACCTCCCCACAAACACTTTCACCTATGTAAATTATGCAGGTCGCATTGTATTACATACAGTCAACCGAGACTATAATGCAACAGGCCGTGAATACCTTGCATCGCGTTTCCTTTTCATTTTGTAAAAATATATATATATATATATATATATATATATATATATATATATATTTATTATTAAACACCATTTTTGGGTATTTAAGTATTTAAAGAAATTCTTGAGGTATATATATATATATATATATATATATATATATATATATATATATATATATTTTGGAGATATATACACATGTATATATACTCAAAATGAGTGTTTTCTCAATAGAAAAAGAGTAACTTATTTTCAAAACAATAACAATATAAGAGCTTTTGGGCAAATGCAAATACCCAAATGGGTATTTTTATTAAATCAAGCTTACAACAATAATGAATATTAAAAACCTAGAATAGGGTAGAATAGAATAAAAATAAAAATAAAAATGAAATAGATTTGGGATGTGTGTATCCATCCCCAAGCTCCATCCTCCTCTTAAGTGGCTTCCTTCTCTTCCTCATTCCCTTAACCTGCAAAAATAAAATAAACAAATAAGTCAAATGAAAAGAATAAAAGAAACTCTCCATAGAGATTAGGGTTGGTTGAAACCTAATAGATCCAATGGCCTAGATTGGATTCATCCAATGGCCAAGATTGTCCCCTACAAATGTTAGGTGGGAGTTAGGTGATATCATCATTTGATCACATGGGTCATTTTTAATGGGGCCACTTGAGTGGTGTAGGGATTAATTTAGTTTTATAACATTTAATTAGATGGTATTTTATTTTATAAAAGCCCCTTGAACCTTGTAATTAATTAATTCAAACTTACCCTTTTCTAGCTAAGTAATATTCATTGTAGGAATTTAATTTAATAATATTGTGTAAATGGAAGGAAAAATTAGTCCTAGTATTTTATAATAAATTATTGAATGACTTTAGGAACCAATTTACTAAAGTAATTATGGATTATGAGAATGAAGTTTTAAAATTTACTGAAGGATTAATATTATTATTTAATTAATTTTGTGATGATCGTTGTTAACCAAGGGTATAGCTAATGATCGCTTTCGTTCTTTAAAAAAATTATTCCATCTTTTTCTATTATAACCTTTGTTTCATTTTGGGTTTCGTGGGTGAAATTTTTGGGTGTTAAACTTTGAATCAAAGTCGTGGGTTCGATGCTTGGACCCCGCACACACTGAAAACATAAAACAAAAATAAATAAGTCTATCAGTGCAACTCTAAACCCAATGTACACAACTATGCATAATGTTTTGAAACGTAGAAAACTTAGAAAACTAAAAAACAAACGAACTTAAATGATTATAAAATAAGTCTCTCCTTAGTCCGTGAAGGAGGCGTGGACCAGACAAGGCCCTAGACCTAGGTAGTAGCAAGAGCTATTCTACCTCATCTATTACAGACACTAAAGGATGTTAATGCCATTATACATGAAGGATCTTTAGGAGGGAGACCTAGCAGACAAGAAAAAGAGCCATCCATGAAGGCCTATGCACCTTCATGTCACAATGCAGAGGATAGAGAAGAGAAATCCCACGTGGAGTCGATTAGGCATGAGTCACCTCCTAGGTACCACGGAGAGATATAGCTACGGGGCAAAAGATAGGTCTAGAGCCTGGGACGAGAGATGGTCATGCGAGAGAGACCTAGAGGCAAACACTCGACTCAATTAGATAACATTAGAGAGATACTAAGTTACACCCGCCTCATTTTACTTGATACATGTGGATTTTAGGTCTAGGAATGGTTAGTTAGCTTGAGTGGATGTTTAAATTTATTCTCTTATTCTAGCAAAAATAAATATCGTGTTGCCATCTACCTTCCGATAGACGGAGAAGGAGTATAGTGGAGGACTGAAGAGAAGAAACTCCATGTAGATTCTAATACGATAGTCACTTGGGATCTCTACGATGAGTGTTTCAAGAGGATATATATTTCTAGGAGGTTCTTTCACCAGTGGATCTATGAGTTGCACGATATGTGACAGCCTCCATGACGTTAGCGAGTATGAGGAATGGTTTTCAATCTACTTAAGTATGTAGACTACATCCAGGATAAGCGAGTTCAAGTTCACAGGTTCATTAAGGGCTGAAGTTGGACTTGGGTTGGGAAGTGCACATTCATTTCCCATAGACACTTTTAGAGGCCATGGGGAAGGCCTACATAGAATAAGAAACTAGGGGGAAGACTCAGCAGGATTATGACAGAGTGAGCAACCATATACAAAAGTTACATAATAGTAGATCAAGGGGATCAACTCCTCCTCCTCATGGTGGAAACACTTCCACACAGTCTTCCTTCTAGCCTCCTCCGCCTCCTCAGTAATAGCATACTAGACCGCCCTTTTCAACTCCACAATGTCATGATGCTATGAGAGGGCATAGTATGGGATCTCTAGCTAGGGGGCCCAATTGGACACAGGCTCCACCTCAAGAAAAGTCGATACGAGTACGTCGACGCACCGCAACACCCATAGATATCTATGGAAATATAATCAAGTTCTTCATCACGTACTAATGGGCCACCTGAGGACTATCTACTTAGTGGAGAGGACTAGGTACTTACTTATGGGTGTGGCATGCATGGACACCATTGGAGAGAGTGTCCTACGAACCCTATTAATCACGGTAAGGTTCCAGTTTCTAAGCCTACTATTGGTGACATGGATAGGATCCATGAATATATATGCAACAATTGAGAACCATAAGACAGAGCACTAGGAATAGTGATAGATGCACCGTTATCCAAAATGCACCCCTCAGGTAATTTTGATAACATGCATCAAATTCTTTAGTCCCAAGTAAATAGATTGATTTAAGGCCCGAAATCGTGTTTTGGGGCCCCCTCGCTTCCTTCTAACTCTCCCATCCAAGTAAAAACCCAACGAGTTAGAAAAGGTGAAAAAATTGCAAAAACCAAGCTTGGGGCCGAAAAAATGAAGAAAATCGGCTAAGTCCTAGTCCAGGCAGTTAGATGGGGCATTGGGACATCGAGGCGTGAACCTATTGAAAAGCCGCCAGGCGATCAAGGCAGATGGTTGGGCGATGGGACAAAAGTACACGCGGACGTGAAAATCCGAAAAGGCTGAAAGAAGGAAAAAATGTCTAAGTCTTTGTTTCACGCGGTTTAGGACATCTGGGCCGTAGGTGCGAATCAGGCCGAACGCCAAAAACGCCGAAAGCTTGATCCATTTCGAGCGGCTCGAGAGATATTTGTCCCAGGTAGTCCGGGACAGTTGGGAAAAAAGTACATGGAGGATGTGAACCAGCCGATTCGGCCGAAACAAGGACTTTCATCTAGGACAGTTGGGCCAAAAGTACGCGTGGGACGCGGAAAGCCGAAAGAGCCACCAACGAATGGAATCTCGCCACGTGTCTTCACCATGAAAAAAACAAGGGAGCCCGAATCGGCCGAAGCAGGATATTTTCATCTGGGACATCCAGGGAAAAAAGGTATGCGCATGGATGCGAGGGACGCGAAAAGTAGAAAAGCGGCCGCGACAAAGAAAGAAGAAAAGTCAACGTTTGACCCGTGAAACTTCAAACGGCATAACTTTTGACTCCGAGCTCGATTTTCATAAAATTAGACTTTCTGGAATGAGCACGACGTCCTCTATGCCAAAAAAACTTATTTTTAATGAGGGTAGATATATTTAATTAAGAGAAACATATTCGGCTCCAGTCATTAAATGCTCATTCCCATGACAAAACGCTGCCAGACCCAAAATAGCTGCCTACACTCAGAAGGCCATAAATTTTTCATTTCTCAACGAAATCGCAAAAAATGGTCCACGTTGGAATTGTGGTTCCGAGCCCGACACACAAAAATTAAGAAATTCTGGTTTTGGTGAGAGATCAATGGAGATTTTTATAAAACGTGGCCGAGTTCATAACAATGTTTTATTTGGTAGTTGGGAGTGCAATTAAGAGGCATGGTCATCATTCTTTCTCTACTGCAGCACATGGGACAGTATGGGGAGCCTTTTGCAAGTAATATATAATCATTTTACTCCATTTAATGCCTCTTACAAGTGGTTGAAGGATAGATTTCGGGATTTTCATTTTCCCTCTCTCTCTCTCTTCTCATTTTTCTATAAATTGGAGTGTTGGGCTCATTGTAAAAGGAGTTTTTTTATAGCAAAGCTCTATCAAAATTTCTTTGTGAAGCCAATGTGCTGCAAGCCCTTGTAGTGGACTCCTTGCATGGTGATCTAGGCCCTTATCCTGTAATAGATTGAACTGTGCATATCATGAAGCAATAAAATATCAGTTTGTGGATATATCTTCCCCTGCTGTGTTTTCTTGCATTCTTCTTGCCCCTTTAATCTTTCTACAAGAATATTGTGTCTATTATTATGTTCTTGCAGGGATCCATTATCATTGTGTATGCTTGGAATATCGTTGTGAATGCATTTTGCTAGATTATGGAGAACTGTCATCACCTCTTCTAGTGTGCACTTTGCCTCTGTATTTCACGCATTTGGAGACTACTCTCACACCCTCCTTTTCTGGTGTATCACCGCTTTAGTGTAGGCTTTCATTTTATGCATTCTCTCTCCTGGTCCCTTGGAAATTTAGATTAGAATAGTTAGTTTCCCCTGCATTAGAGTAGATTGTGGCAGGTAGTTTAGGAGCAAGAACCAGCTTTCTCTGGAGGTCTATCTCAAGTAGCAAGTCCCACAACTTGGAGATAGTACCCATGTTATCCAATCACACCGTGAGTTCAAGTATATGCACTTGTATAAACATAGGGGTGCTGTGATTCGGTGATAACAGTTCTGGCACGCCCGGTGGGACCTTAGAGGTCTTTACTTTCATTGCAACAAGATCGATGTGCACTTGTTGTAAGTTCCAGCTTTGAAGGAGCTTTAAAATCACACATCTGGTGACTCCAAAAGAGGCATAATTTGTTGGTTTCATAGTCAAGCCTCGGCAATTTATGAGAAGAATACAGACCAGGTCAAGAACTAGGGAGGAAGGATTGTTTGTTTATCTGCATCTATCTCCAGGCAGAGAAAGAAGGGGAAGAAGAGCTCAAAGATCTCCATCTCCACCTAACAGAACTCTCTCTACACCTCCACCTGGTAGACCTTTCATCCAATCAACAAGGGTTCTCAGGCCGATCAGAATGGTGCGCGCCACCAATCCCTTTGTCAACTTCACTTGCAGCAGCCCACTTGCCCTCAATGCACAGAATCCAGTTCCAATCGCAGCGTTGAAGAACATTCCATTTTTTACTTGGAGAAAATCATACCACTCCTAGTGATCATGTCAAAGATATTGCTAACGTCTGTGCAATCCATGAGATAAATGAAATTGATGTGGTTGTCAAATTGCTGGCATCTTCGTTCAAAGGGAAGGCATTGCAATGGTTTAGGAGCCTTGGAGTTGGTTCTATCACAAATTGGAATCGATTATGTATAGTTCTCCATGAGCGGTTTGGGGAAAAGGGAGATAATTTTTCTCTACTAGAACAATTGACAACTATCAAGAGAGCTCCCAACAAGTAGGCCCGACTTCAACTTCAGATTTCAAAGGTCTTGGGAGAGGATTCTAGTGGCAGTAAGGCTAGCAGCAGAAGGTGCTTTTCTATACTATCTTAAGGCTTTGAATTCTGATATTTCTATGTTAATTCAATCTATGGGAGGCACAACCTTACCTGCTACTTATAGCATTGCCATTAGAGCCGAAAACTGTCTTATTCAAGCTGGTAAACTGGCTCCTAGGCCTCCCATGCCCTTGTATCCAAACTTAGAAAATCCAAGCACTAGTCAAGCACCCACTTTGGCTCCTATTCCCACTCCTAGAAATCAAAGTTCAAATGAGACTTCTACTTCATCCTCTAGTGCTTCAAATGAACTCCAAGAGGTCATGAAACAATTACAAAATTTGGGAAATGAGCTGGTTACTATCAAAAGACAGCAAGCTCAAAGTGCTAGACCGTATCAGCCTCAAGCGCAGTACCAGGCTAGGCCCCCATACCAACAAAATAGGTCACCAACTCAGGCTGCAAATCAAAATCAAAGCCAAGTAAGGCCTCCCGCTAATAGACCATTTCAGCCCTATAACCCCAATGTCGTATCTTGCTTCTAAAGCATTAGTGCCAGTCCAAAATAACATGGCCCAAGAATATGATTGGTGTTTCCCATGCAGTCAGCCACATAACCAATCAATGTGCTTTAACGGTGCATTAAATCAAGCTCTTATGGTGCAAACCATTGGTGGGTCACAAGAGTCCAACCACGAAGAGGATCAGCGTCAGAAGCACCTCAGCAAGGAACATCTCCGAATGAAACTACTCTTGTCAATTGGCAAGCTGAGGATTTTGTGGCATGAATCAAATACCCTCTCAAAGTGTTGCAGCCAACACAAGGTCAAAGAGGAGAAATTTGGGTGAAGAACAGCCATTGGCCCCAAGTAATTCACGACCTTCTGTCACTCCACAAACTATTGGCAAACAAAATGCAATCCCAAGCACACAAGGATTGCCTAAAACAGCCCCTAGGCCAACCCAAATGCCAGTTGCTGCTGCCCATGTGCAAGGAATGAATGTGCAAGCCAAGGGACAGAGGGATACTTCATCTCCATTCAGTATCATTGATCAGATGAAGAAGACAAATGTAAACATATCAATGTGGGAATCACTATCTATCCCAGGACAAAGAGATTTGCTACAAGCTGCCATGAAGGACTGGTCAACTTCAAATCAACAGGTCCAAATGCAAGAGAAGGTACTCACAAATGCTTTTGCACAGCTGAAGAAAATCATGGAGGACAAAAGGTAAAATTTTGAAGCCCCCTCTTTTTTATGTCTCATTAATCATTAGAAACCAATTGGTGCACAATTGCATGATTGATTCGGGGCAAGTAGCTCAGTGATGCCCAAGCAAATAGCTGATCAGCTTAGGACTCCAATATGAAGTCATCTCCAAGGGTGTAGTGCAATTAGATGGGACAGCAGACAATGGTTGGAGTAATCAAAGGTTTGAGCCTCACACTACACACATGTCCCAATGTAATAGTGTTACAAGATGTGTCAGTCATAGACCTGCCACCACTCTTTGCATTGTGCTTGTCAAGAGACTTCACTGCTAAAATCGGAGGCTATCTTTCGGTGGATTGGTCACACATGTTGTTTAGAACAAGGTATGGAACTAAGGCCACAATCAGATCTGAACCTATTGCAAACTTTCACATTGAGCCTTACACTCCAAGTCAGATTAATGCCAATTGTTCAGCGTTTGATCAAGAAGATCATCCAAGCAATCGATGAAGTGACACCAATTAGGAAGCATCCCGCATCTAACTCTTGATGAATGGGCAAGCAAGGTGCATGCTTTTGATCCTTATCAAGAAATAGAAGAATCTGAGCTGGAGTCTATTGTTTACATGAAGAGAATCAACCTCTCCCCAGCATCACCAAGCCAGATCATAAGGACAAGAATGAAGTATGGAAATTGTTCTTTGATGGGTCAAGGAGTAGACAAGGTGCAGGAGGAGGAGCTATGCTCATTTCACCACAAGGTATAAAGTATTACTCAGCCTTCCATTTTCAGTTTTCTTGCTCAAACAATACAGCTGAGTATGAAGCCTTAATTCATGGATTGCACTGGGCAAAGAAGAAAGGCATCAAGAATTTGCAAGTATTTGGTGATAGTGAGCTGATCGTAAACCAAGTCAAAGGAAAAAATGCTGCCAAAAATGATCTGTTGAAGAACTACAAAAATCGGGTATGGGATCTTATTGAAGATTTTGAAGCTTTTAGCATCAATTCCATCCCAAGAAAAAAGAATGAAGCAGTGGACAGAATGGCAGCAATTGGGGCTGCATTTGACGTTGTAGAAAATATCAAAAATGAAAAATCTCAGCCTCATATCAAAGTGGTTGTGAGACCAGCTGTTCCGGATAACAACACAAGTTGGCAAGTCTTCGAGAATGATCAACAAATTGTTAATTTCCTACAAGAAGAAGCTGAGTTCTCCGCCAAGAATCAAGACAAGCTGGAGCAGCAGTATGGTGACCAAGTGGTGCAGCTGAGAACCAACAAACTGCCAAAAGGCCTCATAACCTTGGAGTCAATCTTCAACCCGAATGATCGATTTCCGAAGGAGAAAGTGAACATTCAAGTAAAGGGTGAAGATTCAGAGCCTATTTTAGTGGAAGAAGGCAAGACATTGCAAATTGGCAAAGTAAGTACCTCCACAAGAGAAATCTGATTTTGTTTAGCTTTGTCAAGAGTTCCCAGATGTCTTTTCTTGGACTTACAAAGATTTAAGAGGTTTCAACCCAAAATTGGCACAACATACTATTGAGTTGGATCCGGAATCCAAGCCTGTCAGGAAAAAGCAAAGGCCAGTAAATCCTCATATCAAACCTCTCATGAGAAAAGAGTTAAGCAAGCTCATTGAGGCTAGTATCATCTTCCCCATCAAACACTCAAGTTGGGTTGCAAACTTGGTGCCGGTAAGAAAGAGAAATGGAGAAATAAGATTGTGTGTGGACTTTCGCGATCTAAATAAAGCATCACTCAAAGATCATTATCCGCTTCCATCAATGGAACAAATATTGCAGGTTGTAGCTGGTTCAGAAAGGTTTTCATTACTAGATGGATATTCAGGCTATAATCAGATAATGGTGAAGGAAGAAGATCAATTCAAGATGACCTTCACTACAAAATGGGGCACGTATGCTTACAAAAAAATGCCATTTGGACTATCAAATGCTGGAGCAACATTTTAGCGAGCTATGGATATGGCATTCAAAGGCTTAATTAACAAAATAGTGTTGGTATACCAAGATGATGTCACTGTCTTCTCAAAGAATGCAGCAGACCATCTCTTTCACCTCAGACAAGTGTTTCAAAGGTGTAGAAGGTTTGGAGTGTCATTGAATCCAAAGAAATGTATATTCTTGGCACACGAGGGAAAATTGTTGGGCCACATTGTCTCTAGGGAAGGGCTAATAATTGATCTTGAAAGGGTTGAAGCCATCCGAACGCTTCCATTGCCACACCACAAGAAATCTCTTCAAAGCTTCTTAGGAAGGATAAACTTTGTCCACATATTTGTGCCTAATTTTGCCACTCTTGTGAAGCCTTTAACAATGATGTTGAAGAAGAGTTTGGCATTCAAATGGACAGCAGAAGGAAAAGAGAGTTTTGAAAACATCAAGCATGCAATATCACAAGCTCCAACTCTTATCAACCCAGACTTTTCAAAGGACTTCATGTTGTATGTGTTTGGAGGATCAGATACAATCTCAGCTATCTTGACACAGCTGAATAGAGAAGGTTCAGAACAGCCCATAGCATTCTTCAGTCAAACCTTGGAAGATTACGAAATAAAGTATTCTTTCATCGAAAAGCATGTCCTTGCTGTCATCAGGAGCTTGAAGAAGTTCAGACACTTGGTCTCGAACAATAAGATTCAACTACTGTGTCTCATGTTGGTGTCAAGGAATTTCTCCTAAACAAGGATTTAAACGAGAAGAGGGGAGTTGGATCACTCGGGTGATGGAATATGATATCGAATCAAAGTGACCAAGCTAGTTCGTGGCAAAGGTTTGTGTGAGCAGCTCACTTCCAAACAACCAGACGGCTCAAAAGGTGAAGAAGATGTTGTCCTACTACTATAGAATGATCAAGAACAACCAACTGATGATGCACCCATTCCATGTTGGACTCAAGACTTGGTGCATTACCTCCAAATAGGCTTGTGCCCTCCAGAAGTGAGCAAAGCAAAGAGGAGATACTTTAGATTACAAGCTATCCCATATGTACTCATTAATGGTATCTTGTTCAAGAAGGACATCAATGGTGTTCTATTAAGATGCATTGGAACAGTCAAGTTGAGAAAATTTTACATGAGTTCCATGACGGGGAAGCAGGAGGCCACTTTGCTCCACGAGTAACAGCTCTCAAAATCATGAAAGCTGGTTACTATTGGCCTACTGTGTTCAATGATTGCTACTCATGGGTCAAAAAATGCAAGAGATGTGCATTCTTCACAGGGAAAGAAAGGTTAGCAGCGCTGCCCCTTCGTCCAATTTCAGTAGATCAGCCATTCATACAATGGGGATTGGACTTCATCGGGGTTATCAATCCCAATTCGAGTCAAGGTCACAAGTGGATACTTACAGCAACAGACTATTTCACCAAGTGGACCGAAGCAGTGGCACTCAAGGAGGCAAATGAATCTAATATCTTAGATTTCTATGAAGGGATAGTCACGAGGTTTGGTGCCCCTGCCACTATCATATCAGACAATGCATTGGCATTCCTTGGCACAAAGATCACTGAATGGGCTGTCAAGAATTGTGTGTATCTCAGCACTTCATCGAATTATTACCCTCAGGGTAATGGCCAAGCCAAGTCTACGAACAAGAACCTACTAAGAATCATCAGAAGGACTCTGGATGAAAATCAAAGAACTTGGCACGCAAAGCTCAAATCAGCCCTATGGGCTGATAGGATCACACCCAAGAGGTCTACAGGAAGCTCTCCATACAAGCTTGTGTATGGGAAAGAAGCAGTTCTACCTATATCACTTGAGTTGCCAGCATTGGAACTCATGAAACAATTGGAACTAGCTGAGTTTGAACCCATGGAGGTTAGATATGCAGAATTAATGGAGCTCCAAGAAGTTAGAGAGCATGTAGCCCAAGCAATAGAGAAGGATCAAGCCTTGATCAAGAAGACTTTTGATAGGAAAGCCAAGGCTAGAACCTTCCAAATTGGAGATCTAGTGTTGAAATGGGATGCAAATCGTGCAAAGTGGGAAAGCATTCCAAGTTTGATGCCATCTGGAGTGGCCCATACATGATCATTGAATGCAAAGGTAGCAATGCCTTCCAACTAGCTAAGTTGGATGGTGAAGAATTGTAGATTCCGGTCAATGGGATCTATCTCAAACGTTGCTACTAGAAAGATAGCTTTTCACCCTTGTAAATATTAATTTAGAATTTCCATTCCTCTAAGTGCTTATGCACATTGTACTACTGTTAGAGTAGTTTTTATTTCCCTAAGTGCTTGTGCACATGTCCTATTGCTTCTAGTATGTGCATGTTTGCAGTTCATCAAGCCTTCGGAAAAGAATTTGCAGCCACGGGAAAACCAGCTCAACAAATGTTTCAATAGCTCAAGGACACAGGTTTTCAAATTTCGATCAACTGAGAGGTTATCAAATGGACTCCATGCCCAATGGATTACTACAAGCAGCTGGCCATTCTTCATCTGACAGCAGATAACCCCACTGAGTCGCCAAAATTGTTATCCAAAATTCACCCCTCAAGGTAATTTTGATAACATGCATCAAATTCTTTAGTCCCAAGCAAATAGATTGATTTAAGGCCCAAAATCATGTTTTTGGGGCCCCCTCGGCTTCCTTCTAACTCTCCCATCCAAGAAGAAAACCCAACGAGTTAGAAAAGGTGAAAAAATTACAAAAAACCAAGCTTGGGGCCGAAAAAATGAAGAAAATCAGCTAAGTCCTAGTCCGGTCACAATGCCTGGGGACAATTGGGACATCGGGCGCGAACCATCGAAAAGCCGCAGCGGGCGAATCCAGCCTTTACTTGGAGCAGTTAGGACAATAGGCACAGACGTGAAAATCTGAAATGGCCAAAATCGGAAAAATTTTCTAAGTCTTTGTTTCATGCACGGTTTGGGACATCTCACCGTAAAATGCGGAGCGTGAACCGGACGAAAACGTTGAAAAATAGTCCATTTCGGCGGTTCGAGATATTTGTCCCAGGCAAATTCCCAGGATATTGGGACAAAAGTACAAGGAGGATGAACCGGCTGATTCGGCTGAAATAGGGGACTTTCGTCTGGGACAGTTGGGCCAAAAGTACATGGAACGCGAAAGCCGAAAAGCCGCCAATGAATGGAATCTCGCCACGTGTCTTCACCGCAAAGCAGAACAAGGGAGCCCAAATCGGCCGAAGCGAGATTTTCATCCTGGGACATCCGAGACAAAGGTACGCGAGGACGCGAGGGGACGTAAAAGCAAACGGCCGACAACAAAGAAGAAAAGTCAACGTTTGACCCGTGAAACTTCAAACGGCCATAACTTTTGACTCCGAGCTCCGATTTTCATAAAATTGGACTTTCCGGAATGAGCACGACGTCCTCTCGCACCACAAAAAATTTATTATTTTTAATGAGGTTAGATATATTTAATTAAGAGAAACATATTCGGCTCCATCGGTTAATGCTCATTCCCGAATGATGACAAAAACGCTGCTGCAGGACCCAAAATAGCCTGCCCGCACTCGAGAAGGCCATAAATTTTGCATTTCTCAATGAAATCACACAAAACTTGTACCGTTGGAATCTTGGCTCTAAGCCCGATGCATAAAAATTAGGAAATTCTTGTTTTGGTGAGAGATTGATGGAGATTTTATAAAAACGTGGCCGAGTTTATAACAATGTTTTATTTGGTAGTTGGGAGTGCAATTAAGAGGCATGGTCATCATTCTTTCTCTGCTGCAGCACCTGGGACAGTATGGGGATCCTTTTTTACAAGTAATATATAATCATTTTACTCCATTTAATGCCTCTTACAAATGGTTGAAGAACATATTTCGGGATTTTCATTTTCCCCCTCTCTCTCTCTTCTCATTTTTTCTATAAATTGGAGTGTTGGGCTCATTGTAAAAGGAGTTTTTTTTATAGCAAAGCTCTATCAAAATTACTTTGTGAAGCAAATGTGCTGCAAGCCCTTGTAGTGGACTCCTTGCATGGTGATCCATGGCCCTTATCTTGTAATAGATTGAAGCTGTGCATATCATGAAGCAAAAAATATCAGTTTGTGGATATATCTTCCCTGCTTGTGTTTTCTTGCATTCTTCTTGCCCCTTTAATCTTTCTACAAGAATATTGTGTCTATTATTATGTTCTTGCAGGGATCCATTATCATTGTGTATGCTTGGAATATCGTTGTGAATGCATTTTGCTAGATTATGGAGAACTGTCATCACCTCTTCTAGTGTGCACTTTGCTTCTGTATTTCACGCATTTGGAGACTACTCTCACACCCTCCTTTTCTGGTGTATCACCACTTTAGTGTAGGCTTTCATTTCATGCATTCTCTCTCCCAGGTCCTTGAAATTTAGATTAGAATAGTTAGTTTCCCTGCATTAGAGTAGATTGTGGCAGGTAGTTTAGGAGCAAGAACTAGCTTTCTCTGGAGGTCTATCTCAAGTAGCAAGTCCCACAACTTGGATATAGTACCCATGTTATCCAATCACACCGTGAGTTCAAGTATATACACTTGTATAAGCAGCGGGTGCATGATTCGGTGATAACAATACCACGTGTAACATTAGTGGTATTTCTATCCCTATTTTATTTGACTCAGAGCTCATCATATTCTTTCATTTTTCCATCTTTAGTAGAGTGTTGCAGGATGGTGGAAGTTAGTTAGGTAGGGCCTTAATTGGGATGTGAAGATGGCTTCTAGAGCCAAGATCTCAATGAAATCCTTAGTCAAGGAGTGTGTAGTGGACCTAGGACCCTTTACCACTAATTTGGATATTTGTATCCTTCCTTTGGGTTCATATGGAGTTGTCTTGGGCATGGATTGGTTATCTATGCACAAAGATTGAGTTAATTACCACAATAAGGTTATATCTTATGAAAATAATTTAGGAGTGGAATCAGTGATTGTAAGAGTCAGATACCCATCTCTTTTTACACTATTATCATCCAATCAAGCAAGCAGTGTGTACGATGGGGTTGTCCACTGTATGCTATTACAGTTAGTGATAGGTCACAGGATGGGGATAGTGGAATTTTTTTATAGTAAACCCATTTTTCAGAGTTTTCTGATGTATTTCCTAGTGAACTGTCGGGGATGCCTCCCCATGTGAGATCAATTTTCACATTGACCTTGTTCCAAGAGTGAAACCTATCTCATTCGCTCCTTATAGGATTACCAAACCCGAGCATTGTGAGCTCAAGTTATAGCTATAGGGCCTTCTTGAGAAAGTCCTAATCCATCCTAGTGTATCCCCTTGGGGTGTACCAGTGATTTTTGTGAAGAAGGACGGATCCTTGCGGTTATGTGTGGACTATCATCATTTGAAAAATTAATGATCAAGAATCGGTACCCCCTTCCTCACATCGATTATTTATTTGATCGATGAAGGTGGCCACTTTGTTTTCTAAGTTTGATCTAAAGTTAGGATACCATCACTTCGTGGATTTCCTAGGAATATATTTAGAGGACAACTTTAGTACAATATATGTCCACTATGAGATCACAAATTGTTCCATTCGGTCTGACAAATGCCCCTATAGTGTTCATGAGTTTGATGAATGGGGTGTTTAGGAAATTTTTAGAAAAAATTTCCCTCGTGTTCCTAGATGAAATTTTTATATTCTCTCATATGCATGGGAGCATGAGGAGCACCTTTGTCATGTTCTATAGTGTCTTTGTGAGAATCATCTTTACGGGAACCTTGAGAAGTGTGCATTCTTCTAGTCGAGGTACAATATTTGGCTCATATCATTTTTGAGGAAAGTATCACAAATGTCGATCCTTCCAATATTAGAGCCATTATAAATTAGTCAACACCTACTAGTGTGACCGAGGTGCATAGTTTCATGGGGTTGGAAGGGTACTACAGATATTTCTTTTGTACTTTTCTCCTGTTCACGCACCCCATAACTTACCTTTAGCATAAAGGAAAAGGGAAGAAGTTCATCTAGTAAGATAAATGTGAGCATGCCTTCAGGAAACTGAAGGAATACCTCACGAAAACACCCATTCTTGTAGTGCCAGATCCACAGGGAGAGTTCTTCATCTGCACGGATGCTTCTTTGGCAGGATTAGGTGGTGTATTGATGGAAGATGGCCGATTTGTAGCATTTGAGTCTCGAAAACTCTAGGATTACGATCTCAATTATATGCCTCATGACCTTGAGCTTGCATCAGTTCAAGTGAGACATTTACTTCTTGGCCATAGATTTATACTTAGGACTCGATCACTTCTTTTCACCTCTTCATATGATCGTTAGAATGTGGGATGGAGCTACTTTGTGAGTATGATATAGTGATAGAGCATGGGAAGGGAAGGAGTATGTGTTGCAAAATTCCCTAGTAGATGGAGACATATTTTATGGCTACTTCATTGGGTACGAAATGCGAAGCAGGATTTTATAACAACTTCAACATGACAACTTCTACCTTGCAGCTAGATTAGAGATTGAGTCTCGTAGACCCTTGAGGGGAGATTTGATTGTTTTTCATTATAGGAAAATGGTCTTCTCGAAACAGAGGCTAGATCTATGTTTTGAGATATGGAGGTTTGAGATAGAATATCTTTACAAAGGCTCACCTCGCACCCTATTCATCCCATCCAAGGGTGAAGAAGAATCATGCCATATTGAGACAATTTTACCATTTGAGAGGTCTATGGATATATGTAATTCAGTTTTGTTGCGATATTTAGAGTGTCAAAGGGTGAAGGCCGAGCATCATCATCTAGTTTAGCCGAGTGGAAATGGGACACCATTTCCATGGATTTCATAAGGGCTCATGGTGGATAGATTGAAAAAAGTGGCTCATTTTCTTTAGTGAAGACCACCTATACAACTAGTGCAGTGGCATGAGTATACCTTGATGATATTTTCAAACTACATGGGATTTCGTGGAAGATTATTTGTGACCAAGATCCCCTATACACCACACATTTCTAGACTATCATGTAGCATACCCTTGGGACACGTATCAAATTCACTACATCTTATCATCCAAAGACAGATAGAAAGATAGAGCGGGTGAATCAAATATTAGAGGATATGTTGTGGATGTATGTCATGAACCGTCAATCTAGGTGGGAGGAGTACTTGTATTTACCGGAATTTTCCTACAACAACATTTTTCGAGTTTGATTGGCATGACTCCTTTTGAGGAATTGTATGACGTATATTACATAACACCGCTTGATTTTGGATAGATTGACGATAGGGTTTCTCTTGGGCGAACATTAGTACAGATATGGAGTAATAGGTTGTCTTGATCTGACAAAGGCTATAGGAGGCTCATGATAGAAAGAATAATTATACGTATTAGAGGAGGATAGAGAAAGTTTTGCGGTGCGAACAAGGTTTTTCTTTGTGTTAGGACTCATAAGATCCCTATCCAATATGGAAAAGGCTCTAAGTTAGAACCTACATTTGTGGGTCCCTTCGTGATATTGGAGCTATCATTCCTTTGGCCTATTGTCTAGCATTGCCACCAAATTTTCTCGGATGCATAATGTTTCTCATGTTTTTGTAATTAGGAGATATATTCTAGATACGTTAATGTTTTGGATTGACTCGCATTCGATGTGGAAGAGCAGGGCAGGTGTCATTGATACCTTGTGCATCATAAAATGTAGGACCCCAGGCCTTCGAGGCCACTATATTTACCAAAGTGCGGGTCTAGTGGGATAGGTACAATGAGATCACAAACACATGGGAGGATGCCACTATATTGTGAGCCCAGTTTCCTTATATATTACAGTGACTTCCAGAAGGAAGTCGAGTCTAAGAGGAGGGTGATGTAGTGCCCACTCCTCTTTGACACTATTTCATTTTGATGTTGATAATCTTGTTGGACTAATGCTTATAATTTGTGATTATGATACATTGATCAGTAGATGATAGATTATATTGATATTTAAACTATTGACAATATGTGGTTTACATTTTATTATGATGCACTTTGTATGGTGATGATAGTAATTTGTATTTATTAAATTGCGATATTATGATTTCTATAATAACATGTCATAATTTTCATGCATGACCTATGTTGGATGTTTTTAATATAATTAAGATTTTTTTATGAATGCCAAAATCAAATTAATTTTATGATTCTAGATGATAGATTTTGTAATGTAAAATGATGATTATTGATTTAATTTGTATATTGTCTCGATGTTTTTAATACGGCCAAAAGGATAGAGAGGTATTTTTTTGTGTTGCAGGACATTTTATCACATGCGTAGAACTAGATAGGGGACCAACCACGGAGGATGTCAGTGTTGAAAAACACATCCAAAATTGACAACTTATGTAATGTATAGTGTGGTGTTTTGCATGCCTTAGTTAGAGGTTTCAGATTAGGGGTCACCTTGCATGTGTGGCCATGGGGTGATATCTTTTCACTTTTAATTTTTAATTTTCATATGTTCTTTATTTGTGTTTTATGTATTTAATTATGGAATTTGATGTCACTTTATTATCATGTAATAATGTGTCTTAATTAAGCTAAATATTTCTTATTTGGTTAGCTAAATTTGGGATGTGACAAAAAGTTAATAATGAGGTTAGGTTGTCCTTATTGTATGTGAGATTTATGTTGATTTGTGTGTGTTTTACACCACCCCAAATACAAATTTTTTATTTTGACTTGGGAGGCCTTTTTGGAGGTTTGTGGGACAAGCTAAACTTGTCCAATGCGTCTTAAATTTACCCAATAACTCTACCAATGGATTGGGGAGTTTATTTTTGACTTGTTTATACCTTTTTTAGTGTAAAAGTGAGAGTATAATTGCACTTTCCTTCTACCTCAATTAATTTTCCTTTGAAAGCATGTTCGAAAGTGTATGAGCCATGTGGGTTTTTCATAGATCTTACAAGTTCATTGATTGTATTTGAATGGGTGTGTTGGCTTGAGTGTGGGAATAGAGGTGATGCACCAAAATTAGCAGGAACTTAAAATGGTCATAACTTGTGCTCCGGGTGTCCATTTGAGTCCATTTTTCTTGAAACCACATGTTTTGATGAGATGAGTGCAACTGAAAGCCACCCTACTAGTTAGGGCAAAGTTTTTGACACATTTTTGGGCCCTAAATCCACCATCTTGAGGCCAAAAATTAGGATTTAAGTTGTAGTTCAATTTTTTCCTATTTTAGGGCATTAGTTAATTTTAGTCTATTAGTTTCATTATGAGTTGGAAAGTTGGAAATTCCTCTAATTTAGGCATGTAGAAGATGCATGGCAATTTTTGTGCCCGTATAAATAAGCATGCGAACTTACTAAGAATAATAGGTTCTAGTAAACTACTAAAAATAGTAATTTCCGCCACCTAGACTAGATTTAGTCAAAGTTAGTTAGATTTTTTGGCAACTCGAGTTGGGAGTTGTTTTCCTATTTATTAAACATTGTAATTCATGATTCAATAACGAAGAAGGATATCATTTTTCTTTTGGAGTTCATATTATCTTGTAGTATATTGAGTTTGTTTAGAATTTGGCTACATTAAGAGGAATGACGAAGTGACATCCTACATGGAGCCACCTCATCATACTCATATTCCATTTCTATTTATTGTTGAATTTTGTTGGAATTGGGGTTAATTGTTCATTTTTATTGTTGGGCACTTTTGGATTTAGATCTTGTGGAAATTTCTTGGAGTGTGCTTGGCTTTAAGTGTCAAAGATTTTCTGAATTTTCTTGAACTTGATTGAGATGTAGGCTCTCCACCATTTTAATTTTTTTATTATTCTTTTTATATGAAATGTTGTTATTTTTAGCATTGTTTAAATCTTGTGAATGTGCTTGTGTGTTGGTTTGGTAGTAGGACTTAATGTTTCACCCGATTCTTAGACATTTATAGAAATTTGACAAAACAAGTAAGGGTAGAAGGTTACAAGGAATACTTGTTGAGAATGGTTGAAGGTTTTGCACACGCGTTTTGACTCCTCGATCCATAGATAACCGTGAGAGCTTACTTTTGGCTAGGGAGGAACTACCTAAAATAGAAAACAAGATGACAAGAAATACTTAAATAGTATATGCAAAGTGGAATACCTAGTGTATGCTAGATCCTGGAAGTTTGACACTCCTAGATGGTTGTCAATCCATTGTTTAAGAAATTTAATGCGATAAATAACGTAATGTATTCCTATTATAGTCAATATGATTTAGGTATCTCATACAAAATACAATAAGTAAGATCTAGTCTAACAGGCTAGGACATATTACGATCCGGGGTCGTAAATGGTTTTGAGTTTCGCAGTGTCCGGAGAGGTCTGAGAAAGGTCACAGATAATTATGGGTAACTCAAGAACAAGTAGGTAGGTTTCTATTCTAAGAGTAGTATGGTAGATAGAGAGATCAAATTTTTGTCTAGGGGTAACCGATGATGGTTAAGGGTGACCGATGCCGCCATTGACAAAAATGAGAGGGTCATGAACAAAAGTCTTGAGGAGGTTTTTCAAATTGATAGGGAGCTAAGTGAGGTATTTGTGAGGTCTAGGTTGGATATCAGGCCAATGGGTAGATTAGTAGGGCTTTAGTGGAGCTAGGATGAGCTATAGGTTGAGTTGGAAAATGGTGGTATGAGGCCGATATCAGTAGGATAATCGACGTCGGTTAGGAGAACCGATGCCGCCATCTTGGGATATTGGGAATATCAAAGAATGAGTTTTTTGTCCCCTTTGTGATTGCACAAAGGATTGTGTTGGTTGGAATGAGGTACTAGGTTTTTTTTTTTGGATTGGGTTTTGCAAGGCTTTGATAGGGTATGGAGGGTTAGTGATCGAAGAGCTCACTAGGTGGTTGATAGGGAGGACAACATGCTAAGGAGATGAACATACAAGTAAGGAATGAACATACAGAAGAAATGAACATACAAAGAAGGAACCAAACCAAATGAACTAAGTAAAATTCTCTACTTACTTAGAATCTACTTTTGTATCCCCGTGAGTGAGGAATGGATGTGTTGGAAGGAGATAGAATACTATGGAGGATCACCAAAATTGAAGATTTCTTGCATGGGCTTCATGTGCTCTCCTTCTTGTTTGGTTGGATCAGATCTATACTTTGATGAGTACAAGATGGTTCTTTGGGTGAGTGTAGGACATATTTACAAGAAAAATGCTTGCTTTGGTTGCTTTCATTCATGCTCGTGCTCTCAAAATATACCAACCTCATGAATAAGGTTTCCCAAAAGGGATTACGGGTGACTAGCGGTGGTTACGAGCTGACCGAGTTGGTTTAGGGGTAACCAGAGTTGGTTAAGGTGGGATTCCCTAAGTTAACTAAAAATAGGAGATCATGGCTATAAATGTTGCTAGATCTCTCTATTCCTCCGGACAGATCGGGAGTTACCATTTGTGTCTGCAGGAATGAGGTGTAGGCATTGATTTTTAGAGTGTTTGTTAGGTCTTAGTTAGTTATGGGAACATACTAAGAATAGGCTTAGGGTGAGGTGGGATGGTGAGGTGGAGGGTTGGGTATTAATTTAATTAGGATAATTAAATAATAGATATGATGAGGATAGAGATTAATTTAATTTAATTAATTAAATTAATATTAGTGTGGGGTGAAAGGGGCCATGGTTAGGTAAATGTGTTTAAGTTGATTAATTGACAAGGGGCTAAGGGAGTGTGACCTGATTTTGGTGTCTACATTTTGCCCCTTTTTGTTGTGTAGCTTGTATTGGTAAGCGAACCTGAAAAAATTAACATGTGGTTGCCCTATGTGTGGTGCAGTGATCCCCTCAAACAGGGGAATAGGTGATATGGTGAATCAACGAGTGGTTTGATAAAAGTGTATGTGAAGAAGAATGATGAACCATGGGGTAATGGAGTAAAGGTCAAATCGGGTAAATAGTTAAATGAGCTAGGGTCAAAGGTAGTGGCATTCAAATGCACACACATGTATAAATTGTGGCACGGTACTAGGTTGAAGAGTTTGTAAACTCTACATCGTCTAAGGTCGATAGGGATATCCAAACAAGGTTGAAGCAATTTCGTATCCACGGTATAGGATAGGGTTAGGAAACACAATGTGGGTCGGTTTAGGAATGTTAAGGTATGTTCCGCACACCAAGGTTAGGTCAGGATATACATCACAAAATAGACAATGTAAGGTCACTAGATCAAACAACACGGGTAACGGTCTTGCAAGGTATAGCGAAAAATTGGTTCAAAGGTCATAAACAATGTTCCGAGTCCGGTATATAGGTCATAGTATGGGTAAGACCGAGGCATAGTTAAAATAATGAGGCCCCAGATGATGATGAGGTGAGGTGGGAAATATTAAGGGTAGGAGGAGAAAGTAAAGTGTTCAAGTTAGGTGTGGGTGAGGTAGAAAAGGAGTTAGGTAAGAAAATTAGGAGTAAAGGCTAGGAAGAAGACTCTGCAAGGTAACCGACATTGGTCGGGATTAATCGAGTCGGTCTAGAGGAATTGATAGCGTTGGATAGGGCACACGACCATCGCCGGTTTAGGGAAACCGTCGCTGGTCAAGTCGAAGGTTATAAAAATAAAATTTCCACGTTGTGGAAATTCATTTGTGATTTGCAAAAGAGTAGAAAATGACAAGAGAGAAAAAGAGAGGAAGAAAACAACCGAGTGCATCGAGAGAGTTGAGTTAGTGAGCCACATAGGTGATGAGTGTGGATTGATAGGTGGGGCCACGAGATTAGGGAGAGTGATTTGATTGGTTGGAGATTCAAGGTCACTTGGTGATGGTGGAGGTAGGAGAGGGATCGGGTGGTCCTGTGCAAGGTGGCTCGAGGTTACACCACGTCTATGATGGGATGAGGTAAGATCTAAAGCCTATTGTTTTTGTTTGGTTAAATTGTCAAGAATTTGGGTAGGTGGGAAATGGGGTTTGGGGAGGAATGGGTGGGTAGAATGAGGAGTGTGGAGAGAAATGGGGTTTGGGATCGCAGTGGTTGCCGCGATAGTGACTGACATCGGTTCCACTATGGCCGGCGTCGGTGGGTGCAGACCGATATTGGTCACAAGGGAGGTGACCGATGCTAGTCATGGTTAGACCAGGGTTGGTTGAGGTTAGACCGGGGTCGGTCAATGATGACTGATGTCGGTTCACATGGGGATAAACACGGGCAAAAAAGAGGTAAATTTAGTGGGTGTGGAGAGATAGGCAAGGGTATAGGTAGAGAGGGAATGGTATGGATTGATAGGTAAAGTTGTGATGTCAAAGTTATGCATGTGGGTGAGTAGGTTAGGTCGAATGTGGGGTCAAAGGAAAGGTAAAAAGGTGAAGGTTCGGGGCATGGGTAGATAGGTTTGGTGGAATTTGGGGTCAAAGGTAATGGTAAAAGTTATAGATATGGGTAAGTGTTTAATAATGTGATCGTTTTGTTGGATGCAAGTGAGAGATCGCTACACATAGGGATAGCTTACCGCCTACTACTTTTTGAGGTATGAGCAAGAATGATGTATGAGGAGTGGCATCATGTGGTAGAGGTGAGCCTAATTAGAGTCGACGGCACCGTGCACCGGCATGTAGTCCGAGATGTGAGCTTGGTGGTTGCCCTCATCGATAGATGGGACTCGAAAAACAATACCTTTCATTTGCCGACAGTGAGCTCACAATCACATAGAGGATGTGTACAGGATCCTCAGATTGCTAATAGTGGGGACGTAGGTATACTCGATCTCCTAAGAGGCATATGAGGAGTTATTGGCACCAGTGTTCGGTGAGGGTCTTGTAGATTTTTGGCTCCATAGCATGAGTATGAGCTATGGACTAATGTACGATCTCACCACAAGGAGATGAGGTTTGTGGTATTGTTGATGGAGGTAGTGTGTTGTTTTGCACTTCCATAGATGTAGAGGGTGGACGGTTCCCGTGGTCGATGATGGGGGTCTTGCATGACATGGTGATACACAAGACCTAGTTTTCATGGGCATCTACTTGTTGGTTAAGGTATATAGAGAGTTTTGTGCATATGAGCGGCTACGGCAGCTGAGACTTTGCTGCACTTTTTTACTACATTGTTGAGCCTATGAGCACAATGTGTGTGTGTGGAAATTTGGGATGCCTCGAGTAGACGCATTTAAGGGGAGGTTGTTGCGGGTGGGTTATAGGAAGTGGGTACCAGCCATGGGAGAGTGTTGAGGTATGAGGGCTATGCATGATGTAGCATATTATAAGTGGTTACTTGGAGGGATTTTCTGGAGTGGAGATCATTTGGAGACCATATGTGGGCTTCCCCTCATACAGATGGATGGCAGAGGAGTTAGATGGGATTCAGATCTATAGGTGGATAGAGGGGCCGTGAGTAGGAGAGCAAGAGATAATACGGTAGTTGGGGCTACCACAGGATATACCGCCACCCTTCCCATAGTATAGGAGGGATGATGTGGAGAGGCCAATGTCTCCACCTCGACCTACAGTGCCGAATGGGAAGGAGGAGTAGTCATTCGATGTACATATAGATGATGCTGGGGTAGCAGACAATTATAGATAGTGGTGGGTGACACAGCTAAGAGTAGTACCACCGAGGCCAGGGCAGCCAGATCTAGCCACTATCGTAGTGTAGAGAGATGCCCTATAGGGGAAGGTGTGTCTAACCTAGTGACACATTGGGGATTGTGTAGGGGAAGCTTACGAGTACAGAGGCATAGGTTGCCATGTTATAGGCATAGGTGGCCACACACCGCACACACAGGAGGACATCAATAGGTGGTGGCACAAGGGTGGAGGTGGAGATGGTGATGGAGAGGAGATGATGGAGAGGGTGGTGAGGGAGATGGGGTATAGGTAGCCACCCTACAGGCGTAGGTGATAGATTTACAAGGCCAGTTGGCCTCAGTGCAAGGATATGTTACAAGCTTGCAGGGACAACTAATAACAACATAGGCACAGATAGTGACCCTATAGGCCTAGATATAGGTACAAGTTCTAGGGCCGATTGTACCATCACCAGTTTAGGGACATGGTCCCATTATATAAGTATAGGTAGGAGCAGAGAAGAGTCAGAGGCTAATGGCACCACCATGGACACTACCCACGAGACCTTTTAAGTGATGCCTTGGGTGAGGCGAGGTGTTATCATGACAATCTACTTTTGGCCAGGATATTTTTCTTGTCATATACTAAGTACAGATCCCAACAGGCTTCATGTGAGAGGAGGAGCTCCTGCACTCATAGTGAGGAGAGCACAAGGGTCCGGTGAGCCCATGCGAAGGGTCTTGGTGAGGCTACCAGTGCACGGAGGCTAGCTTTAGATCTAGGGCCTTCGAGGAGTTAGGCCCCACCATTGATGATAGTTAGGCAACATCCTAGTGGAACAGAGGAGAGGAGGAGACATGGGAGAGTGATACGATGGACACACAAATGAGATGGTTGATAATAATGTGTCCGGCCTTTTTATAGATATTTGTACTGTTTATATATATCGGCCTATGTGCCGAAGAGATTTTTTATTGTTGTATTGTACATGATACCGGCCTCCATGCCAATGACATTTTGTATTGGGTATCGGCTGCATGCCGATGATTTTGTGAGATATACATTATGTTGATACCAGTGTATATTGTATAGATACACACATATTTTTATATGATGAGATGGATGAGATTCTTATGATTTATTATTGTTATGAGAATTTTAATTTTTTATGCTATGGATGGAAATGGTAAGTTAGGCATGGTGGAGTCATATCATAGGCATGGATCGAGTCGGGTTGGTTAAGGCATGGATCGAGTTAGGTCATAGGCATGGATCGAGTCGAGGTCAAAGGCATGGATTGATTCAGGTCATAGGCATGGATCGAGTCAAGTCATAGGCACGATGGAGTTAGGTTGGTTTAGGCATGATGGAGTCGAGGTTGGTTTAGGCATGGAAGTGAGTTTTGATGTTTTGGTACCAAATGGTGATGTAAATGCATGTGATGATGTAAAATGTTCAAATATTGGTTATGTATTAAAATATGAAATAATTTAAGTGGTAAAGGTTATGTGAATGCATGGTAAGCATTTATAGTTTAATTGATGTGAACATGGTTGGTGTTTCTAGTTTTTGATATAAATGGGAAATCGTGGCACAATAGGTGAAAATTGGTAAGGGTAAAGAGGGGCCGAGCTAACCTTCCAGAACCCATGCCCTAGAAATGATCCCCACATAGTCTTGGTGAAAAGGGACCTTAGGACGATGTAGTTCTCCCATAAGCTATAGAAGAATATGAGGAGGTAGAAGAATGCGTCGCTAGGTTATAGGTGGGTTTCATTCTAGGTCATAGGCATGATTAAGTTAAGTTCATTTAGGTTTGGGTGCATTAATCTAAAATAGGTATGGGTGAAAGTTGATTGTGGTGAAAGAAGTAAATTCTCGAGAAATAAACGTCGAGGGTTTAGTCCTATATCGGATAATCAATGAGTAATGAAGAAACGAAAAGATAAGAGGAGGCGAGAAAGCCTCCTGATTGGAAAGGATCATAATGGGTTGACCATATCTTAGGTAGGATGGTGAACATAATACCTTTAAGACATTACATGATTGATTATTCTAAAGGTGAATAATATTCACAGATCACCAAATGTGATAGTTTCAACAGTGGTCCCTTGAGGTAGTATGAAATGAAGAGACAAAGGGGAAGGAGGAGAAGGTGATTAGGTCATATGGTAGGAAGTAGCATGACTTTTAGAAAGAGGTCCTGTTATCACCGATTCACAACACCCCTATGTTTATACAAGCGCATATACTTGAACTCACGGTGTGATTGGATAACATGGGTACTATCTCCAAGTTGTGGGACTTGCTATTTGAGATATACCTCTGCGAGAGAGAGATGGTTCTTTCTCCTAAACTACCTGCCAAAATCTACTCTAATGCAGGGGAAACTAACTATTCTAATCTAAATTTCCAAGGGACCAGGGAGAGAGAATGCATAAAATGAAATCCTACACTACAGTGGTGATACACCAGAAAAGGAGGGTGTGAGAGTAGTCTTCAAATGCGTGAGATACAGAAGCAAAGCACACGCTAGAAGGGGTGATGACAGTTCTCTATAATCTAGCAAAATGCATTTTACAACAATATTTCAAACATACACAATGATAATGGATCCCTGCAATAACATAATAATAGACACAATATTCTTGTAATCAAGGTTAAAGGGGCAAGAAGAATGCAAGAAAACACAGCAGGGGAAGATACATCCACAAACTTGTATTTTATTGCTTCCTGATATGCACAGTTCAATCGGTTACAAGGTAAGGGCCTGGATCACCATGCAAGGAGTCCACAACAAGGGCCTACAACACATTGGCTTCACAAAGCAATTTTGGTAGAGCTTTGCTACAAAAAATACCCCCCTTTTACAATGAGCCCAACACTCCAATTTATAGAAAAAATGAGAAGAGAGAGAGAAGGGAAAATGGAAATCCTGAAATCTGTCCTTCAACCACTTGTAAGAGGCATTAAATGGAGTAAAATGATTGTATATTACTTGCAAAAGGCTCCCCATACTGTCCCAGGTGCTGCAGCAGAGAAATAATGATGACCATGCCTCTTAATTGCACTCCCAACTACCAAATAAAACACTGTTATGAACCCGGCCACATTTTATAAAAAATATCCATCAATATCTCATCAAATATAGAATTTCTTGATTTTGTGCATTAATCTTAGAGCCACGATTCGAACGGTACCAATTTCATGTTATTTCGTTGAGAAATGCAAAAGTTATGGCCTTCTGAGTGCGGGCAGCTATTTTGGGTCTGGCAGGCGTTTTCTATCATTTGACGGGAATGAGCATTAACTGACTGGAGCCGAATATGTTTCTTTTAATTAAATATATCTACCCTCATTAAAAATAAGTTTTTTTGGCATAGAGGACGTCGTGCTTGTTCCAGAAAATCCAATTTTGTGAAAATTGGAGCTCGAGTCAAAAGTTATGGCCGTTTGAAGTTCACGGGTCAAACGTTGAATTTTCTTCTTTGCCTTCGGCCATTTTGGCTTTTCGCGTCCCGCACGTACTTTTCTCCCGGCTGTCCCAAACAAATTCTCCTACATCGGTTGATTCGGGCTTCCTTGTCTCTCTTTTGCGGCCTTTTCACTTTTTCACCTCCCTCTCGTCCCGCGCGTAATTTTGTCCCAGCTGTCCTCGAACAAAAATCTCCGAACTGCCCGAAATGGACCATCTTGCGGAAAATCGGCCGATTCTCGTCTCATGTTTACTTTTGTCCCGGCTGTCCCAAACCATGCGAAACAAAAAACTTGACAATTTTCCTTTCTTTCGGCCGTTTTGGCTTTTCGCGTCCCGACGTCCCAACTGTCCCGAGACCGCCTGGGACAAAAATGTCCGACTTAGCCAATTTTCTTTGTATTTCAGCCCCAAGCTTGGTACGATGAACCTCGGTACAACCCGCACTAGTACGACCCAAACCCTTTAGACCCGAAATTCTTTAAAACAACCCTGCAACCTTATTTTTACATTTTTTCCATTTTTTCTAACTCGTTGGGATTTCTTCTTGGATGGGAGAGTTAGAGAGAAGCCAAGGGGGCCCCAAAAACATGATTTCAGGCCTTGAATCAATCTACTTGCTCGGGACTGAATAATTTGATGCATGTTATCAAAATTACCTTGAGGGTAAATTTTGGATAACAGTCCAAGATCACAATAGGTGAGTCCAAGATGAAAAATTTGTCTTTTTCCTTTTGATGATTTTTTTTAGATAGATTGATCGATGTGGGAAGTCTATACGGGATGAATATATGTCTCCTTGAGATCTTCGCGAAGTTGATTGATGCGGGAAGCTTCTAAATATTTTATTTTGAGAGAATAGTCCTCTTTGTAGGATGGACTATATATAGTGTTGTGAGTCATTTATAGCTGTCCTTCGAGGGAACAATCTATTTATAGTATAAAATTTGAGCAAAAGATGTCCTTTTGAGGGAGTCATCTTTATATTGTAAGTTTGACTCAAGGAGTTGATCCCTTTGTTTTTATAAAGTATTTTGGGCTTTTAAGTCATGGACAAGATTATAACGAAACATTTGGTTATTGTTTATAAGGCAAGGGCGAATGACCATGGGATCTCACCGAAAGAAGACAAAAAGTATCCATGAGAATCATGCCATGTGTAGAGCCATGGTACACATATTTAAGATAAGGCAAAAATAAGTGGTGGGTAAGCACATGATTCTTGTTTAGTCATTGGAGATGGAGTGTGGAAAAGAGAAGGGTGAATGACGCTCAAGGGAAGAGCATTAAATAGACAAGTAGTGATGTAGGATTTGAAGTCAATAGTAGAATGGTCAAAGATGCAAGGCATTGAGGAGCTCAAGGTTCGGGCTTACCATCAAGTGAAGACAAACGATAAGCACCTGATGCATAGTTATGAATTACGATATATGGTCCAAGCCAATTAGGGGCAAACTTTCCCCGTTTACTTTTTTCTACTTTGGTTACTTGTTGATTTTTCTTTAAGAAAAAGATCACCCACCTTGAAGGTTCGTTCATGGACACATTTGATGTGTTTTTGGTAGATTTGGAGATGGTCGAGAGCATTAAGATGATGTTCTTCTAATAACTCCAGTTGTGATAAATGGTCCTGCAAAATCATCTTCATTGAGCATGTCTTGAAGAGAAATACGAAGAGATGGGATATGTACTTGAGAAGAAAAACCACCTCTATACCATAGACCAGAGAAAAGGGAGTGGCGAGAGTGGAAGTGAGAATACTAGTACGTTATGCTCACAAGGAGAAGGGAATGTGTGTATGCTATTCCTTCCCAAAGATCATCGACCACTTTCATGAGAATTTTGTTAAGGGTTTTATTGGTGGATTTTCTTGGCCATTGGTTTGTTAGGTGATATGGTCAAGAGAAACTTAGTTGAATGTCAAAGGCATCGCCAAGTTTCCGTAAGGTTTTGTTTTTAAATTGTTTTCCATTATCAACGATGAGGTGGTGGGGAACACCAAAGTGGGAAATAATGTGAGTATTGATGAACTCACATAATTTCTCACTTTCGTGGAGATGAGGGGTATGGCTTCAACCCATTTGGTGTAGTATTCGGTAGCGGTGATGATCCATTGATGTCTTTGGGAAGCGTGGGGATTGGTTTCTCGAAAAGATCCAAACCCATTAAGGGAAGGGCCAAAGGTCACGAGCGACACTGTAAGGCATGTTATTGGCATTTTACACAACGCTTAATGTACTCACAACAATCGTGATTAAGGGTCGGCAAGAAATAGCCTAGGCAAAGAATGTGTTTAGCAACAACAAGGAAAATGAAGTGACCTCACATATGCCATCATGAACTTATTTAATAGTATAGGGGCTTTCCAAACTCGAAGGCATCGTAAGAGAATATCCTCAAAGCCACACTTATAGAGGAGGCCACCCATGGCGACATAACGAGAGCCCTTTTGAGAAAGGAAAATTTTCCATTACATGTGAGGTTAGGAGGCTATATAGAAAGGGAAAGGTAGTCTCGCAAGCTGCTTATAATAAATGTCTTGTGTGTTTAGTGAGGCGGTTCAAATGAGGTTAACATTTTAGGGTGCATAAGAAGGTCTTTGTAGTCATTTAACAAAGGACAAAGATGTCTCAATCTGCAGGAGGTAGGTACACAGGAAGAGGGAAAACCATGGTGTCTGCAAATTTATTGGTGGACCACGAATAGTTAAGTTTATAGAGGTACCGTAGAATAGTTTGAAGTTTATACTCTTGAAGTTTTTCACTTACGACCTAATATACACCATTGACTTGGTTCACTACTAGTTGGGAATCACCAAAGATATTAATGGACTTAACATCTAAGGCATAAATAGTCGAGAGGCCAAGAATGAGGGCCTCCACTATTCGGTGATATTGTTAGTACAATCAATGATGTTAAGTTTGAAAGATAAAGGCATGGGTTCACCATCAAGAGGAATGAGGATAAAACCTATACCACTCACATGTTGACATTTGGAACCATCGAAGAATAAAGTCATCTGGTAAGGGTCATCATCCAAAGAGATAGTAGTAATGGATTCATTAGGGAAGTCAAAGTTCAAGACCGATTCTCGGAAAGAGGCACATTAAGAAGCTGGTCAACAATGGCGTGGCCCTTGATAGATTTCGATGAATTAATTTGAGGTATAAATCAGCTAGAAGCATGAGCCAACGTGTAGCATGTTGATTTTGATAAGGCTTGGCATACATGAAGTGTAAGGGGTCGTGTTGGTCACAACATAGGTTTTTGGTTGAGTAGGTAATGGCAAAGTTTGGTGGCAACAAAAACTAGCACTAAGAAATGTTTTTCAAAGCATAGGTGTATTGGGTCTCGTAGTCTAAAAGAGTATGGCTTATGTAATAAATTACCTACTCCCGATGTTGTTCATTGTGATGAGTGAGCATGGCCCCTAAGGAATGATCGAGTAGTAGATATGTATAGGTAGAAGGGTTGATCATTTTAGGTGGAATGAGTATGGGTGGTTGCAAAAATGTATTGTATTAAGGCCTCAAAATCTTTGTGGCATTCGTCATCCCATTTGAAGGAGACATCCTTTTTAAGGAGGTGATGAAATGGTTGACAACGGTCGGATAGTTGGGAAATAAACCAGTGGATAGATTGCAAACTTGCCTTGCAAACTACGAAGTTGGTGAAGGTTAGTGGGTGGAGGCATTTCAAGAATGGCCTTGAATTTAGCAGGTCAAATTCTATGCTACTTAAGGAAACGATAAACCCCATGAGCTTTCCCAAGAGAACCGCAAAGACACATTTCTTAGGTTTAAGGCAACACAATACATTATGAGGTGATCAAAGATGGTTTTCAAAATAGAAGGTGTTTGGCCCGATGTTTTTATTTTACGAGGAGATCGTCTATGTAGTCTTCTAAAATATGGTGCATGATGTCGTGGAAGATGTAATTCATAGCCCGCCGATATGTGGCACCAAGCATTTTTAAGGCCAAAGGGCATGGCTCGATAGTAGAAGGTCCCCCAGGGGTGATGAATGCATTTTTGTGTTGATATTCGGAGCCAGCAAGATTTTGTTATAACCCGAGAAGTAATCCATAAGTGATAGCATCTCATGACCGGTGGTAAGGTCAACAAACCGGTCAATACCGGGAAGAGGAAAGTCATGCTTCGGAAAGTGAGGTCAATGTCATGGAAGTCCATGAAAATACAAAGAAGTCCACCTGCCACCTTAGTGATAAGGACAATGTTAGAAGTCCATTGGGGATAGTCAATAGGTAGGATGAAAGAAACCGAAAGAAGGCGTTTAAGTTCCCTTTGACCGAAAGAGCAATGCGAGGGTGCATTTTCCTCAACTTTTGTTTTACGAGGTTTGCATCGGGAATGGTTACAATATTGTGGACCACTATAGTGGGATCAATACCATGCATATCAACATAGGACCAAGCAAAAGCATGGTTATGATTTTTAAGAAAATAAGTGATGGCTTATTGTTCAACAACATCTATAGATTTGCCAATCTTTAGAATGTGCGGGTCATCCTGAGTGTGGATGTTGACTTCGATAGTTGATTGATTCAACATTGTGTGCATCTTAGAAGGAAATGACTGATGAACATAAGAATCTTCCGCACCAAGGTAGGTGAGTATAGACTCATCATCCATACATTGAATGATGTTAATAGAAAGGGTATCATCCTCAATCATGTCGGGATACGGAAGGGAAGGGAAGAGGGAGCCTCACCATTTATGAAAAAAAAAATTTAGGAGGAATGGATTTGGAATCCATTGACTCCGTCGGTGAAGGTGGTGGAGAAGGTGAAGAAGGTGGAGAGGGATCTACATCCTCAAGGAGTTTAATGCAAGCCTTCTTGGTAGGTAGTTTTGTAAAACTATTCCACTACAATCATTGTGCTTGCGGGTCATACATGAAATAATAGTGTGATGACCTTGCTCATAAAAGCCAAACCCGAAACCCTTCCATGCACATTGATGTAAGAAAGTGTGGGTGAAGAAGTGATTGGTGAGTGAATGAAGGTCAACAGAAAAGGGTCAAGTTTGAGATTGTGGTTCGGGTGTGTAAGTGGAAGTATCAAGTCCCCCATAGGTGAGATTGGTACGAAGATGGGGAGGACCATAAATAAAATGCTCACTTATGCGGTGATCATAGTGAGGATGTTGGTGAAGGTTTCCATAATCTTGTGGAGTAAGGAATGTATTAACATTGTACAGGAGATACTCCCCCATAGTGAGGCATTGAAACACACCTTCTAAGGGATCAATGGTCGATATGTTGCTAGATGGAATGGATGAAGTGTTAGAGGTTGGGTCGGAAGGGGCATCGATTGGTTGGGAAGCGAGATGGGAGGTCGGTGGAAGCCACACAATGGTAGGAATAGAAGAGTTAAGTACGGGTGAGGTAGTAGCATAATTGGTGGATGGGGTTATGGGTGAAGAAGAAGTAGGCACGGAGGTAGATGCCTTAATAGGTACAAGAACATTGTTAGGTCGGTAAAGCATGTTATAGTTTTTGAAAGGTGATGGGTCAGCTGGAATGGTATAGGTGTGCCCTTCATGTTCAAACTTTACAGAACAGTGCAAAGTAGAGGGAACACAACCCATGACACGAATCCAGGGTCTACCAAGCAACAAATTGTATTGAAATTCCCCTTCCAAGACGTAAAATAACTCCGGAATAGTGTGGGGACCTGTTATCCAAAATGATCCCTGCTTATTTTGGCTAACTTGCCTTCGTTTCCTCCTTCCTTTTGCTTCATCTCTAATTTAATGGATTTTTGGAACTCAAAATTTTCTAGGTATTGCTTTATCAAATATAGAATTATTTCCCCTTTCCAAAAAGGTAAAGAAGTCCTCCTAACTCCTTGTAAATTTTGAGTTATGGCTCAGTGGAGTTTGCAGAGGAAATTTTCCCAACATGGGCAAGAGGGCCTAAGGGAGAATTTTTGCCAAGGAAATTTGGTGGATTCACACGGATGCGGGGAGGTTTTTAGCACTTAGCCATTTTTGGTTAAAAACTCAAGTTCATTTTCCACCCCGCGAAGGAAAAATTTGGGCTCCCGTCTAATCAGAGAGTGACATATCATCAAAAAGATCGCGAAGGTCAGAAGAAAGTTAGGATTTTCACCCTCTCTTTTTCCAAAAATTTAAGGGTGCAAATTCGGCCACATTCCCACACCCAATCAAAATGTGACACATGTCCTCGAGTGCGGCTGCGGAATAATTTTTGGGCACTTAGCCATTTATGGGAAAAACTCTAAAGTCAAATTTTGGCTTGATTGCCTGTAAGGAAAAGAAAAGTTTCGAGACTCAATGACCAATCAGAGGACACCACATGTCAAAGCGGAGTGATGGGTGGTGGAAGAACTTTAAATTTTTGGATTTTTTGCCAAAATTTCTCAAAGGCAAAAATAGAAGAAAATCCCCACCAACCAATAAAAAGGTCCCATGTGTCCATTCTACGCTCAACAAAGACACCATGGCGGTGGTTGAATTTTTTTAAGTTTTTGCTCTTTTGGGCAAAAAGTTGAAAGCAAGAAATGAGCCCGTGCCTCCATGGACCAATGAGATGATGCCACGTGTCTAGGTGGGGTAGTGGGTGTCAAAAATACTTGAAGTTTTTGGCATTTTTGGTCAAGATTTTCTCAAGGAAAATTTGGAAACGCATCCCCGCTAATCAATCACAAGGTGTCACGTGTCCACTCATCGGTGGGAGCGGCGAGGTGGCGAAAAGATTTTGAATTTTTTTCCAAAGATACAAAACATAAAATTTGGGAATGGGGCCGCATATCCTCACCCAATCGAGAGAGCACCACATGTCCTAGGATCGATAGGGCACGGGGATTTTTGGAAAATTTTCCAAATTTGCAAAATGGGCGAGAATTTAATTTTTAGACCCATTAGCCAATCGGAGAGTGCCACGTGTCCTCGTGAGCGGGGAGCCGCGGAGAATTTTTGGGAATTTTTCCAAAATATCAAAAAGTGGGAAAATATATGATTTTGGCCCGCCGACCCAATTTTTGACCTAAATTTTCCTATTTCACCTAAAACATTATAGAGGGCATATCTTTCGATTCCAAGAATAGATTTGGACAAAATCAGATTTTTTTAAAAGATCTCAATCCCCCTATGCATTGAAGGCATACAAACATCATGTTTTGTGGATTTCAGTGGATAAAATGTGAAAACATCTTTCACACTTTGAATGTAAGATCATATTGCTTTGAACAAATTATTTTTTGCTCGTCCACCATTGTTTTGCTTCTACAACATGCCAAAGATGGAGAATCTGATTGATTTGATGGGGAAAAACCCAAGAATGTCTTCTCACGCCTTGAATTCAAGATCAGATTGCTTCGAAGACATCATATTTATTCCATTTTCCATTTTTCTTCTCCAGCGCGCAGGAAAAAAAAGAAAGATAAATTTAATGATTTTGCAGGCCGATTTGAAAGAGATTAATGGTTGGTGGTTGAGGAAAGGATCAGATTTTCTTCCCCTTCTATTTTCTCTCTCTTGCTTTGGCTATAAATGGAAAGGATTCATTCTTTGTAATGGTTGGACATTTTTTCTCTGTATCTCCCTTTCTCTCTTTTACAAAGTTTGTGGAGTTTACAAACCTTCCATAGATCTGTAAATGCAAATTTATGCCTTTTGGCCATTATAATGCTTTGTATCAACTTTGTGAAGTAATAAAATAAGCCTATGGGTGATTCCTAGGCCCTTTCTTACTTCCATTGCATTCATTTTGATCTTTTTATTTGTGCATCTGAGTTGCATTATTTCTATGGTCATGTTTAACAATAGAGTGGGAGTTCATCATTCCTTGGTGCATCACCTCCATTAGCTTAGATTTCATTATTTCTACAACTTCTTCTTCACCTTTGTTCCTTGGAAAGATTTAGGATGGGATTTAGGATAGATCCTCTGGAAAATGAAAGCATGCACCTAAATAGAGGAATAGGAACCAGCCTTTAATCTGGAGAGTCTTTTCCATTTTTGCAAGTCCCACACTTGGGTAAAAGATTCAATGTTGTGCAATCACACTGGATGCCCATTGTCAAACTAGAAATATGAGAAACATCTAGGGGTGTTATGATTCTGCACTAACAGACCCACACGAATGTGGAGGATGACAGCCCAAGTGTAGAAGTGATAGTATCATTAAATGAATGCAACATGACAAGATGTTTATGCATGTAATTGTCAGGTATGCACATTTGGTCAAATGTGTGGGAGGAGATGATGTTATCTTTGCTAGTTCCCTCATTGATCATAACACAATGTATGCATTTATTATCAATATGGATGAAGATGAAAAGAGTAGGATCGTGGTCATCGGTTTGGTGTGGTGCAATCTCTTCATGTGAGAAGCTAAGTACGGTGACTTGGTGAGTAGGTGAAGGTGTGGAGGAATGTGGAAATTTGGTGAGAGAGGATACATGATGAGGTGTGATAATGTAGGCTAGAAGTGTGGAATCATTGGGTAAAACCTCAATAGAATAAAGAACCTCCATAAGGGCTTGACGATGTGACTCGAGGTTTGGATGAGATCATATAGGGATATTTTGAGGAAGATTGGTGTAATTGTTTGAGCATCATGCGGTGCGTAACCCCATCGGAAATAGGATATGAAAGACCGCAGATAGTAACTTTACGTGCGGGTGTAACAGGATGTTGGTTACGGGGTTGGTTGATGGGTCATTCAAATTTCCCTTTGTCTTTCGAGCATGGGTAGCAATGTGGACCATGTTGATTTGAGGCAAAGAGGTAGATGGAGAACGTTTTCCATGAAAGGTATGATGACAGAAGGACAAAAACTAAGAGGTGGGTAGGAACCTTGTGAAATGAGTTAGGCACACCGGCATTCGGAGGGGGCTTGGAAATCTCTTTGATACGGACCATGTTAATTTCAAATTTCAGGGTGGATAGAAAGGTTGTGGGGATAAAGATGGGGGTTGCGGTATAGGTGTGGGAAGAATATGTGGGGAAACTAACCGAGGTGAAACAGGATCATCATCATAAAAATTTGGTTTAGAAGGACATAATTGGATGAGGGCTACCTTTAAACCCTTATAGTTCTTGACATCATGTCCTAGTACATGCTGGTAAGTGTAAATTTTAGTATTTTCAAACCCTTTTGGTCTAGGTTTGAGAGGGTCATAAGGTCTAAGAGGTGGTAGTGTGATAGCAGAGATTTCCAGGAGGTTAGCAAGGATAGTGGCATACGATCTTGCTAGTGTATCACAATGTGAAGTAAATGTGGGCTGAGGTTGAAGAATGGGTACTTGGGGTGTGAGAGGTGTTGTGATCAGTTAGTTTTGAAGAGGGGAAGGCTGAATGGTAGACTCCATGGGAGGCATAGTCATAGGTTTGGGTTGTAATTTCTTAGGTAAAGGTGTGGCGGGAAGAAGCAACAGAAGGAGAAGTAGGTTTAACCACTTCTTTGGAGACTAATGGGTTTTTTAAATTTTCTTTTCTTTTCTTAGGTAGAGGTGAGGAAGGGGTATTTGATGCAGATGGAAAGGTAGATGGTGTGAGGGGATGAGTTACCCATAGGGATAACCGAGGTGCAATGGTAGGTGTTAGTCTAGGCCGATAAGGAGGCATGGGTGGAAGGGAGGAAAATGTCATGGGTAGTGATGGAGGTATGGAGGGTAATGGTGGTATAGGAGGTAAGGGGGTTACAAGTAATGATGAGGGACGTGTGGTTCGTTTAGGCATAGTTTCGGGCTATAGTAAAGGGGTTGGGAGAGTTTTGAGTTTACCATTGGAGGGGTGGTTTGGTTAAGGTCGAGGGTTGAGGTCCCGGATGAATGGTAAAGGTGAAGTTAACGATGGTGTGGTAGGTGAGGTCGGTGTATGTGGCCTAGAAGGCTGGACTTTCCTTTTAGGTTTGAGGATAGGTTCAGTGGGTATTCGGGAAGATTTGGCCAAATATAGCTTGATGGGGAGATGGGTAGGGTTTGATGTTGGTATGACCCCTAAGGTGCTAATGGGGGTTTACATAAAATAGGTGTTGTGGGAATACGTCAGCTAGTGGATAAAGGGTCGGGCATAGATGAGGATGATGGAACAGAGGATGTTCCAAGAGTTATGGTCATGTGTAGTTTGGTTTGTTGAAACACCTTCGAGTAGATAGTAGAAGTATCAGTGAGGGACAACTATATTTGGGTTAAGGTCGGGAGTAAAAGACGTCCCTAAAGTCAGGCTCTATCAACATAATCTAGGTGATCAACAAAAAGTAAAAAAGGTACTACTTAGGTGGGTTTGATGTGGATTGAATGGTGATTCCCAAAAATGTGTTCGAGAAATAGGGGAAGTCACTAGCTTCAACATATGTGGGTAAGAGAGCCAAAAGTAGATTAGCGAGAGTCTTGGATGGTAGATAGAGAATGGTCACCTAGTGATAACGATATTTCTACTAGATCGTAGATAAGTGAAGGAGGTGAAAGGTACTTCTCTATGGGTGGAGGAGGCACTACCGTGATGGCTCACTAGGTGGAGAAGCCTAACCGTGACATGGTCTCAATGCTAGCAAGGGGTTCCTTCGCAAGTGAAGGAGGAGATAAAGGATATTCCTCTGTGGGTGGAGGAATAGGTGAAGAAGGTCACGGCGTAGGTAAGGGACTTTGGGATAATATTTCCTCGATGGAGGGAATAGGAGATAGCCGAGAAAGAACTAGCTATTAGAAAATAACATGTACTTTGGCATATATCATTAGTCAAGGGGAATGATTATAAATGGTTTCAAAATGTACTTGAACAATGTTTTTGAAAGTGATTAAATTTCCATCACTGTGACCTTTACATGATGATAGTTACAAAAGTCATTCTCTTTATACCATGCAGTGTGGGGTAAGTGAAATCAAAGCCAATTTGTGGTTTTATAGAAGGAAGGGTGATAACACCATCCTTAATAATATTTTCTAAAACAGATGAATATGGCTCCCCAATTGGGGTGCATTTTCTTTGTTCTCATTTGAATTGAAAAGTATGGATCGGGGAAAGATTAGATGTGGGCTTGGCCTGGTTGGATGGATGGGTAGGGCCAGCCTTGATTACCACCATGTTGGTGGTTCCTTGGCTTTGGAATATTTATTCGAGGTTTAGAGGAAGAAGAGGAATCATTGACTTGAACAAGCATTCTTATTTCGTAATTGGATTTTATTTTCTTTGATGGCCCGAATCTCTAGTTTTTGTTCCATAGTGAATGCCTCATCCAATGTTTGGAAATTAAACCCGTAAGTTTGGTGAAATATGTCTAGCACAATCTTGTGAAGAGCCTTATGAGTTCGGTTTGTGATAATTTGAAAGTGAGTTGATTGATCAAAGCTACGCTAAATGAGTGAAAAAATATGCTATAGATTCATCGTCATATTGATGCATAGAGTAAAGGTCACCATGGTAACCTTCTTAACAACATTAATCGAGAAGTGATCCAAGAAGGCTTGGGCTATATGATTGAATGAGTAGATAGAATGTCTAGGTAAACCACTATACCACCAATGCGGGCCTAGTTAGGTACATGGAAAAGGTTCTCAAAAGTAAAGCATCGTCTTTGGCAATAAGATAGCACCCATGTTTGAAAGACCGTAAATCTGTTGTGGGTCCTCTTTTCTATTGAAGTGGTTAGATTTTGGCATATCCAAATGCACGGGATATGGATGAATACGAATGGACGGATGAATGGAATCATTATAAATTTCATCGTAGGTGAGAGAATTGTGTTAGCCGGAAAATGATTCCTCTAGTGTTTGCATCTTATCCATCATTATTTTGATGAGGTCATTGGTAGGTCATGAAGATTGGGTGCCTCTGGCAAGTGTAAGGGGGTTGGTGTTAAACATATGATGATGGTGAAAGTCCATTGTATGGTGATACCGAATAGGAGGTTGAAAATGGTGAATTGACATAGAGGGTACATACCCGAAATGAATGACAAGCAAACAGGAGGTGGCTTGTAGTAGGTGTATGAAGGTGGGACAAATCGAGTGACTATAGTAGCGATAGGGGATAGGGAGTGTGGAATAGAGAGGAAAATGTTTTGGTATGGGGTGGTGGTCACTAACATCATGGATGGTTGTGTTGCGAATTGGTATATATGAGACAACGGGTGTGGATGAGGCTATATTCGGGCAGTTGATGAAGGTATGGTGGAGAATGCAGGGAAAAAGATGTGGTAGATTCGGTGGTCAAAGATGGCAAGGGGCCAAGTTGAGAAACGATTAGGGATAATACAAGTCGTGGTAATGCGTAACTGAAGGGGCCGACGTATAGGGACGAGGGCCGAGGGTATGGATACGGGCATGTCGTATATCAACTGACACGAGGCATCTTGAGTGGATGAATGGGTGAGGTAGAATTGTAAGGATGATGGGTTTTGATTAAGGAGTCGTGAAAACTCTTCATCACATGTGGCAATAGTGATAGGTTTGTTGGGATCTATGGGCGATATAATAGAAGGTGGTGAAGGGATAGGTGGGAGTGGTTAACGACTAACATGAAATATGAGAGCATTTTCCAAGTATGAAGTTAGCACCATGTGGACAAGGTATGAGATGGTAAGACCGTATTCTTCGCTTGAATGAGATAGAACACAACATAAGCAGGAAAATAGGTAGTGGTAAGTGGATTAGGTCAATATGTAAGTTGGAAAATAACATAGGCTAACCGATGCTGGTTAGGGTAAACTATGACGCTTAGGGTAAACCAATGGCAGCTTAGGGTAAACCAAAGGCTTGCGATCGTGAGAAAAGAATAGTTTGTTGAATGAGACAAAAGACCGATAATTTCTAGACAAATGAGATATAGGGTGGATGTTATCAAGACCAGGAAGGTATGACCAAGTGATAGGAACTCTTAATAGTAAAGAAGATGAAGTAGGTTTCCCTTTGGGAAGATTAACCAAAAGGACTATAAACCACACTATTTGGGTAATACTAATGCCGATTAGAGGGTAACCGATGATGTTCACTGGACCGACACTAGTTACTATGAAATTGAAACAAAGATGAAGAAAAATGGTTGTGATTTAAAATCAAGTGTGGAATCAAACCCATAATTATGAGAATGATACAGATGAGGTGCACGCACACTTAGAAAAGTCGAATACACCAACTATTATGAGGAGTGTAGAAGGACAAATAAAATATGAAGAATGTAATCTCTCACCTCGAAACGTAAGCCAAGAAGAAACAATAAGAAATATAAGATCATAAGAGTGTCTATTATATTATGTTTGTTGAGATTATGCTATTTTGGGACTGACTGTATGAATTGTAAAATAGAGTTTTTTTTGGTGAGGAAGGCTTCCTACGAAGAAGGAGATCTAAAAGGTGAGGTTTCAGGAATGTTATGGTGGGGGCGGGTTGTCCTATGAGATATGACTCGAAAGAAGTAATGAGATGGGGAGTACCTGACATTTCTATGATCAGTGCAATCATTAGCAGTGTTCCCATGAAGGATATTGTTTAAGAAAGATGTGTTAATTTTAAATTTTGTGAAGTTTGGTAAGACTCAGAAAGAGAGAGAGTGTGCTTTCTATGATTCATTTTTCAACCATCATCTAGGCATGAATTCCAGCTTATAGGTTGTCCTCATTTAATGTGCACAAATGCAACATACAAGAATGAAATTCAGTTAATTTTAAGCACAAATTGAAATATGAAATTCGATGACACAAAAAGATGAATAGGAGAGAATATGATATTTCACTAATGCAATACAAATGAAATAAAAGAAGAATTCTTTTATAGCACCAAAACACGATTCCTTTGAGATAATATAAAGAAGAGATGATTCCAAGGGATGAATTTTAATGTGAGAGCCCTTTGAAAGGAAACAAACATAAAACTTTTCCTAAGAATGAAGAAAATGCAAGGAACCCCGAATGGGTCCCACCAGGCATGCCAAAATGTTTCACCTGATTCTTAGACATTTCTAGGAAGTTGACAAAATAGATAAGGGTAGAAGGTTAGGATGAATACCTGTTGATAATGGTTGAAGGTTGTTCCATGTGTTTTGACTCCTTGATCCACATCTAACCGAGAGGTTCCTTTTGGCCGGGAGGAACTACCTTAAATAGAAAACAAGACCACCAGAAAGAGTTAAACAGTATATGTAGTGGAATGCCTAGCGTATGCTAGATCCGGGAAGTGTGATACTTCCTAGATGGATGTCAATCCATTGTTTAAGAAATTTAATGCAAGAAATAAAGTAAATGTTGTCCTACTGTAGTCAATATGATTTAGGTATCTCATACAAAATACAATAATTAAGATCTAGTCTAACAGATAGGCTGAATACGATCCGTGGGTTAGGTAAATGGTTCAGGTTTTGGAGGTCTACCAAAGGTAAGAGAAAGGTCACACGAAATTATGGGTAACTCAGGAATAGGTAGGTAGGTTGCTTTTCTAAGAAGTATGATAGATATAGAGACAGATCTGTCGGTATAGGGGTAACCGATAATGCTTGATTAAGGGTGACCAACGCCAGTCATTGAAAAAATGATAGAGGGTTAAGAACAGAAGTATTGAGGAGGTTTTTCAAGTTGATAGGGAGTTGAGTGGGGTATTTATGAGGTCTAGGTGGGATATCAGGCTAGTGGGTAGATCTAATGGGGTTTGGATGGAGCTAGGATGAGCTATGGGTTGGGTTGGAAAATGGTGGTATGAGGCCAACATATCTGTAGGCTAACCAACGCCGGTTAGGAAGAACCGATGTCGGTTATTGTGGGATACTGGGAATATCACAGAATGAGTTTTAGGTCCCCTTTGTGATTTCACAAACGGTTGTGTTGGTCAGAATGAGATACTAGGTTGTTTGGATGGGGTTTTGTAAGGCTTTGATGGGGGTATGGAGGGATAGTGATCTGAAGAGCTCACTGGGTAGTTGAGAGAGAAGATAACATACTAAGGAGATGAACATACAAAGAAGGAACCAAACCAAATGAACTGAGTAAAATGTTGTACTTACTTGGAATTTACTTTTGTATTCCTGTGAGTGAGGAATGAATGTGTTGGAAGGAGATAGAATGTTATGGAGGATCACCAAACATTGAAGAGTTCTTGCATGGGCTGCCTGTGCTCTCCTTCTTGCTTAGTTGGATCAGATCTATGCTGGGATGAGTACAAGATGGTTGCTGGGTGAGTGTTGGACATCTATGCAAGAAAGAATGCTTGCTCTGGTTTCTTGCATGCGTGCTCATGCTTTGTCAAAATCTTCCAACCTCGAGAATAAGGTTTCCCAAAGGGATTAAGGGTGACCAATGGTGGTTACGGTCTGACCGGCATCGGTTTAGGGGTAACCAGCGTCGGTTAAGGCGGGATTCCCTAAGTTAACTAAAAATAGGAGATCATGGCTATAAATTCTGCCAGATCTCTCTATTCCTCTAGATAGGAGAGGAGTTACTGTTTGTGTTTGTGGGAATGAGGTGTAGGCATTTATTTCTAGGGTGTTGGTTAGGTCTTAGTTAGTTATGGGAACATACTAAGAATAGGCTTAGGGTGAGGTGGCTAGGTGAGGTGGAGGGGTGGGTATTAGGTAATTAGGATAATTAAATAATGGCTATGATGAGGATAGAGATTAATTTAATTAAATTAATATTAGTGTGGGGTGAAAGGGGCCATGGCTAGGTAAGTGTGTTTAAGTTGATTAATTAACAAGGGGCTAAGGGGAGTGTGACCTAATTTTGGTGTCTACACTTAAGTTAGGTGTGAGAGAAGGGATTATGGGACCATTGGGGATGGAAAAGGGAGTTTTTTGAGCATTCATTTGGTGGGAGTGTGAATTTGAGTTTCACCTATGGGGAGTGAAAATGAAATCATTGTTATTTTGTTGCATACTTGCAAGGGAGAGATAATGATTTTATGTTGATTGTTTTGTGCACTTGGAGGCTTAGGGTGAGACTCCCACTTCACTTGGGAGGCATAAGGAGGTGGTTTCCCATATCCCTTTCTCCATTTGGTTTGGGTATTCAAGCCTTTGCGTTTGTTGAAAATTTTGAAAACTTATTGAATATGTCTTTTGGTTGTTTTGAATGTCTTGAATGTATGTTTTTTTTGGAAGCCATATTTGTTAAAAGTTGTGAATAGTTGCTCAAAATTCTTCATGGTTCTTTGGTTGGGGCTTGGGGGCCATTAAGGGGATGGATTATCCTCTTAATGGATTTAATGTTGGGTGGAGAGCGTTTCCTACTCTCCCTTCCTTCTATTGTTATCCTTTATGTGAGAATTTTGAAGAAAGTAAGACATGGAGCTACCTTTGGAGAATACTTTATAATTAAAGACTTGCATTTTGGCCTTGTCAAAAGATTTCATTTTGTAACTTGTTCATGTAATTATTCCCACCTTGAGTGGAAGATGGTATATTTGTATGTTTGAGAGGAAGTTGTATCTTCATTTGGAAATCCCCATAAATTGTAATATTTGATTTAGAAATATACATTTTGAAATGTGCTAGTTTTGTAGTAAGGAAACTTAATGTTGTATGTATATGGAAATGCATCTCTCTTGAAATTAAGTTGTTTCATTATCTCCAAAATGTGATATTTTTCATTGTAAAAGAAATATTCAGAACCTTGTTATGTTTCACTTGTTGTTGGGAATGGTTGCAATTTACTTGGTGAATGAAAGTAGATGGATATTGTTTTATTGAAAGAAAGACAATTTAAAAATTGTAAAATTTATAGTTATATTCATTGTTAAGTTGTAGGAAGGAAATAGTTGTTAAAGATTGGTAGAATGAGTTGTGTAAGAGATCTTGTCAATACCTCAACTTTTCCCTATATAAAAATAAACAATATTTTATTTACATATGTTATTATAAGGGGACAAAGTTTATTTATTTTCCTACTTAAAATAGAACTATATTTGAGCAAAATATATAAGAATGTTTTTGTTCATGTAATGCCCTCATGAATAGGCATTGGAGTCTTTTTCTACCCGCCACCATGGCCACCTGCAAGTATTTTGGCACATGGGTGCTTTGGTCACCTCCCAACCACCCTACCCGTGCCGGCATGGTCAGTTTTGTCTGCTGCGTTGCATGAGGAAAGGGGTGAGTCCTGCTTTTTCTTCGCCGTGATCTCCTTTTGATCCTCTTTCAATGCGTTTAGCTGGAATTGCATTCTCCTGGGGATGCGTGTGGAGGGGTGAGAGGCCGTAAAAAACTCCGTCTGTCTGTGCGCCTTCCGCCGCGTGAGTTTGTATGGCCATTTTACAGGAAGCTTCAATCTAGCAAAGCAGACTTGTTGCCTTCATTTCCTTCCTCGATCCGATAAAATCATGATGTTCGTGCAAAAATCCAGGCGCAGAACAAAACTTCTCCCCGGGAGTTCCGTGAGGAGGCATTTGGCCGTATGCAATGGCCTACAGAGCAGAGAAGTAAACTCATCTCGAAAAATAAGTGGCCTCCTGAGAGAGAGTGAAGTGCACTGCAGTGCATGGCGATCCCAAGGCACCGCTGGTGTTGATCCCGGTGTTCTCGCCGCACACATGACCGGTCTGATCAGTTGTAGCAAATCTTACAGCTGTAGTAGAATGAACGAGGTAAAGTTTTAGTTGCGCTGTCCTTCCTTTTCGTTTTGGAAAGTCGCTTCTGTCCAGGTGGCGGATCCAACATGGAAGAAGCTCGATCAAATCTTGAGGCAAGTTTTGCTGGTGAGGCTGAGATCGTGTTCACCACTGTTCCTTGCTGTTCTGGCCATGGGTTTGATATGGCGGTTACAGATGAAGCTGCAAGATAGGGAGGTAGGCGTGTTACCTCCACGTCCTTTGGGTGCTGTCTGGTGTGTTCTTGTTCGGGATCCACAGCAACTGCCCGCATCATTATTTAGCTAGGCTGCAGGCATGTGCAGTAGTAGAAGTTTTGTTTGAGCACTCCAACCAACGGGTTGTCCAACTTCATTGTTGTCTGTTCAGTACAGAATGCATCCTTAAACTCGAGTTTCTCCTTCAAGGTATTTGTTTTTCTGTATCGACTGGGTGGCAGTGAGTTTGTTTTGCGGCTAAGGCCACACCCTTTGCTTGTTCGTTGGGCATTCCAACTCCTCCTCCGAGTTGTCTGTCTAAATGTCAGCCGAGCCGTTTCTGAGTCATGGGTTGGCCTGTGGACTAGTTTGTTCCCACCGCCCTTTGTGTCTGAATCTTCTTAATGTTATATGCAAAAATTTCAATGATATTTTGCACTGGAGGTGCTCTCCCTATGAGAATACCCCTATCAGAAAATGAGACAGTGATCTCCTTAAGCACGTGCCAGAGAGGATGCAAACTCAGGTGAAATTTGCACTGTTCGCAGTTGTGGGGTTTTGGGTCCTGGAGGAAACTGTTGGCCTCAAATGGCTGGTATGGTCCCTGTTCCTGATGACGAGAGGGTGAAGAATAGTGTGGGAGCCGAACAATGGAGCAGATCGGTTATGGAGCAGGACACTAATCGTCTCACTCTCGCCTACTTCGCCATTTCAGGCCTCGACATCCTCAATGCACATCTGTTGCTATGTTATTTTCTGTTAAGTGTCGAATGCACCCTCAAATTCGAGATTCTCCTACCAGATAGTTTTTATCAAAATCGATTAAGTGACAGTGTGGCTGTTACCAGGAGACCTGATGAAATTTATTTACAAAGATTCTCTTTAGAGATCTTCTTGCTGTTTGATGTAACTCATGGAAGAGAACCTCATAGAGGCGGGCCTGTTTCATATCAGAATATTCATGAAACACAATTTACTCTGCTATTATATGAGCTTCTTCAGCGTGTCACCAAGCTGGCAAGCATAAAGTTTTCTGTTGGAATAATCACACCTTTCAAGCTACAGCTGCAATGTTTGCACCGAGATTTTGATGCTGTCCCCAAATCTGATGAAGGAAAAGGTTGTGTATCATCACGGTAGATGCCTACCCGAGCCAGGAGCGTGGTGTAATCAATATGTCTCGTGTCCGAGCTTCAAATCATGGGGTTGGTTTGTAGCTGTTTTTCACCGCGTGATTGTGGCGCTAGCTCGAGCTCGCAAAGCACTTTGGGTTAAAGGCAAGCAACGACATTGAAACAATCATATGCATGTGGAGATGGCATTTTAAACCAGGCATGTTAAATCTACTCCTTGTAATAGTTTTCTACCTCCTTTCAGTATCTTGAAATGAATTTTCTTTCCTCTTGAATGGCGCCTAGACTAGATGTTTTCGTGGTTGTTTATATCACTGCCTGATTGTGTGGTTGTTCCTTTAAATCTTATTCCAATTTCACTGATTTTGCTTGGAATGTTCCTTCCTCTCTTATAGCTTACTCTATTTCATATTTGTCTAAATGGGTTACTGCAATATTGAGTGATGTAGTCTAGTTCGTAGGGAAGGAAACAAGATTGAGTTTTGTTTGCTTATATGACTTTCTCTAAAAAGAATTATGTGATGGTAATTATAATCAAGGTTACTAAATGAAGGTTAGCCTACATACCTCTTTTGGTTGAATAAATACGCATTTCCCGTTTAGGCTCTCTTGTTTTGCTAAAAGGTACATTAATAGTGACGTTGTGTCTCGAAACTTGTTTAAGCCTATGGGCATTCCTTACTTTATGTTTGATTAGAAAATGGCATTTGGGGTTTGTTTTAGAACTACATGGTTATCGTTGTACCTAGTCTAGATGAGGGATAACTTGGCATCTATTTCGGCCTCCACGTGTTGAGAGTATTACTATACCTATTTCTTGATGTAAACTCTTGTTTGATTAAAGCAAGGGGAAACATTGTAAGTTTAATCTTGAATGAAATATCTACAATTTTTATTAAGGGTCGCAAAGCAAGCTATTACTAGCTAGATCAAACAAAAGTTGTAGGTGAATCCATGGTAACGACTCGTGAACTCGCTTTCCGTTAGATGACAAATGATTTCGTGAATAATATCATAAGTGGCTGTTATATTTATCTCTGCTTGATATTTGCTAAGACCTTTCCTCGATAATCCCACCCGATCGGGTAAAATTTTCCATCTTCTTTACCTCGCAAGGAGTTCATAGAACTTCTAGGCCTCGACCGCACCGCGTAACCTTCCCGATAGCTATGTGCGTTGGTTCTTGGTTGTGCTTGTACTGTGGTAAGGTCTTTTTGAGTCCGGGGCATCGTTGGTGTTTTTCCTCTCGCATCGAATCCCTTTGTTTTCGAACTCAAATACCTTATACTTCAAACTTGGTTACTAAAAGGTCCCATTTTGTGGCCTTGTTAGGGAAATCAGTTTTTATTTTAATGTTTATTGACATTGTCCTAATTATATAAAAATTATTAACGACTTTTGGGTTTAGTCTTCCTTATATTATGTAGAGAAGTCGACGGTTAGGATAGGGTTTGTTGGTAGAATAATGGCCCTTTCTCGTGTCTCTTTTGTACGCTTTTGGAAAAGTGGATTTGTTTTGGTTGCTAGTACTACGCTTTAAGAAATCCGATAAGAGGTAGTGGTAAACTCCTTGGTTAAAACCAAAACTATAGTTGTGTTCTTTTAAGGGCATCGAACCCATATTACTTTGAAGCCCTCCGAAGAATTGGTAACGCCATTTTTGCTTCGCACCTACGATCATAATTAGTACGCTTCATCTTCTCTTGACCCCTTAGTTGGATGAAGTAAATTTTGGATTCCTATCACGTAACCCATAGCATTACATGAAGGAGATATCAACACTCTTGACTTTCTTGTTCCCAACCCATAAGGTCTTGCCTCGATTTATGTAATGTTGTTCTTACTAGTATTTGGACTTTCTTCTTGTTGGATGATTATTTTTCTCTCTCATGAGATTAATATTGAGTTGTGAGTTGTGTTTTAATCCATTTCTGAATTTAGAATATTCTTTTCTTGATATTGTTAATTGTTAGCTTATTATTGCATTGTGTAGCCTTAACATGCTCAGCTTCTCGAACTAACTTTAGTTAATATTTGTGCATGGATTATGCGAGTAGACTAGAAGAAAAGAGTGTAAAAGTTTCATCTCGTACCATTATGAAGTTCCTTGTAAAAATGTCCAATGTGTTGTAAATAGTGTAACTTTGGTTGTAAAGAGAGTTGATACGACCTCTTGCCTTGTATTGTTTGGTAATGGTGAAATAAAGTGTCTTGTTCTCGGTGTAGTTAAGCTTGAAATTATCCTTGTGAGAAATGGCATTCAATCTTTACATTGATATGAGTATTGTAAAACTTTGATCTTGAGAATAAATTATTAAGTTAAATCTTCTAAGACTAAGCGACAATATTTTATAAGTAAAGAAAAATGAGTCGGTAACCCTTAAAGAAGCTAAACAAAATAATGATTTTATATTCAACAAATAAATGTAAAGGTGATCTATTTGAAATCAAATAATTCCATGAGTGATCAAAATGAAAACATCCTTTGTGAGGTAAACATTTATTAATCGATACCCTAGCTAAACTAGCGAACACTATCCCTTTGGGGTGAACTCTTAAACAAGCTTAAAGGAAAACAATGGTTAGTTTCGGAAGATATTAAGATTTAGTAAGTAGGAGAAGACTTTAAGTGAACTACTCTTGAGTGTATAAGAAATTAACTCAGCTGGTGAGATGAATTTGTGCAAACCATATATTGATTTCCTTCGAAAACTTAAGTCATGAGCTAAAGGGTGTCTTACCAAAATAAATAAACCCTAACCATTTCTTACCGTGGCTTGCCCTAGCCGTGAGTGTGTCATGTGGTTGACTTCCATGTTGTCTCGCAAAAAAAAGAAAAAATAAATTGTCCTTGATAAGTGTGAACGCTTCCGTGCCGACCTTGTGGTCTTCCCCCGTAACAAGTGGTTCCAAGTGTTAGTTGAACCTCGTGACGACATGTTGTCTGTCGTGTTGGTCAAGCAAGTCAAAAAAAAAAGTTATCCCGCATTTCACCGTGTTGTTCTTGTGTTGGTAATTTTGGTGCGTTACATTTTGTGTATCGAGCGTAGGTTCATGCTCTCGAACCTATGGGCCGGATTGGTGTTGTATGGTGATGTCAGTATGGTGGTGGTGGTGTTACATGATGATACCGATGATGATGATGATGTCAGCATGATGATGATTTATATTGGAAGAGTAATGTGCTTTAAGCGTGATGTGATTATTGTCGTAATTGTGATATTGTAACGCACGTGATGTGTATGTCACTCAAGCGTATTTGTCATCATGTTGATGTGTTGGGGATGAGAGTATTCTCTCTCCTTCTCAGTGGATTCTAGGAAGAATTCACGTAAAATTATTGTATGTGATGTGTGAAAAGAATTCTAATGTGGATGACGAGTGTTGGAGCATTGTGACATATTGTGATATGTGGGTGTATCATGATGTTTTTACCATGTTTTGAAGAAATGTGTGTAATTACTTGTTATGAAGCAATTATTGTTATGTTGTGATGTTATTATGTTCATCGTATATATGAGATTGTGTAATATGTAATGCTTCATGTTGTGATTTTGGGTCATACGGTGAGTGTATGAACCCTATCGTATTGGATTGCACCTTGGGTGCGTAATGTAGTAAAGTGATGTATCAGTGCCCGTGAATGTATAATTGTGATTCACTCAGATACCTACCATACGTGAGACGTTATGGTAGCTATGTGTGTACCACCATGGTGTTAGTAATGTAGTTACATGTTATGTTGTGAGTCTTACACTAACCGACCCCGAGGGAGATCGGTAGAAGTGTATGTTAAGAGTGAGGAATGGTGTACCATGTGTCAATAACTCGAGTCAAAACTTGGTTTAGTAGATTACATGTGACTCTTTCCTCTCTCCCTATGTGGTTGTATGTATGCAACCCTAGTGTATCTATGACTATGTTTAGCCTCACGAAGGGTGGCGGGATTGATATATATATATTTTACGAGCCGAGGCTCGATGTTCCGAGTGCCAAAACTCGTTGAGTACCCCTTTGGTGGCTAGATAAGGCCACACAGCTTATCGTAATGTGACATTATTATAAGTTGATTTTATTCAAATTGAGCTTTTACTTTATTTTTGCAAGGACCAAAGATCTTTTCTTGATTGCAATGCTTTACAATTTCGGGCATTTCCGTGGTTCTGTGGCACTAACATGGGATTTGATACTAACTTTGGCCATTTGGTCATTTATTTTAGCTTGATTTGGGGTTTTCTTTTAAATTTGGAATTTTACCGCCTTGCCTGAAGGCTTGTACTTTGCCACTTGGCACTTTGATTGGATTGTTGTCGGTTCTAATGTCGTGATGTGTGGAATAGGGTCATGGGATGCACCATGGATTGGTCGACCTATGGACCCGCTTCGTTGTATGGAGGTACGCCTCTAAGGGGCACATATGACTAGCGGGTTATGGAGAACTACGCGTCATTATGTCACTTGTTAGGAGTGTCCAAACTCGTGTGTCTTTGACCATGGGGACAACCGGCCTCCCGAGGGAGGCAAAAGAGTTCGAGGGAGGCATAAGAGTTTGAGGGAGGCATAAGAGACTCGAGGGAGGCATGAGGGAGGCATAAGAGTTTGAGGGAGGCATAAGAGTTTGAGGGAGGCTTATGATATTTGTCCGTATGGTTGATGTTTCAGATATATGTTGAGTTATTGTGATGTTTGGTAGTGGTCTTTTGATGTATGTGTTACTCATGTCGATGGTTATGTTTTGTGATGTTGTGGACATGTCATTGATTCCCTTGTGACACTATGTACCCGTAGCATGGTTTGTTGTTATGTGAGTCTTTCATCGATGCAAATTGAGGAAATGTCCGTGGATCAGTACTCTTCCGTTTGGGTATTTGGTATGTCACCATTGATGTGTGATGAGTACCTATGTTATGGGAAGTGTGCCTATTATTTTTCGTAATTGTGTAACCTTTTGTGGTGTAATACAATCTTGAAGTATATACTTGTGTACTTGTGAATTTGAGTGTCTTGTGAATCATTAGGTGTTGTGTTAGCAGCTCATTTTGGGCACCCACAATGTAAAGAATAAATCAAAACCCTTCCATGATGATATTTTATTTTAAAAGAAACTAAAACTAGAAATAATGATAATGGAAAGAGACTAATGAAATGATAAACAAGAAAGAAATGCCAATCTTCACAGAACATTTAACATTAAAATTTCTACCAGATGTTCCTAAGGCTACCTTGTGACCGTGCTTTAATCAACTAAAATTTAAACCATAAAGTGTACTTCTCCTCGCATGTTGTTGTAACGTGCTTTTTCTTTCCGTTGTGTTATGTCGCATCGAGGACGATGCTTTTCTTAAGGGGAGGAGAATGTAATGCCCCGCTGGGCATTGGAGTCTTTTTCTACCCGCCACCATGGCCACTCGCAAGTCTTTTGGCACGTGGGTGCTTTGGGTCACCTCCCAACCACCCTACCTATCGTCTGGCATGGCAGTGTCTTTGTCTGGCTGCTGCGTGAGGAAAGGGGTGGAGTCCTGTTTTTCCTCGCCGTGATCTCTTTTGATCCTCTTTTCAATGCATTTAGGTGGAATTCGGTGCATTCTCCTTGGGCATGGTGGAGTGGGTGAGAGGCCGTAAAAAAACTCCGGCCTGTGCGCCAGCCCGCTGGCCGGCCGCGTGAGTTTGTATGGCCATTTTAGGGAAGCTTCAAGCCAGTAAAAGCGACTTGTTGCCTTCATTTCCTTCCTCGATCACTGCAAGGGTGGGCGTGGGTTCTCATAAAATCATGATGTTCAGTGCAAAAATCAGGGGCATGAACAAAACTTCTCCCGGGAGTGCCGTGAGGAGGCATTTGGCCGTATGCAGCAGCTACAGAGCATAGAAGTAAACTCATCTCGTAAAATAAGTGGCCTCCAGAGAGAGTGAAGGACAAACAGGCAGGGTGATCCCAAGGCACCGCCGGTGCCGATCCCGGTGTTCTCGTCGCACGACGCGACCACCGTGATCAACAGAGAAAATCTCGACTGTAGTAGAATGAACGAGGTAAAGTTTTAGTTGCGCTGTCCTTCCTTTTCATTTTGGAAAGTCGCTTTTGTCCAGGTGGCGGATCCAACATGGAAGAAGCTCGATCAAATCTTGAGGCAAGTTTTGCATCGTGTTCACCACTGCTCTCGCTGCTCGCTAGCCATGGTTTGATATGGCGGTTCATGATGAAGCCGCAAGATAGGGAGGTAGGCGTGTTACCTCCACGTTTTGGGTGCTGTATGGTGTGTTCTTTTCGGATCCACAGCAACTGCCCGCATCATTAATTAGCTTGGCAGCAGGCATGTGCTAAAGTAGAAGTTTTGTTTGAGCGCTCCAACCAACGGGTTGTCCAACTTCATTGTTGTCTGTTCAGTACAGAATGCATCCTTAAACTCGAGTTTCTCCTTCAAGGTATTTGTTTTTCTCGTACGACCGGGTGGCAAAGTGAGTTTGTTTTGCGGCTAAGGCCACACCCTTTTGCTTGTTCGTTGGGCATTCCAACTCCTCCTCCGAGTTGTCTGTCTAAATGTCAGCCGAGCCGTTTCTGAGTCATGGGTTGGCCCGTGGACTAGTTTGTTCCCACCGCCTTTGTGTCCGAATCTTCTTAATGTTATATGCAAAATTTACAATGATATTTTGCACTGGAGGTGTTCTCCCTATGAGAATACCCCTATCGGAAAACGAGACAGTGATCTCCTTAAGCACGTGCCAGAGAGGATGCAAACTCAGGTGAAATTTGCACTGTTCGCAATTGTGGGGTTTTGGGTCCTGGAGGAAACTGTTGGCCTCAAATGGCTGGTATGGTCCCTGTTCCTGATGACGAGAGGGTGAAGAATAGTGTGGGAGCCGAACAATGGAGCAGATCGGTTATGGAGCAGGACACTAATCGTCTCACTCTCGCCTACTTCGCCATTTCAGGCCTCGACATCCTCAATGCACATCTGTTGCTATGTTATTTTCTGTTAAGTGTCGAATGCACCCTCAAATTCGAGATTCTCCTACCAGATAGTTTTTATCAAAATCGATTAAGTGACAGTGTGGCTGTGAGACCTGATGAAATTTATTTACAAAGATTCTCTTTAGAGATCTTCTTGCTGTTTGATGTAACTCATGGAAGAGAACCTCATAGAGGCGGGCCTGTTTCATATCAGAATATTCATGAAACACAATTTACTCTGCTATTATATGAGCTTCTTCAGCGTGTCACCAAGCTGGCAGCATAAAGTTTTCTGTTGGAATAATCACACCTTTCAAGCTACAATTAATGTTTGCACCGAGATTTTGATGATGTCGCCAAATCTGATGAAGGAAAAGGTCAGGTATCATCACTAGAGATGCCTACCCGAGCCAGGAGCGTGGTGTAATCAATATGTCTCGTGTCCGAGCTTCAAATCATGGGGTTGGTTTGTAGCTGTTTTTCACCGCGTGATTGTGGCGCTAGCTCGAGCTCGCAAAGCACTTTGGGTTAAAGGCAAGCAACGACATTGAAACAATCATATGCATGTGGAGATGGCATTTTTTAAACCGTATGTTAAATCTACTCCTTGTAATAGTTTTCTACCTTCTTTCAATATCTTGAAATGAATTTTCTTTCCTCTTGAATGGCGCCTAGACTAGATGTTTTCGTGGTTGTTTATATCACTGCCTGATTGTGTGGTTGTTCCTTTAAATCTTATTCCAATTTCACTGATTTTGCTTGGAATGTTCCTTCCTCTCTTATAGCTTACTCTATTTCATATTTGTCTAAATGGGTTACTGCAATATTGAGTGATGTAGTCTAGTTCGTAGGGAAGGAAACATTATTGAGTTTTGTTTGCTTATATGACTTTCTTTAAAAAGAATTCTGTGATGGTAATTATAATCAAGGTTACTAAATGAAGGTTAGCCTACATACCTCTTTTGGTTGAATAAATACGCATTTCCTGTTTAGGGATCTCTTGTTTTGCTAAAAGGTACATTAATAGTGACGTTGTGTCCGAAACTTGTTTAAGCCTATGGGCATTCCTTACTTTATGTTTGATTAGAAAATGGCATTTGGGGTTTGTTTTAGAACGTACATGGTCGATTTGTTGTACCTAGTCTAGATGAGGGATAACCTGGCATCTATTTTGGCCTCCACGTGTTGAGAGTATTACTATACCTATTTCTTGATGTAAACTCTTGTTTGATTAAAGCAAGGGGAAACATTGTAAGTTTAACTGAATGAAATATCTACAATTTTTATTAAGGGTCGCAAGCAAGCTATTACTAGCTGGACTGAAACAAAAGTTGTAGGTGAATCCATGGTACTGGACTCGTGAACTCGTTTCCTGTTAGATGACAGCTGATTTCAGTAATAATATCATAAGTGGCTGTTATATTTATCTGTTTGATATTTGCTAAGACCTTTCCTCGATAAGCCCACCTGGATCGGGTAAAATTTTCCATCTTCTTTACCCTTGGCAAGGAGTTCATAGAACTTCTAGGCCTCGACCGCACCGCGTAACCTTCCCGATAGCTATGTGCGTTGGTTCTGGGTTGTGCTTGTACTGTGGTAAGGTCTTTTGAGTCCGGGGCATCGTTGGTGTTTTTCCCTCTCGCGTATCGAATCGCTTTGTTTTCGAACTCAAATACCTTATACTTCAAACTTGGTTACTAAAAGGTCCCATTTTGTGGCCTTGTTAGGGAAATCAATTTTTATTTTAATGTTTATTGACATTGTCCAATTATATAAAAAAAAAATTATTAACGACTTTTGGGTTTAGTCTTCCTTATATTATGTAGAGAAGTCGATTTTAGGATAGGGCTCATTGGTAGAATAATGGCCCTTCTCGTGTCTCTTTCGTGACGCTTTTGGAAAAGTGGATTTGTTTTGTCAACTAGTACTACGTTTAAGAAATCCGATAAGGAGGTAGTGGTAAACTCCTTGGTTAAAACCAAAACTATAGTTGTGTTCTTTTAAGGGCATCGAACCCATATTACTTTGAAGCCCCTCTCGAAGAATTGATAACGCCATTTTTTTGCTTCGCGCCTACGATCATAATTAGTACGCTTTGTCTTCTCTCGACCCCTTAGTCGATGAAGTAAATTTTGGATTCCTATCACGTAACCCATAGCATTACATGAAGGAGATATCAACACTCTTGACTTTCTTGTTCCCAACCCATAAGGTCTTGCCTTGATTTATGTAATGTTGTTCTTACTAGTATTTGGACTTTCTTCTTGTTGATGATTTAGTTTTCTCTCATGAGATTAATATTGGAGTTGTGAGTTGTGTTTTAATCCATTTCTGAATTTAGAATATTCTTTCTTGATATTGTTAATTGTTAGCTTATTATTGCATTGTGTAGCCTTAACATGCTCGAGCTTCGCGAACCGACTTTAGTTAATATTTGTGCAGATGGATTATGCGAGTAGACTAGAAGAAAAGAGTGTAAAAGTTTCATCCATACCATTATGAAGTTCCTTGTAAAAATGTCCAATGTGTTGTAAATAGTGTAACTTTGGTTGTAAAGAGAGTTGATACGACCTCTTGCCTTGTATTGTTTGGTAATGGTGAAATAAAGTGTCTTGTTCTCGGTGTAGTTAAGCTTGAAATTATCCTTGTGAGAAATGGCATTCAATCTTTACATCGATATGAGTATTGTAAAACTTTGATCTTGAGAATAAATTATTAAGTTAAATTCTTCTAAGACTTAGCGACAATATTTTATAAGTAAAGAAAATGAGTCGGTAACCCTTAAAGAAGCTAAACAAAATAATGATTTTATATTCAACAAATAAATGTAAAGGTGATCTATTTGAAATCAAATAATTCCATGAGTGATCAAAATGAAAACATCCTTTGTGAGGTAAACATTTATTAATTGATACCCCTAGCTAAACTAGCGAACACTATCCCTTTGGGGTGAACTCTTAAACAAGCTTAAAGGAAAACAATGGTTAGTTTCTGGAAGATATTAAGATTTAGTAAGTAGGAGAAGACTTTAAGTGAACTACTCTTGAGTGTATAAGAAATTAACTCAGTTGGTGAGATGAATTTGTGCAAACCATATATTGATTTCCTTCTGAAAACTTAAGTCATGAGCTAAAGGGTGTCTTACCAAAATAAATAAACCCTAACCATTTCTTACTGTGGCTTGCCCTAGCTGTGAGTGTGTCATGTGGTTGGACTTCCATGTTGTCTCGTCAAAAAGAAAAAAATAAATTGTCCTTGATAAGTGTGAACGTTTCCGTGCTGACCTTGTGGTCTTCCCCCGTAACAAATGGTTCCAAGTGTTGTCAAACCTCGTGACGACATGTTGTGCCGTGTTGAGTCAAAGCAAGTCAAAAAAAAAAAAGTTATCCGCATTTCACCGTGTTGTTCTTGTGTTGGTAATTTTGGCGTTACATACGATTCAATTTTCCTTTATAAATAATAAATTAAATGTAGTTTACTTTATAAAAAAAGAAGAGAAATTTTAAATTAAATTCGATAGTTTTTATATTATTAATATATTAATATTGTTACAATTTAAATATAATAATGAAAAAGTATAATATTATAATATATATATAGGAATATATATATTATTAGGAGTATTAGTATTATGATTAATAAATATTACTATTAACATTAAATTATTTATTAATATATATAATATTCTTAACTTTATAAAATAAAATATTATATATATATATAACACAATGTTTTGTTGGCTAAATAGCCCACGTGACCACCATTGGTGGTTTTTATTAAATTAAAAAGGGGGGGAGGAAGGGTAACCAACCCTACCCCCACCCAATTTAAATATGGGATGGAGGTGGGGCAGGTGACCTTGCCCCAAACACTTTGACCTATGTAAATTATGTATGTTGATCAGACATTGTGTATTACATACAATCAACTCGAGACTATAGTGTAACAAAGTTATGAATTTCTTACATCATGTTTCCTTTTCATTTTGTAAAAATGTATATACATTAAATCCCTATATATATATATATATATATATATATATATATATATATATATATATATATATATTTTGTATGTATTGTGTTTGTTTCTTTATTTATTATTAAATAACGATTCTCTGGTATTTAAGAATTTAAATAAATTAGGACACACACACACACACACACACATACACACAAGTGTATGTGTGTGTGTGTGTGGATATATAGACATGTATATATACTCAAAGTGAGTGTTTTCTTAAAAGAAAAAGAGTAACTTCGCTTCCAAACAATAACAACATAAGATATTTTGGGCAAATGCCAAATACCCAAATGGGTATTTTTATTAAATCAAGCTTACAAAAATAATGAAAATTACAAACCCTAGAATAGGGTAGAATAGAATAACAAATAAAAATAAAAATGAAATAGATTTGGGATGTGTGTATCCATCCCCAAGCTCCATCCTCCTCTTCCATGGCTTCCTTCTCTTCCTCCTTCCCTTAACCTACAAAACAAAAATAAGAAAATAAGTCAAATGAAAAGAATAAAAGAAACTCTCCATAGAGATTAGGGTTGGTTTAAACCTATTAAATGTAATGGCCTAGATAGGATTCATCCAATGGCCAAGATTTTCACCTACAAATGTTAAGTGGGAATTATGTGAGATCATCATTTGATCACATGGGTCATTTTTGAATGGGTCCACTTGAGTGGTGTATGGATTAATTTAGTTTTATAGCATTTAATTAGATGGTATTTTCTTTTATAAAATCCCCTTTAAATTTGTATTTAATTAATTCAAACTTACCATTTTCTAGCTAAGTAATATTCATGGTATTTTCTTTTAATATAAAATCCCCAAATTAGTCCTATTCTTTTATAATAAATTATTGAATGACTTTAGGAACCACTTTATTAAAGTAATTATGGATTATGGGAATGAAGTTTTAAACTTGACTAAAGGATTAATATTATTATTTTATTAATTTTGTGATGATCATTGTTAACCAAGGGTATATATAATCATCGCTTTCATTCTCTAACAAAAAAAAATAAAATTCCATAATTTTTTTTTATTATAACCTTTGTTTCATTTTAGGTTTCGTGGGCGATATTTGTGGGTGTTACATACCTTGTACACCACCTATATACTATGGATATTTTATACCAATGTACCCCTAGACCAAAAAAAAATTGTATGAAGTTTGTAAATAAATTAAGGATGGTACAACACTACTACCTCCTTAGTACAATCAATGTCCTTGTAATATTATTCTATACATGGAAGGATATATTTGTTAAATATTCATCATATTAGCATACGGGGATTAAGGCCTAGGAAAACTAGGCAACCGCCAGGCACTAACATTTAGGGGCACTGAGTTATTTTATTTTACTATGATTTTTATAAAGAGTAGATTAATTTAATAGTTCCATATATGCTAGTAGGTGTCCAATCTTACACACCAATTCAATTCACTTCATCAAAATAAAATTAAAATTACATAATTGTATTAAGAATATGATATTTAGGAGGCCTCAAATATTTATGCAAGTGCCTTAGTTTGAGTTTCTTAAATTTAATTCATACTCATGTATTTTCATACTTTGTATTGTTTTGAAGTCTTGGAAGTTTTTTTGGAGGAGAAATCAAGAAAGGTGAATATGTAAAAATGTGGGAAAAATAGTTGGGAAATATATGAGAAAAGGAGGATTATAATAGACTATATGTTAGATAATTAACTAGGGTTTTTAGGTAGTAGTATCTACAAAAAATTATTAGGAATTTTTTCTCGGATGGTAGAGGCATAACATATCAAGTAATGGTCACACTTAATTAATTTTTTGACTATGTATTTTATTTATTTATAGAAGGTGTTAACTCTAGTATTTCCTAGGGCACTTGTTCTAATATTGCCTAGGGCACTCATAACCCTTAATTTGGCCCCGCATATTCGATTTTACCCATGGGTTATTATATTTAAAATATTATTTTTGTGACTATAAATATATATGTATGCCCTATTTTTTCTAATTTAAATATAGTATGTTGTACTTGGATTAAAAGGTTATATAGTTTCTATAGGAATATAATGGTTACATTGATCATGAAATCCTTCTTAGAGTGATTATCTCTCTTACAAATATGTGTGAATTTACACATTGCAGTGTTCAAATAGATATTTAAATTTAACATGTAACATTATCTAGAGTTAAATATATTTTATTTTTTTTAATACTTTTTATTAAGACATGTAGTGGAGAATTTGATCATTATATTATTAGTTGATTTAAAAATTTAACGTAAATATTTACATAAATGGTGGTAAGTTTTATAGAAAATTAAAATCATATCATTGTCAAATTACGAATACATAATATTATTTATTCTAGAAAAATACCAATAGACATAAAATGAAAGGTATTTAAATAAAAATTATCCTTAGATAAAAATAATCCTTTAAGAAGTGGATACAATATACTTGTCATTAACTCTTATATATAACTTGAAACCATAAGCATATTAATAATACATTGAATAGGACATTAAAATGTTTGCTACATAGAGTTGTTGATTTTAATCTTGTAATAAATTTACACACTTTACATGGTTAATCACTTTATATATATATATTGATTTTGAAGGGTCACAAATGTTTTGATATTTTCATAACACCATTATGGAAAAAGAGATAATATAGAGAGATAATATGGGCTACTATTATTACCAATGATCTTTGATTGTCAAATTTATTATAGTATTAGTTTGGTTAATCTAGATACATAGAAAGTTTTTGTAAGGATGGTTGTTACATATATTTTGTGTCATAAATGGGATGGATATATAGTCTTATTTTCCATATTTGTATATTATTTTTTCGCATTCAATGCAAGTTAGGGTCAATGATTGTAATTGTATCTATATTTTAATTTGGGATATTTAAAAATATTGTCGTTAGGGTCAAATATATCAGCGAAGAAGTGAAGAGTGAGTATGAAATAAAACTTTATAATAGGAGACATATCATCTCCTCCCCCACAAATCATCAAGCCTCATATATATAGGGAACATCATCTCTCTATATTAACTTAGTTTCCATAGTATATAGATACTAAGAAAAACTTGGGATATACCCCACTAAAACTCTAATAGGAAGTACTTACCCTTGACCATAACTTCGCACCAATGCCACGAACACACAAAGGGTGTCATGGTCGAAACACCTTCCAACCAAATAAATAGGTGGAGTGGTTGGGGTAACCCATGATTCTGATTCATATTGATGTTTCATGAAGTCATAGCCCAAAATGGTAGGAAACTATTATCCATTCCAAATACATGATACAACCCCCTATTTAGAAATAGATAAATGTGGGTGGGGGTTGCATGAGGAGTTGTTGAATGAATCATTTGGTTTCACTCTTTTCAAAACGGACATGGGGATCCATCCCTATATATTAATCAAATTACTATTTAGGTTATAACGATTAATTTCTACTAGGGTTAATTTTAAGACCCCCCTCTAAAAAATTATTATAGGATGGCCGGAAAATATGATGAAAAGGAAATTCACATTGTTGACCAATGTAGGAAATGAGGGTTTCCTGACGACAGAGAATGGAGGTTTTTTTCAAGTCACCGGTAGCGGATGTATTCTTTAGTTTATTTCAGAGTGATAAATACGTAATGCTAACGAAGAAAATGTAAATAATATTACCAAATGACAAGAAAATGATTCGACGCATGGAATTTTTATTTTTTACCGGTGAGTAACAAAATTCACTTGTTCCCAAACGGTAAAATATTGTTACCGGTTGGTAATAGTATGCACTTGTTCCCAGACTGTAACATATTGTTATCTTCCCCTTTACGTTCCCGAATGCTGACAACCTTTTGTCGTCTGTTAACAAACTTTCATTTAATTGAGTTGTTCCCGGACGGGAGATTACCAGCGAAATTTTTTCATCTGGGAGCATAATATTTTTTCCGTTCAACATTACTATTATATTCCCAGATGGAAACTGGTCGCATGTTTTTGTTACCATTTTCACACATGTAATGATGTCTTATAGGAACATTTTTTACTTACAGTCTGGAATTTCTAACATGTGATCGTCCATGATAGCTCACCTAAAAACACGGTTCTGATGTCATCCAACATTTCGAGGTTAGTTGAAGTGAGGGAACTTTATAAGTTTATTGTGATGCTGGACATCTTGACGTATTTCCTAGGCTACGTGTCTTCCATACTCAATATGTGGATCCTAGCCCACGAACCTTTATTTTCCTATATATATACCCATTGCCATTAATTTTTTCTTATTTTCACTTGTAAGTTACTTCGAGATAGAATTTTTTTAGAGAGTTTTAGCCTTCAACCACTATTGTAAATTTTTTCTAGGCCTCTTATCCACTTCCAATATTATCCAGTAGCCACATAATTTTTTCTATGATCCTTGTATACAGGTATCTTCCATTTTGCAGCACCTTTTTTTGGTTAAAGAAGAAAAACATCAATGATTAAAGTTTCAAGAATAATGGCACCAAGAAAAAGTCCATTGAGAAAGAAAAGATCGAATCTGACCATTTATTGCCCTTCAAGCTATGGTACTAAGTAACTAATAAATAGTGAATTACATTTTATTTATATTGGTCTTTCTTTTAGGAATTTATCATTCTTTTTAATATTTTTTGTTAAATTTAGGTTTTACATTTCCACCATCCCCTTTCCACCTAGTGCCACACTCTATTGATTACGCCCAACAACATTCATAGCGTTAAGAAATATAGATTGATTTAATTATTGTTAATTTAAATTTATTAATGTTTGTTTGTCTTTGTAATTTAATCATACTTGAATTCGATCTTTAAAGCATTAATTCTTATAGACCCTTTTAACTTCAATATCAAAATCAACCAATAGTCCCCGACTTGGCTTATTTTGCTAAGGAGTACATCGGTTTGACCTCCCTTCCGTCTTATGTTACGAGAAAGAGGATTGTGTTCCCTTGAATGAGAAGGGGAAAAAAGAATTATACAAATTTTCAATTGGTGGCATCTGAAGTGCCAAAGGAACTTCTATTTTAAATAATATAGATATGTATGAGGAGTATCATTGTTTTGAAAAAAATATGACAATGTAGAAATAATGACGTATATTGAAGATCTCACTCAATCTACATGTAAGGAGGTGCAAGTACCACAACATCCATCCTCTTCAGATCCTCCTTCCCCGTAAAAATTTGAATGATGATGTAGATATAATATATTCATTGGAAATCCCTATGTTTGATAATGCTACATCCCTTGTGATGGAAAATGGTATTCCTGACATTAAGGAACTAAAGATCTCAGATATTAGAGTGAAAGGATGATAAAATAAATTAATGAAAGGTAATTATTTATGAAAAATCATAGCACCCCTGAATGCTTGCATGTGAATAACTGGGAAGTTAGTGTGAATTGTAAAACATGGAGCTATCCTAAAGTGTGGGACTTTGTAAAATGGGATAGCTCTTTAGAGAAGGATGCCTTCCTTTCCTAACCTAGTTCCAACTACTCAAAATTTCAGAGAGTTTCTAATCTAATTCTACTACAATGCTTTTCCAAAAGGACAAGGATAAAACTATTTACATGAAAAATGAATCTACTCTAAGGGAAGGTGATGCACCAATAAGGAATTTTGGATAACTTGCACTATATGAGAATGAAAACAAGAAAATTGGTGAGGGTGGTCAAGCACCACAGATCCTAACACATTCTAGAATCCCACTTTCTAATAAAATCATCACCATCAATAACCCGTAATGATATTAATAATAATGCACAAGAACCTATAACTGTAATAAAAGATTAGATAAGATGTAATAAAACACAAAGGAGGGTTGAAAAAATCCACATATTTGATTTTATTGATCTAATAAGTTCATTCAATACATCACAATAGGGGAAAAAGGCATGAAATTTTTGTATTACAGTGTTCAAATGGGAGGCTTGAAACTCCACATATTTCTTACAAACAAGAAAGAAGGGAGGGGAATTACAAAGTATCAAACCCTTTGAATTGAGCCCCTCCTTATAATTTATAGATGAAATTTTTGAAGAGAGGAAGAGAGAAAAGAAATCCAAAATTTCCTCTATCACCCACAAAAAATCATTTTTTATTCTTTCATGAGTGTGGAAGATCTATAAAATCCATTCTTGATTAATGACCCTACCTTCTACAAGAAGAAATAGGTAATGATTGCACACGGGTATAGCTTCTAGCTCCTGAAAATTCATCATGATTTTTCTCACACTTGACTAATTAACTTTTTACCAAAAACCTTCCCATGCTATATATCTCCAAAATACCTTTTCATCAAGTATAAGTTTATGAAATTTTGCCAAGGGAAGCTCAAGATGTTCAATTTTTTGGTTCTGGCACCATTTGGGTTACTCTCCGACCAACCAAGCTCCTCCATGAATGCAAATCGGCCCTCACACGCCACCAAGTTAGCTGGATTAGCACCCAACATAACTCCCACCTACGTGTTTCACTATCACAAGCCATCTTGGAATCCAATGAAAACTCGGTGGCTTTTGAGGTTTAATTTGGGTAGGATTTCAGATTTCATTTGATATTCAATGCATCGACCACACTACCTAGACCTCTAAACCAAAACATCTATGAAGTCCAATTTTTTTGAACTTTGGCCCCCTTGAATTATTTAAGTGACTTGCCCCTTACTTAGTGTCCTTTGGAGCTCTCCGTTTCAGAGATTTTCCACTCACCATTTTAGGAATTTCAACCACCAAGTTCTAAAGTGGACCTCCAAACCACTTCACTTGTTGACCTTTTCGTTGATGTTGAAATCTGAAAATGGCTAAGTGCGGATCTCACAACATCACTCTCCAACCCGATGATTGATTTGACCCCTGAATCCTTGAATTTTTTATTTATGTGATTTTTGGGTTTTTCCCACCGAAATCACTTTTTCCTCGTTGAGTCTCCAAACTCGAACTTCCTTTAAGTCCAAAAAACCATGCTTTGGAATTCATAAAATTTTGGACTTTGGTCTTTTCTCCCATTTCCTCATGAGCTCAAATATCAAGCTATTTCCTAAATCTTTGATCATTATGACTTGGTGACCTCCATAGCCCCCGAACTCATTTCCTTCCTACCAAGCTAAGCTCGGCCTTGATGAGCTTGCTTTTCTCCTTTGATTTAAAACTTTCCTTCGATGACCTCAGACTCTGCCCCATGGCCGTGTGACTTTCCAACTTCCTCGCTTGTCATTGCGAGCCAACCCTTATGTGGGCCTTGACATTTTCCTTGAGAAGATTATTCCCATGGAGCATGCACTTGACTAACACGCCTAATGAGCGTAACTCCAAACCGAGATCCTCTATTCCTACAAGTGGATTCTCCTAATTCATGGTTGTAGTTACCTAATACATGCATCACTCGATCCTTATGAGCCCAATGGTGATCTCGTGCTTTCGATCCCATCTTATTATCTTCCATGACACTTAAACCATTCACTGAGATACACACCTTCCTTCCAACCATGTGGCCACCTCATCCTCCTACATGATCTCGTGCAAACACCCCCGATGCGCTCATCCTAGCTCATTGCGATGAGTTCTTGCAAACCTAAATCCCCATTATTCCCGAGCTATCTCAAAGATGCAAAAACACGACCATCTCCCCATCACTTTGCTAATGCAAATGATCTCTCCCAATCTTTGTGAAAACCTTGGCTCTCCATGTGGTGCCAAGAGCTCTTTGATCCCTCTAAAGGGCTCGATTGACCACAAGTTGTAACTCCACTCACCGATTAGCTCCTCGAGCTACTAGGAGATCCCTCCTTCAACTCATCCCTGCTATGCATGACTCAAAATCACCAAGCTAATTTTAGAATCTCTGCATGAGATAATTTTTAGCTCGGTGGCCTCCTATAAGCCTATTATGTAAATTTTGGCCATTTAACCCTCAATTTGGGAAAGATTATAATTTCTTGATATCGGGGACCTCATAGGGACTACATGCAAATTATTTTAAATCTTGTTATGTTTTCCTACCAATTTTTCACATTTAGGCTAGGTATAGGCCCAAAGAGCCCGCATTTCCTAATTTTTAAGTTGATCCTTAAGGGTCAAAACCTAGAATAGGAAAAAACCCTCTTATGATCCCAACACTTCTAAAGTCATTGAAACTACTCCTCAAACCTTACAAACTACTTGTTAACCCAAGTTCAATCCTAGGTGCCCTATTCACTATCTCGAATCCTATCACACCCTATTGTCCATTTTACCCAGGGGAAAAATTTGTAACAATACTATAATTTTGAACACAAAGAAAAAAATATTTCATTGATTAAAAATGAACGAGTGATGATTGGTACTTTCCTTTCTCAAACACACTCTAGTAATGTAGTCACCAATAATATTTACAATCCCGACAATTTTTGACTATAAATCTCAATAGATTGGATAACTTTAATGTTGGGGAGAAGTGTTACTACAATAAGTGGAATAGAGACAAGAAACTTGTGGCTATTGTTAATGCAGAGAAAGTCTTGGACATGGTAAGTTAGGATATTTTTAGAGATACTAGATTATTATATATATTGTCATCATTTATCGTGCTCTAAATTCTAATTGTGAGATTTTTAATTGTAGTCAAAATACAAGAATTTTAAAATGGAGGTGTAGGTGTTAGATGAGCACCTAAAAAAGTGTGAGAGAGAGGGAGTGTCTGTGGGGAAATTGATTTTAAGGAAAACTTGTTCGATTAAAAACGTAGAATAATAATTTATGGAGGACTATAAAGGAGAGTGCACTAGACCCGGATATTCTTTTTGAATAAAAAAACTAAAGACGATCCTTCTCTCCTTTCTATAGGATATGTAGCTAGCGAAGATAGACGAAATTTAAAAAATATTAATACAACTGGAAAATAATTAGTAGAGTTTGGTGTAATAAAATATAGTTCAAATTTTGTCGATGTTATTGAATCTGTTGAAGGAAAAGGGTCCAAAGGAAATTGAATTAAAACTATTCATGTAAATTATTGTATTTTAAAAATGAAATTTGAAAATATTATCTTTATGTGTAATTGTGAATCTTTTTATTTCTCTCATTCCTATTGTCAAATGAAAACTTTATCTTTTTTTCAAGCTTGTATAATTGATTAATAGTTTACAACAATTATGGAATCTAGATTTACATTATTTAATTTAGTTTCAAAAATGTATGCACTCAATATTTAAAACTTGTATGTGCATGTTGTTATCTAATCTTGATAGTCGATTCATCATGTAAATATTATCTCCAATAATTATGATGGGATATATAATGTTATTTTTTATTAATCCTAATAATCATGACGGGATATACAGATTATAATATCTATACGAACACGTGTTCCTATTGAATTGAAAGTGATAAATAACATATTGACCATAATTTCCTAGTAATGAACTTTAATTTGATTACATCATCTAGTTTGCAGATTGCAAAACTATCTATAATTTTTTATTTCAAAAAATTATAAAAACATGGAATCAATTTTAAAATTTCCAAACATTATTTATGTAATATATGTAAATGAAAAAATATATTTAGTCACAATATATATTTAAGGAAATGAATACTTTTAATTTTCTTGTAGCTGAAACAACCCTATCCTTAATGGTCCTTCATCACTTATTTTATCAATCACAATTTCAAGTCTAGTGAGTCCAAGTCAGTTTCACCATTATTAGAGACTTCATTGTTTTCTATATGATTAAAAACTCTACGTCGTGCAAGGGATGTCCATGTATCTAGTTCTCTTTCATATGGAAATGTGTCCACTCCATATCTTGAAACATAGAGTCTCAAACAAGTTTCCAAATTCATGTCCAATTTGTTACAAAGGTTTGATTTCACAAATGTAAGTGCACTAAATACCCTTTCACCTTTGAAAGACCCAATAATCATTTCTATATGAGTTTAGATAGTGTGAACTATTCACTTATACTTTCTCTCAAAATGATAAACTGATACAACATTTTCCACAATAGTGTGATATCTCCCATTTATTTGGTTCAACAAGAGTCCAATATTGATCACTCATTGCATATGAAAAATATTGTGACTGTTATATGTGTAATATTATGTCCAATATACTACTCAATTCCACTCCATCAAAATCATAAGATTTGCAAAACTACTCCATAAGTGCATTCATGGATTTCCCAAAGTTTGTATCTCTTTCTTATTCACCCATCATGGGATTCCAAATATTGGGATTTATAACTCCCATGGCCTTAATAAGATCAATATTTTTAGAATGATCTATGATATATGAAGATAATTTTTCAGATATCTTCATCAATATTTTCCTTGTATAATAAATTGTGACATAAAAAATAACACTTATGACTATCACTTACTCAATTTGATAACCTACTACATAAGGATAAATGTGGAAAGTGTGCATTATAATATTTTACCCATCTACCGAGATACAAATATTACCATTGATATTAAACTTCAAATAGTTGTTCATATCTTTTGTATGTGTAAAAATTTCCATCTACTTAAAATTGGCTTTTGAAACTAGTCATGTGTGGAATATAAATATTTAAAATCATAAAAAATATTCCTTAATTTTATAAAATCAACAATGTATTTTTATCTTTCCTGAGCATGTTTCACCAAGCTATTTATTTCCTTCAAAATTGGAAAAATGCCACATAGAGTTAATAATTTTTCCAAATCTACCAAGTCATAAAATAGATATTTGTCCTTGTCAACTTCTCTATGATTCTTGAACATGTACCATGTTAATGACCTATATTCCTAAACAATCCTGCAAAATGGATCATACAATGATATTTATGTTGTGTCAACATCTTTTAGAAATTTTAACCATTTTTATTCCAACATAAAATATCTGAAACTCCAGAAATATTTTAGGGATTCTTGACATATATGAATACAAGTCTCATATAATATCCTCCACTTTAGCAACATTTTCAAACTTACTTTTAATCTTGTAAGGAAGATTCATTCTTTGTGCAATGCGGTGAATACGTATCTTCTACAAAACTACGGTTGTTTGAAGGTGAATATAAATACTAATTTTGTGACCTTTAATGATATCTCCACCATCAGCTCCAACATAAATCACATTTTCATAGATTGAATGATCATCCATGCTAGCTATTTTCTTCAAAAAAATTATAACAATTTTGCAGAGGTTCTCAAAATTGCAGTTGTTTGTGATTTTATGCATAGCTAGTAGATGATTTTACCTGACATGGTTATTGAAACTAAAAGTGTATACATGTATACATACAAGGATTTATTATCTACTATTTTGACAACATTAATCGACAATGTAATAAAATTCTATTTTTTTACCTTCTATCTCAAATTAGTGAGTTCAATTTCTACCCTACACTTTGTCATTTCCCATGCATCGGTATCTGACAAGTGTGTTGTTGGAATGTATGGAAACCCATTAGATTGTAAGAATATATTATAATCAACGAGATATAAAGTTGCTATTCCCTTTTTTAAAATGTACAATATTGTTATGAATTTTTTAAGTTTTGCTTATAGGCTTTCATCACTAGCTTTTGCAAATTTATCCTTTAGAGTTCTAACTTTCTCAACTAGGCCTTAAAGATGTTTATGATGATTGTCATATTCTACTGCATATCTCATATGTATATAATCTTCCTCATTTTTTATCTAGTTGTTCTTCTAATTGTTTTATCATCTTGCTTTTAAGTATCATATATTTTCCAACAATGCTTCTTTATTGTTTCCAACTTAAATTACATTTTGTGGTCTCTTCCTAGTTTCCAACTACATATAATACATATACATTCTATAGGAGTATCTCGTTACTACGCACGAGGCAAAATACAATCCAGTTTGAGAGAGAAAAAATTATGAAATAATTTTTTTTTATTAGGTTCAAAGTTATAAGAGGACAGTTTGCAGTGTATTGAGATGTTTATCGATCTATTAAGATCGCCTCAAATTTCAAATACAATACTACATCTTCGTTTCTTTCCTCAACAAGGTTCTAAAGTTTTTATTTAAGAAACTTCATTAGCTTGCCAAACATAACTATTAATCCCTAAAATGAAATATTTAAAGACTCTTAAATTAATTTTTTAAAAATTTAATAATACAAGACCCAAAATTTGTAGTTCAATACATATAAAATAATTAATTACTTGCTAGAAGGGTCAAGTGTGCACAATTGCTAGTTCTCCCCCTTTTATTTCTTTTTTCATTCCACAAAAGAATAACTCCATCACTTAAGTGATGTAGGGTGCATCCTCCACCCTTGGATCTAAATTTTCCCAACCCTTAGATTTAGGCTTGGCAAGGAAACCCTAGAAATCTCTATAGATTGCCATATATTTTATCTCTTTTTATTTATTTTCCTTTCTACACCCAAAACTCTCATTTCTTTTGCTCTTTACTTGCAGGTTAAGGGAGAAAGGAGAAGAAGGCCAATCTATGGAGGCCATTACAGCCATGGGAGCTTTACTCAATCAATTTTCGGCTCGGAGCTTTAATGGATGAGTTTTTTTGTATAGATCTGCTCTGGTTTTGGGTTGTTTGGGTTACCCAAACCCCAAGGCGCGCGGGTTCGTGTATATATATATATATATATATATGTATTATGATTATGTATGTATGTATGTATGTATGTATGTATGTATGTATGTATGTATGTATGTATGTATGTATGTATGTATGTATATGGAAAAATGTAATAGTCGTTAAAAGGCCGTGGAAAGGGCGGATTACACAGTCATGACATGACGCTACAGGTAATGGCAGCGTTTTTTTGTATAATAATACATTTATTTGCTGTTGTGTATACATTATAAATGGGGGTGGGCTACCGACCCCACCCCCACCCCATATGGTATATGGGTGGGGGTGGGCTCTCGCGCCTAACCATTGATTGCAAAATATAGCCGACTGCTTTTTTGATTTAACATTATTTCTTTTATTTTAAATATATATATATATATATATATAGAGAGAGAGAGAGAGAGAGAGAGAGACACACACACACACACACACGTGTGTGTATGGCAACAACAAAATTTGTTTTTTTTTCTTTCTTAGAAAATACATAAAAGAAATTTACAAATTTATTAAGATTAATATATTTTAATAATAACTTCTCTCATCATTATTAAAATATTTTCATTATTGAGAGTATTAAATATTACTATTTTTATCAAAATAATAATAAACATAGAAGGAAATATTGACAAGTTATAAATTTTCTTTAACCCTCTTTTCTCTTACGATTTGATAATTATTGCATATAAGGTAAAACAAGTAAATTTCATTTCTTTAACCAATGTTGAAGTAATTTGCAATAGGTCTCAAACAAGAAGTACTTACTACAATTTAGTATTTAGACTACTTTGTTGTCCAAGTTAAAATGATTGTTTTTAAGTTTCTTTCTTCAACAAGAAGGAATCTAACTTTTACTACACATACCATTTGATTAATACAATGAAATATAACTAACATTTCACAAGAAGGTATTTACAACAAACTTCCCCAATAGTATATTCACAAGATTATCACAAGCCCTTTTTTTTTGTACATATCATTTCTTTATTTCCTTACAATCTTTTCAATAATGTAAACACCTTCAAGTAAAATTTACATTCAACCATGTGAATTTTGGTGCAAATATATATTACAATGTCTTTTTTAAAAATGAAAACACAAGGTGATTTCCTTTCACATACAAATTTACAACAAAATAATATATATAAAGGAAATGGAAAAAGTCTTCACAAGCTCCAAGGTGTTCTTCATCCAAGCTCTAAGTTCCAAGTAGCTCAAATCACAACCAAGATAGGGGGAGAGGCAACACTCTCCTCCCAACAAAAACTCAATGGAGAAGAGAAGCAATCTCCTCCATTGACCCCAAGCCCCAAACACAACACAATGAAAGGGTGGTCTCCAACTCAAGGCAACAACACTTGCTTCCACAATACAAATTTCTTCACAACATTCAAGACTAAAAAAAAAGAAACAAAAAAAAACACAAACAACACAAAACATTCCACAACAAAGCTTTTATCCAAGCCAACAAGAGAAGGAACTATGGGAAAATTTTCCTTATGCCTCCCCATTGAAATGAGATGCCCATCCAAACCCTCCACAATAAAACTCAAGCCCCTATGACTCTTATGCCTCCCTCAAGTACCCCTTTTTCCTCCCAAACTCTTATACCTCCCTCCTCTTATGGCTCCCTCAAGGACAAGGTAAGAATGTGAACATTCTTACCTAAGATGGGCATCCCTCTCAAACTCCCTCCATAATTCCTATTCTACTCTTATGCCTCCTCATGAGTTTTCCCATAGACCTCTCCTACACTACACCTTAAGCATTCTATCCATTTTTCCACAACACACAAAAGTAAGTATACATTTTCTACTAATTTAAGCATACAACAACAATAAGAAAGCAAAAGGGAGAAGGTTTCCTACCTCTCTATTGGAGAAGCCTAAACCAAGAAGCTTTGTCCAAGCTGCCTCCAAAACAATCCAAGCATGCAAGTCCAAGCTCCTTTTTTTCTCTCTCCAAATTCTTTCCTCTCCAAAAGAAAATAATAAAAACTCTTCAACAAAAAACCTCCAACCCCTCAACAAGAGAGGAAATTTCAATAAATAGACAAAAGGGAAGGGTGAGGATGATGTGGCTCCATGTAGGATGCCACATCTCACATCCTCAAGACCACCTCCCTTAGTCAACTCAACTCCCAAAACACAATAAATGGGTGGTTGGGTTGAATGACATCTCTTTTCCACACTCCATCCCTTCCCATGTGCCTTAAGGAACAATTAAATGCAAATGGAAGAAAAGTGCACTCCAAAGTCACATTTCCCTTCCCAAAACAATAAATAATCCCCTTTTTGGCTTCCCAACCCATAGATATGGTTGGTAAGGGTTTTGAAGTGTGGGACAAGTTTAACTTGTCCCACAAGTCCCCCAAAATTGCCCTCAATCTCAAATTCGAGATTCAAATAACTTGTCAACACTCAAAACAAGAATTCAAAACAAGAAAAACACAAGGCTCAAGGAGCCAACCATCAAAATTAATTACACCCACTAGACTTCCCTCCAAAACATAAAAATTAAAACAAGATGTTAAATTAATCTAAACATACTTAGCAAAAGTAATTTAAAAAGGAGACATCACAAATGAAATCACCTACTAAAATAAATTAAAACAAGTAATTAAAATTCTTAACCCTTGACATTAGAAAATTTCCCCCTCATGGAATTTTTTTCTTAACAACATAAAAAAAAGAAAACAAAAGTAACACAATACTATTCACTAGTTGCCTTGATGACCAAATGTTGAACCACCCGACATCTTGTTGTGTTTGGTTCCCAATCCCCTTTAGGTTGTGATCATGTTGTGTTTCTACAAAATACCTCCTTCACCTTGCGGCCATGTCAAAATGTCCAAAATAACCATATGCATGAAATTTATTAACATCTATACGTAATTCAATTATCCATTATTTCAAGGTTTAAATCACAACTTAATTATGCATTCCATCATTATCCAAAGTTACAAGTAATGTAAATTCAACAACTACATTCTACTTATCAAAGAAATCCAATCACATGTAATATATCCATATAAAAATAATATCGATCATAGTCTATCCATGAATGTAGATCATACTAAAAACATAATCCAATCATAACCCAAATGCATCTACTCACAAAACATCATGCTAATCAACGTAAGTATAAGTCATGTCCATATCCAAAAGTTTGCATAACTCAAAATGATAATCAACTAAGTGTCATAGGAAGTGGGCATTACAAGATATCAATATTGATTTCTAGCTCGACAAGTTCAATGAATGGATATTTGGTTGACCATTCAAATTTATAAGTCATTCCTATAGTCTACTTCCAACTTTTAAATTTATGATGTGTGTTTCTAGATTGTTTATCATAAATTTGAGTTTTATGGAAAATGGGATTATCATTATTATTAATTTGAATTGAATTACTATATTGATTTGGAATTTCATTCATAGTAAGGTCATTTCTAGGATTTTCTACATTTGAAATAAATTTGTTTTCTTATAGTATCCCTAAGTAAATCAAAAATAAAGTAACATGAACATAATAACAATCAAGATTACTTCTTACCATTGGGGTTCTTGTTGAATGACCAAATATTTTGAAATTTCCATGTCACATTTTCTTTTCCTTGACTTGTTTTCTCATTTGTAACAGGGTCCATCATATGGGTAATTTTGAAGTCTTAACATGCGACAAAAATATAGAAGTTTGAAATAAGATCTATAAAAAATAAATGTAAGACTCAATATATAATGATCATGTTACAAAACGACAACACAACATAATGCTACTGTATGATAACACAAAATAACAATTTTGAATGAAAACTCAAATGAATATTTTTGAACAAGAATAAAAATTTGTCCAAACGAAAAATGAAAAATAATGTTACAGATAGCAACAAAAATTATTGTTACTGTCTCGTAACATGTTATTGTTATTTTTCGACATTACACAATCACCTTGCCTTACAAGAATAAAAATTAATATTGTGGTTTGGTGACTTTACAAAAACATTGAGAGACAAACAATTCACTTTTTCACTTACCTCTTTTTCTTATTCCTTCAGTTTTTTGGCTTATGCTTTTTAGTTTTTTCACAGGAGTATTGATGAATTTTGAAAGTAAATTTAATAACTATATTATCATGAATTATTCATATATATTATAGTATATTATAACATGAAGGTGAATATATTAACATTAGCCAACCCTTAATGGATACAAGAAGATGAAATTATATTCAAATTTATTTAGGAGCCGTAATTTTTGGTAACACACTACCATCACAAACAGTAAAAAAATTATCCAAATTCTAAATTTAAAATTCCTAATAATTTCCTATTCATGAATATTTTCCACTAAAATAAACCCTTGTTTCTACACTAGTTATAGTAGGCTCAAGGGACATAGAGAAAATGCACGACTTCAAAAATCCAAGAGATAAGGGTGTAAAATATGCGATAAAGGCATGTAACCCACCCTCCCTAATTACAATACAATCCAAACTCCATTAAGACCATCATTTTCCTACCCATATATGTTTTTCTATAGATGAACCTCTTTGTCTATAAATTCATTCATTTCACTTGCAAAATGATTCCTTCCTTGCCTCAAACCATCCATTCCTTATACATTCCATACCATACACATTATAACATGTTCCATATATCTATATAGTTCACATGAACAATCTAACATTTTTATCTCATAATACTTTACGGGTAAATTGAATCATAGTCTGAACAAACATTGTCTAGTCACAAACTAACTTATAAAACACCATCATAGCCATTATAGTTGGAAAAACTAATAAAAATTTAATGAATACTTTGAATCCATTTAGTATACCACCTGCAAGCCCACCCACATAAAACAAAAGAACAAACCTATCCCTCTATATCTCTCTTGAACTTCCATGAATACCTTAAGGTGGGGTGAGAAGTATATAACCCTAATAGATATAACTTTCCTACATCCTATACATATATGTAGAAGCCAAAAACAATCCCTTCTAAATTCATATCACCATATATAGAATCATAAATATTAGGTCATTGCATATGGATCAATAATATATATGATATTAATTGTTACTAAGTTACACGTCTGATACAACATCTATACATTGAATGCCTCTCCCCCTAGGATTAAAAATATTGCCAAAATTCTATATTAGTGGTAGGGATCCCCTCTATAATAATTTGGTTCGTAAACCATTATTTTTAAATCATAAGGGATCTATATATCTAGGTTAGGATGTTAATCTCATGCTAATTACATTCTCCACCCTCTTTGTATATCACTAGATTTTTTCTCATTCTCATCCCCCGACTAATAAAGGAATTGAAGTGAAAGGAGCATAAGGGAAGAAAATAATATTTATTCTCCTTTGGCTATATATATTTATCAAGTTGATCTCCATACATAAATAATGTAATCCATTGACCCAAAATATAGATAGTGGTCAACCCAACTATATAGAGTCTTATAAGAACCTATCTAGTGGGGATTTCTATCTTTAGATCTATCTTAGCTATATATGGCTATAATTATCCCATCCAACCCATTTCACATGACAATAACTACAAGAAAGAGCGGGAGATAATAGTTTATAGATTAACCCATAAATATATAGGGTGTCTGACATATCATTTTCTTGATTATGCCAAACTTTGAAATGTAGATAATTGTATCTCAAATCTTGATGGGATTTGTAGAATAGATATGTGTGGCTCCTTTCACCTATTTTATTATCTCGATACTTCCGTATCTATAATATATTTCTTGAAATGAACCTTAAATAGATAGATAAGTGGGATTTCAAAAATACAAATAAATATATTTAACCCTTCCTCTCATCATCGTCATTTGGATATAGGGGACATGAACCAACTATAAAGATGGGGCCTACATAGAATCCTATGCACTATATGATTTTTAGGGGTCAAGTGATTAAATTTTATAAATGTCGAGGGTGGTGAAAATGTGTAAAAAAATTCCATCTTATTATCGTTACACCCATGTCTAATATAAAAACAAATAAATTGGGATGCCAAAAGGTAATTTAACGTTCTTTTCTATAATTTTGATAGTGACGATAGGAAATAAGAAAGTGGTAATGGAATAGAGAGGAAAACTATAATGAATGAAAAGCAAAGGATATCGAAAGGGAGAGTAAATAGTTAAATTAATATCATAATAAAATAGGAGTATGGAGAAAACATATCATAAAGGACAACATAGAAAAAAAAGGAACTAAAAATGTTGGCATGTGGTCCTATTAGGTGTTTTGATTGATGAAAAACAAGATTATTTATAAATTGAATTTTATATGATGGTGTTATAATGGTTTACTTGATTCTAAAATACTAGTTCGATGAATTTGAAGCTGATATAGTAGGATTCATCGAGGATAGCTTGCTTTTCCAAGCATATACATGTGCCTAGGTAATGTGACGTGAAAGTATGAGCTTCTTGGATTCTTGGGAAGCATGTTGACATGATGGATAACATATTTTGAGGGTTATCGGGAACTCAAAGTGGTGGCATGGTGTAGGTATAGGTGGTTCACTTTGTTTCAGGTGCTCATTGGGATCAAGTATAACAACCTAGATGTGTGTTAGAGTGGTTTAGAGCTACATGAACTGATGGAAGCATGAATTCATTTTTATCATGATACATGATGTATGTTTGGGTAATTTTTGTAGGTTTATTTTTAGTTATTTTACTATTTTAGTTGACACTAGCTTCTACAAAGTGGGAATCCCAAAGGTGAAGCTATGCAAAAGAGATAGAATATAGAGATTGAGGTATTGAATTGACATTATGGTAATTGGAGATGATATAATGATGAGTATTTATTATTTAAAAAATATTTAGGTACCCATGATGTGTATTTTGTCATATATGATTGATTTTGTGAGATAGGGTCAAAATCAAGTGTATTTCAAGCTCAAAGTTCAACTTCAGATGCTCATTTTGAATAGTGTTATTGGCATGGAACCTTTTCAATTTAAATGATTATTTTAAGGTGAGTTTATAAGGTTTCAAAAAAATAATCATGTCAGTTGATCATCAATTTTTATGAACGAATGTTAAGAAGGTAAAAAGCTCTAAAACCCTAGTTAAACCCTAGCTAGGTGCGGTTGGAGGAAAGTGAAGTATGGTTACCTAGTTTTGATTGATTAATACAAATTTATTATTTTATGCTGCTGAAGATTCTATTATTTTTCCATAAATTTATGGTTGAGGTAATCGTGATGAGTTGGCCACACCTATAAATAGTAGTTTTTGAAGAAGAAGGTTTTAGGAAAAGGTTTTCCAAATGTGTAGCATGTAAAATTTTTGTTGCATGATTTTCTGGAGTTTTTATTGATGTTTATCAATTTTAAATGCAATATTATGCATGTAACTTGTGATTTTAGGTCCAAACAGGTTACTTGTCAAAGGGTAGTTTCGGGATTTCAAATAGTAGGATTCAATAAAATGGTTATAACTTGAGCTAAAGGTGGAGTTTTGAAGTTATTAAAGTTGTTTTGGAAATAGTATTCATATATATTTTTAGTGATATGATTTCTTCCTCATGATGAAATCGTTTTAAGGGTTTCTAGAGCATTCTTTGACATGAATATTTTTGGCGTTCTAGACAACATGTGTTTTGGTTCAAGTTTGAGGTTTTATGAAGCATGATATGGATTTGGTGATGCTTCTTATTATAGTTAAATTGCACAAAGATTTATTTGAATCCAATTAATCCATTTGGAGGTCTTGAATATAAGTAGAAATGATTTTATGAGCTAATCTTTGGAAACATCTTTTTCGGAAGGTTGTTTTGGTGAAGGAAAAAGTAGATATGGTTTTAAGTGGTGGATTTTTAAAGGATTATAACTTCAATATAAGTGTTATATAGGTTCTTCCATTTCCATAAATTTTTTACATTTCAAGTTTTTCACATGTTTTTGTGATTTGATTATTAAATGAAGATTCTAGGGTGTCAAGGGTGTAGGAATCAACTGTTTTGAGAATTGTAAAGGGAACTAGGCCCATTAAATGAAATAATATGATTGGTTAACAAAAATTAAGAATATGGTTGATGTTTAAATTATGTATTACTCAGTTTTTATGAATATGGGAGCTTTGATAAGAATGGTTTTTAAATGAGGAGAATTTTGGCATCCCAATGCATGTGTTTTGGTGATTTTATGTAGATGAACAATGTGTTTCTACGCTATGCCGACCTACTTGGGTAACTTGTAGTTATTGTGGAAAATTTATGGGATTTTTATTCATAAAAAGGTTTAATTTTTGATGAGTTACTTACCTCCTTTGGGTGGGAATAAATAAAAACATATGTAAGTGCTTGTTTGGTTCATTTTTGAACTAGTGCTCTTGGAGGGAAGAAGTATGACCTAGAGGATTTTTTTTTCCAAATATGAGAGCATGATTTGAATGATGAGTAATATCATGAAATGTTGAGGAATATTAGAGAGCATGTGTACATGTGATTAGAGATTTGAGAAGTAAAGAAGGAGAAAGAATATGAGAGATTGAAGACCTAATGTGTGAGCTAGGGTTTGTGATCTCCATCAGTTTTGGCAGAAAAATTATCACATATTAGATATATTAAAGTGGCTCATTTTTTTCTTTGTCATATTTAGGGGATTTTCTCCTCCTTATAAAGTGGGTGCTTCACTAAATTAGGGGTGGGTGCTCTTTTAAGGTTGGTGCTCTACTAAACTAGGGGTTGGTGCTCCTTGTGAATTTCATGCTTCATAAATGACTTTGATTTCAGTATTATAAGAATATTTTAAGTAGTTTTTATTCCCCATGAGGGTTTCCCACTTAATTATGGAGTCTTGCGTGCTCTCTTACTCTCGCTTTTTCTTCTAGTTGTTTATATGCTTAAGTAAACACACATATGGTACATGGTTGAATGAATGGTTATATGAATGATAACATATGATGAATGGTAAATGAAATAAAAAAATTTAAGGACTGATTGAAATTACCCTATAATTCCCTTGTGCTTTAAACAATTGTTATCGAGCAGGTCCTTGTGAAGAAAGTTTAGAAACATGAAGGAGATACTTTGAAGCATAAGAAATGGGTAATTATTTAGATATTGAGGCCATATTGAGAAAAAGGAATGAAATAGCTCAATCATGTATTGAGGAATTGTTATCCATTTTTCCTAGTGGGAAAAAAATGAAAAATAAGGTGTGACATGACATAGGCAATGAATAGGGCACCTAGGGGTGAACTTGAATTAGTGGGTAGTTTTTGAGGTTTCAATAGAAGTTTTAGTGACTTTGGGAGTGTTGGGATCATAAGAGGTTTTTTTCCTCTTATGGGTTTTTACTCTTAAGGATCAACTTAAAAATGAGGAAATGTGGGCCCCGTGGACCCATACCCAACAAAAATGAGAAAATTTTGAAGGAAAACATAACGATCCTTATAAAATTTTTCATGCAGTCTCTATGAGGTCTCAAAGATGAAGAATTAAAAAAAAATCCAAAATTGAGGGTTGAAGGGAAAAAAATTGCAAAATAGGCTTATGAGAGGCCAAAAATTAAAAGTAGCTTGTTGAGATGCTCAGTGAGCATCTCGGTGAGTTAAATTCATGCATAGGAGGGACGAGTCAAAGGAGGGATTGCCAAGTAGATCGATGATCCGAGTTACTAATAGTGGTCGGTAGAGTCTTTTGGAGGGATAGGTGAGATCTTGGCATCGAATTGAGAGCTGATGTTTTTGCAAAGTTTGGACGATCTTGTTTGCTTTGGAAAATTGATGGGGAGATGGCCGAGTTTGGTGTACACTAAGATAGCTTGGGCGTAATGGTGAGTTGGGTTAGAAAGAACTCATCAAGCGAGCTAGGACAAGCGCATGAGGGCATTTGCATGAGCTTATGTTGTAGGATGAGGTTGGCCATTCGGTTGGAAGGTAAGTTCATATATCGGTGAATGGTTTAAGGGACGCGATAGATAGTAAGATACGTTTGGAAATCACGGGCTTTACATTTAGCTCATAAGGTGCATGGAATTGAAGAGTGAGTGGAGCTAAGGCTCAAGTGATGTGCATAATATGTACCTTTGGCCAGGATTTAGGAGAAACGACACACAGGAATAGAGGATCTTGATTTGGAGGTTGGATTATTGTACAAGACATTCAAGTACATGCTCTATGGGAATAGTCAACTCAAGAAAAATTTCAAGGCCCACATAAGGGTTTTCTCATAATGGCAAGCAAGGCAGTCGGCAAGTCAAAGGGCCATTGGGCCCAATCCGAGTTCATCGAAGGCAAGTCTGGAACCAAAAGGAACAATGAAATCTTGGCAGGGCCAAGCTTAGATTAGTGGGAAATAAATGAGTGAAGGGGATATGGATGTCTCTGAGTCACAATGATCAAAGGTCACTAAAACATCTCAAGACTTGTGCTCACAAGGAAATGGGCGTACAGTCTAAAGTTTAAATTTTAAAACTTCAAAGGCATGATTTTTTAGACTTTGGGGAAGTTCGAGTTCAAGACTCGATGAGAAAAAATATATTTCGGAGGGAAAAATATTGAAACCCCAAAATCCAAAATTTAGTGTTTTCGGGCTCAACTGGGTCTTCAGGTTAGAGGGTGACGTGGTGAGATTCTCACCAGGATATTTTCAGAGGTCAATGTCAAGGAAAAGGTCAACATGTGGGTTGTTCATGAGTTCCACTTCGTAACTTTGTGGTTGAAATCCCAGAAAAGGTGACTGGCATATCTCTGAAATAGAGAGATTCGAAGGTTTGAAAGTTAGGGGTGAGCGAGTTCAAGAATTAGAGGCGAGCCAAATTTTTAAAATTTTAGGCTTTAGAGATGTATGGGTTTAGAAGTCTATGTAGTGTGGTTAATGGCAGAAGAACTCCACAATCCCACTAAAATAAAACTCTAAAATCACTCTCAGTTTACATTGGAATGCAAGATGCATCGTGATAGCGGAAAGTATAGGTGGGAGTTGTGTTTGGCACCAAGCCATGCCAGCTTGGTGGCGTGTCACGGATGAGTTGCATTCATGGAGGAGCTTGGTTGGTGGGAGAGTAACCCAAATGGTTTCCCGAGCCAAAAAATTTAATATTTTTAGCATCCCTTGGCAAAATTTTATGAAATTATACTTGATGGAAAGGTATTTCAAATCACTACAGTATGGGATGGACTATGGTAAAAAATTAATGGTTTATATAGGAGAAAAATCATGATGAATTTGCAGGAGCTAGAAGCTATACCTAGGTGTAATAAGAACCTATTTCTTCTTGCACAAGGTTGTGTCATTAATCAAGCATGGATTTTGCAGATCTTCCACACTCATTGCAAGATAAACAATGATTTTTGTGGGTAATGGAGGAAATTTCATATTTCTTTTCTCTCTCTCCTCTCTTAAAAATCTCTTCGATAAAGTGTAAGGAGGGACTCAATTAAAAAGGTTAGATACTTTAAAATTTACCCTCCCTTCTTTCTTGTCAAGAGAAATATGTGGAGCTTAAAGCCCCCCCTTTGAGCACTGTAATGAAAAAATTTCATGTTGTTTTCCCATATTGTGATGTATTGTATCAAATTATTGGAGCAAAAATCCAAATCGGTGAATGTTTTCAACTGTCCTTTGTGTTTTATTGCATCTTATGTGATCTTTTATTACGAGCTTAGAGGTTCTTGTGAATTATTATTATTTTCATTGCAAGGTATCAATGTTGTTGTGTTTATCGGAAAGTGTTTTTTTAGCGGTGTTTGGATCTATGGTTCTTTACCACCCTCCCCAATTTTCTTGTTTTCATTCTCATGCAAAGGCACGTTGTTCCACTTCGTAACGCTCACTACACCACCTTCCCTTAGAGTAGATTTCATTTTCATGCAATACTTCTATCCTTTTCCCCTTGGAAAATAATTAGAGTAGGGTTATATTAGCAACTCTTTGCACTTTGGAGTAGTTGGCACTAGGTTAGGAAAGGAATTTGACCTTCTTCGAGAGCTATCCCATTTCACAAAGTCCCACACTTTAGGATAACTCCATATTTAACAAATCACAGTGAATTCTGAGTTATTCACTTACAAGCATTCATGGGTTCTATGATTTTTCATAAAAATTTCCTATAAAATTTAGTCCAAGGACATGGAGACAAAGCATGATCAATCTATCAAGGATTTGAAATCCCAATTTGAGAATTTTCAAAATCCCTAAAAGAGAATGAATATTCTTGTTTTAGGTATGAATACAAGTTGAAAGCACTTGAATCAGGTTTTAAGGATGCAACTAGTGAATTTAAGATGTATGAGATATTTGAAAATAGCTCTAAGCCTCTTATTGAGTGTTTAAAAGGACAAAAAGCCAAAAATGAAAAACAATACCTAGGGTTTGGAGGAAAAAATGATGATGAAGCTTGTAAAAGCACTAAACTAGCTGAGAAGGTGTCTTAAAAGGATGGTCTAAGAAGTTATAACTCTATTAGACAACCTAATGCTATGAGGTATGGCTCTATATTCAATGCATATTGTTTTATTTTCCATGATTTTTGTCATAGAGCTAGAGATTGCAAAAAGAGGCCTCCTAGGAGTGATATAGATCTCTTCAAATGTGAGTGTTATTCATTTATTTAGTATGGTCATAGATCCAAGGATTGTTGTTGGAACTTGAGTGTGTTTGAGCCTTTAAGGAAGAAGAATGTTATTTGTTTCAATTGTCAAAAATCTGGTCACATTACAAGATTATTTCAAAACAAAAGGAGTTTTATTGAAAAAAATGATCCTAAGGTCAAGAGAGATGATTCTCAGCTCACCATGTAGAATTTAAATAATTTTAAGGATAGTTCTTGTGCTAACAAGGTTGAAAACAAGGTCATTAAGCCTAAGCCAATTCAAAGAAGTATGTTTGCACTTGTTGAAGAAGAGCACATGTTTTTTAATGGCATTTAAGATCCCATGAAACATAACATAAAGAAGTTAGGCCTATGGGAGACCAAAAAATTAATAAGGTATGGGAAGTGACACTTTCCTTACTTCTTGAGTCCTTACTACTTATAGGTGTCTGGTATACTTGAGTTTTAGTAATGTTGGAAAGAAAGTTTGTCATTCTAAAATGTGTCAAGTGAGTCTTTTCAAGGTCTGTTTGTCATAATATGTGTGTCTCAATCTGATTTTGTTATCATGAGAAGTATATGTCATATTTATTTATACTTGATTTGAGTTAGAATATTATGGCCTTTCATGTGTGTCTCAAGGGGATTTGAGTCCTTAAGAACAAATTCTAGATCCATGGTGTATCAATGTCTTGATTATAAGAATTTATGCTTCTTCTTTCTTTTCATCATAATATTGTCCTATATATTTGATTCTAGGTTGTTAATGAAGGTTTTTACCTTTTGATAATAATCTCAGATCTTTATTAAGCTCATGAGTTGTATGTTGACTCACATATTAAAGTATGTTTCCTCTGTGGATGCCCATGACCCGAGGTCTTCAAATAAATTTATTTCTAAGGTATGTTAATGCAAAGATTGTCTTGTATGTAAATTCTCATCAATATTTAGTGTCCTCAGTCGTGTCAATTCAAGTCAAAAGAATTTTAGGTCAAGTAAAGTATGTGAAGCTCAATACTACATCGCTAATCTTTGTATTATCAAGATGAAGTATATCAGTCAATGTTATCTTAAATTTTAAATTAAACCTTGTCATGATGTTAAGTGTGAATTATTAGTCATGGAGTGAGTCTAAATAATTGTCTCAAGATCAGTTAGAGGTATTCCTTCAATCATTTGATTATGAATATCTAGTCTTTGAGTTTTTTATTTACTCAATGAGAAAAATAGGTTTATGTCCTTGGTTTGGGTATGTTGAGATATCCAAAATTCCTTGTGTACATCATATGAGTTTGAATATTCCATCTCTAGGGTCATGACACTGCAAAGCTATGAAGGAGTAATTCTAACTTTGATAACTCGTGAATAAGGTTGTTAGTTGTCATGAGTCCTTATTGTAAGCTCTGTCATTCTTAGGGTTAAGTGGGTTTGTCTTCTTAAGTTTCTTGATTATGTTGGTCACTATTCTTTGTTTGTATGTCTAGATGATGTTACATACCCATATGGATTACTATGAAGATGGTCTAAACGATGAAGTTGAAGCTAGAAGTTGATTCTCAGGGTCTGTGAGTGTACCTTATCTGAGGTTACAAAGTATGTGCTCGGTCAAGTTTGGGAGAAGCTTCAAGTAAATGATATTGAAGAAATAACATGAGTTGAAGCTAGAGATTTTGTTATCAGTAAAGTTCTATGAAAGTTTTGTCATAGTAAAGATTAAACAATCCTCACTATCATGATCTATGATCTGTATCTTTGCTTCGTGTTCAAGTTTCTTAATAATGTCACTACCATTCATGTAAAAGTAAAGGATTTTTCCAAAATTATATGTTAATTCCATGATTTTGTGTGTCAACGTGTTCCCTATTATACTATTTCAAGAAAAGAAAAGGATGTATGTGTATCATACATAGTGAGAAGATTAATACCATATCTATACATGCTTAGTCATGAATAATTTTTGTCTGTATATGGTGACTAAGTGGTAGTGAGTGCAAGAAAAGTTAATGTTGACATTTGGAAATCCTATGCAATGGAGTAAGGGTTTTATGGTACAAAACCCTAGAAGTCCTCATGACTAATGGAAAAATTTGTAAAAACATCTAAGAAGAGAAATGAAACAAAATTGTGTGTTAAGGTGTGCAAGTTGGGTGGAAAAATATATAGGAGGAAAAATAGAATCTATTCTTGCTAATGACAGGTGTATAAACTATCTAAGTTATCAAGTTTGTACCATATCTGACATGTTACACATCTATAGATCATATCGAGTCAGGGGAACAAGTGCTACAAATTTATTTCTCATTTAAGTAAGTTTTCTATACTTGAAGTAATGTTGGTGGAATCAAGGTTAGTATGAAAATTTTAAATGCAAGATAAGCCTAATGCATGGACTAGAGGTTGGAAGTGAGTTGTTAGAGGTCTCAGATCACATTTTTTAATGTGAATGGTATTCATGAAAGTTAAAAATGATTATTTCACCTTGAATATGCTCGGTATGCTCCAAATAAGGTAACATACCATGTGAACAAGTTAATTCTTAAGGCCTGAGATGATTTTGAGAAACTAGTGAAGTTATCTTCAACAAATGTGTTGTTACCGGACTATTATTCTCAAGAAAAAGTATAAATGTGTTTTTGAATCTATGATTCTCTTGCTCCATGAAACCTATGAAAGTGAGGTATGTGAAGCATAATGCAAGGATCAAAATTCCAAACAAAGCTCAAAATGGTGTTAACAATGTGTCTTCATCTATTGTGGATGTACAATGAAAATTTCATGTGGTCATGATTGTAAATGTCCATGTCACATTATTCTTCACACCTAGGGTTTGTATCTATGATATGTGAAAATTCATGTGAGTCAAATTTTCCTTTCATGAAAAAATCTAGGATGCCAAGTATGTATAATGGTTTTCTTATGTCTAATATGGTGTGTTGAGCCTTGTGTACTGTTAGAAGTATGTTTGTGAGTGTATGGTAAGATCGTAAGCATTTCAAGTCTGATCTATGTATAAAACAATTAATTCTCTATGTTTTTATATGAAATTTATTTTTACTCTCATGAGAAAAATGGCAAGCTAAAAGGTACCTATGTCAAGAAGAAAGGTATAGGAAGTTAAAATTACATGAAGGTTGTGTCTTGTGCTACCTACAGATCGAGTCGATAAAGAAGATTATATACATCCAAGAGAATAAAGATGTTAATGAATCTTGGTTGAAGGTATCTCAGGATTTCATATCTTTTAATGGACTTACTTTCTTACACTTAGTTGGTCTATCCTTGAAACAAGTTTCTCTGAGTGTCTAAGAAAAGGTACATTTGATAGTTTGCAAGAATAATCAAGGAAGTAGCTCTATTTTTATCTTATAATCAGTATATGAAGTTATGTGAACTAAAATTATGTATGCAACAATCTCAGTGATATCCGTGATATGTAGAAGGGTTTGAATGATCACAAATCATGTCTATAATATAAGTGTGATTTACACTTGCAGTTCAATGATCATACAAAGATGTACAATGGTGAATGTTTCTTGTTACATTGTGTACATTAATTTTAAATGTTTAATGATGAGAGATACATATAAGAGATTATTTTTCACTTCCATCTTGTTATGCTTCATTTTTATGAAGCATTCTTGCATTATTCTTGATGGATAATCTTAGTGAGATAAAAATTTATGTGATCCTTTAAAACACTCAAAGTGACGTCTTGTGATATAATTATGCATATCTTGACAAATTTGAAAGGTAAGATGAAGGTTTAATGATTATCTGTTTTAAAAAATGTTGAAAAGTGTGTCAACATTATTAGATGATATGGGTGGTCCCATTTAGGAAAGGGGAATTCTTTTGTGGGCTCCCAAAAGTCAAAAATTTATGTTTCTAAGGACAACAATGTATGAAATGGTTGTTATCTTCTTTGTTAAGTTATGTTTAATATTTGAATGCATATTGTCATCCAAATGTCACTGTTATAAGATGAGAAATATGTTTAGGAAGGTCCATATTGTTCAAGGTGTTTCCAAGACAAGAGAGCAAGGTTAGTATCTCATTTTTGTTCCTAGAATCTAGAAATGGAGGTCTTGATTCTAGGGGAATCCATGAATTTTCTTGTCAAAGTATGTAAAAGGTTATATGGCATGTCAAAATTGATAGATAATGCACTAAAAGGACTATTTAGGGATATTGTCATCATGTATGGTATGAAGAGAAATATTATGCTTCGTATAGTTTGTCTTAGGCCTAGAAAAGATGGTTTATGGTAAAAAAAAAAAAGTGATATAATGGTTTGGTGAGCTTGAAAATAACATTTTGGGAATGTTCAAGAGGTATACGGTTCAGTCACAAGCCTACTACATCGTTTCCAAAAAGAGAAAAATAGGGTTGAGGAGAAATAGTGCCTATTTGGCATGCCTAGATGGTGAAGATGATATTTTGACTCCAGAGAAAGGTATTATGAAGATTTATTTTTGTTTCTTGATGATTTTTAGATGATGTATGTTTTTATTCCAAGGGGATCATTGTGTTTGCATGTCTAAAATTAAGGCAAGAATCAATTTTTATGAAAATATAAAGAAATTGAGCTTGTTTGATACCTTTGGTTGATGTTTCTAACCAAATCATGATGGTATGAATCTAAATTAGGTGAAGAATCTGAGATACAGGTATTCCTTTGTCATTAATGTAAAAAGGGGGAGAAGTTCACGGTGTTTTCCCTCAATGACAAGGGAGGAGATTGTTGGCATGTGGTCCTATTAGGTGTTGTCATTGATGAAAACCCATATTAATGAAAAATTGAATATTTTATCATGGTGTTATAATGTTTTACTCGATTATAACATATTGTTTTAGATGTGTTTTAGATGATACAATGGGATTCAGTGAGGATGGTTTGCTCTTGCAAGCCTATACAAGTGTGTAGGTGATGTGGCATGGCAGTATGAGACTATTTGATGCTTGGGAAGCATATTGAAATGATGGATAACATGTTTTGAGGGTTATTGGTCACTCACGGTAGTATCATGGTGAAGGTACAGGTGGTTCACTTTGTTATAGGTGTTCATTGGGAGTAGCTACAACAACTTAGAGAGGTGTGACAAAGTGGTTTGGAGCTATATGAGCTCATGGAAGAAGTAATTTAGGTGTATCATTAAATATGAGGTATGATTCCATAACTTTCAAAGGTTTCTTGTTTATTTATTGCATTATTTTAGTTGACCCTAGCTTCTATAGTGAAAATGCATAAGGTGAAGCTACAAAAATGAGATAGGATGGAGAGATTGATTTATGGAATTGAAAATTTGATGATTGGATATGTTAGAGAGATGATTCATTATTATTTGCAAAAAATTTAAGGTGCCCATGATTTGTATTTTGTCGATATGACCGATATTGTGAGACAAGGTAAAATCAAGTGTATTTTCGAATCGAATTTCAAATTTAGATGCTCGTTCTGAATAATGTGATTTACATGGGAACTTGTAGATTTAAAGGATGCTCATAAGCTGAGTTTATAATTTTTCACAAAAATAATCAGGTCAATTGATCATTATGTTTTTATGAACAAATGTCTAAAATGTCTAAAATCCTAGTTAAACCCTAGCTAGGAGCAGTTGTCAGAAAGTGAATTATGGTGACCTAATTTTGATTGATTTATCAAAATTGATTATTATATATTGTATAATATTATGTTTTATTTCCATAAATTTATGTTTGAGGTCATGGTGATGATGAGTAGGACCCACCTATAAATAATGGTTTTTGAAGAAGTGGGTTTTAGGATAAGGTTCCCCAAAGGAGTAGCATGAAAAATTGACGGTGAATGATTTTTGGGAATTTTTATTGATTTATATGAATTTTTAGTGCAATATCATAAAAGTGCATAGTGTTTTGAGGTCCAAACATGTTGACTGGTCAAAGGGTAGTTTTGGGATCTCAAATAGCAGGGTTCAATAAAATGGCTATAACTTGAGCTATATGTAGAGTTTTGAAGTTATTGAAGTTTTTTTTTGGAAGATTATTCATATATATTTCTATTTATATGATTTTTTACTCAAAATGAGGTCATTTGAAAGGGTTTTGAGAAAATTTATTTGATGAGAATGTTTTTGGCGATTCAAGATAACATATGTTCTCGTGAAATGTTTATGTTTGTTGAAGCATGATATGGATTGGGTGAATTTTGATATCACTATTAATGTTAATAAGGATGAATTATTCATCCAAATAATCCATCTTTAGTTCTTGAATATATGTATAAATGATTTTATGAGCTAACCTTTGAAATAGATTTTTTTGAAGGTTGTTTTTGTGAAGGAAAACATAGATGTGGTTTGAAGTGGTGGATTTTTCAAGGCTTATAGATTTATTTGAAGTGTTATAAAGGATCTTAAATTAATATCAAGTGGTTTCATGGAATATTTTTCACATGTTTAAGTTATTTGATGATCAAAATAAGTTTCGAGTCTTTGAAGGGTGTAGGAATCAACTGTTTTGAGAATCGCAAAGGCTGGGCCGATTAAATAAAATAATCTTGATTGGTTAAAAATTATTATAACAATGGTTAATGTTTAAATGATGTATTAATATTTTTATTAATATGGGAGCTTGAGTAAGAATGGTTTTGAAATAATGAGAATTTTTGGAATCCCAATGCATGTGTTTTGGTGATTTTTTGTACATGGAAAGTGCTTTTTTCCTAGCCAACCTACTTGGATAACTTGTATCTATTGTGGAAAATTCATGGGATTTTTTAATGAGGCATGAGTTGAATTTTTAATGAGGTACTTGTTGACATTTTTTGCACTTGTGTAAAAATGGGTACTTCAAACTTTTTCCGAATAAAGGTTTTGATGAATGAACCTATCTAAGGGGGGTGTTATCTCCGAATCAAAACACCCTACGATTTTCACAAGTGTGTGTGCTTGAGCTCATGGTGTGACTGGATAACATGGGTACTATATCCAAGTTATGGGACTTGCTACCTGAGATAGACCTCCAAAGAAAGTTGGTTCTTACTCCTAAACTACCTGCCACAATCTACTCTAATGCAAACAACATTATCTTGTCCTAATCTAAATTTCTAAGGGACCAGGGAGAGAGAGTACATGAAGAAAAATCCTAAACTAAATTGGTGATATACCATAAGAGGGGGTATGAGAAGAGATTTCCAATGTGTAAAAAATGGAAGCAAAGCACATACTAGAGAAGATGATAACAGTTCTCCACAGTCTAGGAACTACATTCACAAAAATATTTCATACACACACAATGATAATGAATCCTTGCAAGATAATAAATAGACACAATATATTTGCAATGAGTTTGAAAGGGAAAGAAGAATGTAAAAAACACATAGTAGGGGAAGATACATCCACAAACTTGCATCTATTGCTTCATTGATATGCACAATTCAGTCTATTACAAAATAAGGGATTGGATTACCATGCAAGGAGTTAACTAAAAGGGCTTGCAGCACATTGGTTTCATAGAAAAAAATGAATTAGACATATTTTTGCTACACAAAACTATATCCCTTTACAATTATCCCAACACTCATATTTATAGAATTTTGAAAGGAGAGAGAGGGAGAAATGAAAATTCCTAAATATTACTTCCCACCACTTTCAAGATGTCATAAATGGAGTGAAATGATGCTATGTTGCTTGAAAAAGGCTCCCCATGTTGTTTCATGACTTGCAACAGTGAATAATGTTTTCCCATGCTTCATTAAATGTTTTGCCAACCACACATAAAATCATTGTTCTAAACAGGGCACATTTTCTAAAAAGTCACCATAAATTACTCATAAAATTATTAATTTCTTCATTTTTGTGCATCAAGCTTCAGATCCAAGATTCTAATTTTACCAATTTTTGTGATCTTGTTGAGAAATGCAAAAGATATGGAAATCTAAGTGTAGGTAGTTGTTTTGGGTCTTCCAGGCATTTCTTGCATTTTATGGGATTGAGTATTCAATTTATTGGATCTGAAGATGTTTCCTTTATTTTCACATATCTACCCTTATTTAAATTAAGAAATATACTATTTGTGGCATAGAGGAGATCATGAACTTTTTGAAAAGTAAATATTTTGTGAAAAACGAGCTCTGGGTCAAAAGTTATGACCGTTTGATGTTCGGGGGGCCAGGAATTGACTTTTTCTTTGCATTGAGGCTATAGTGTGATTTTGGGGAACTCATGTCCCTATGACACTCAGACCATGCAAGATTTTATTCTCCTCCTTTGCCGATTCCTTCTTTGTGTAGACATTTAGGTGGTTTTGGTCCATGCTACACAAGTGTCTCGTGGGCATTATGGGCCTTCCTTTTCGCATCTCCCACAATGGTATTTCCTATTCCACGCGTCCTCCTCTATTAACCGGGCCATGAGGGACATTGACCTCCTCTTTTTTTTGAGGTTGTTTCAACCTTTTCGAGTCCGCATGTCTTAGCTATCTCGAGACATTTTCCTCTATCATCTCTCGTAATTTACTTACTTACAACTATTTCATTTTTCAGGCCCAACCATTTTGGAAAAAAATTCCACCTTAACCACATTCCTTTGTTAATCGGACCAAACTTGTTATGAAAAACCTTGGTATGATTTGCACTGGTACCATCCATAGCCTCCAGACCCATAATGCATTAAAATGAGCCCTTGACTTCATTTTTTCAGATTTTTGCAAATTTTTACTAACTCCTTGGATTTTTCTTGGACATGGAAGTTAGAGCAAAGAAAAGTGGTACCCAAAAATCCAAAACAAATTCCCTTCACCATTTTCGGCTTGCTCCAGCCTATAGGAATTTGTGCAAGTTATCAAAAATTACCCTGGGGTGAAAATTGGATAACATGGGGTACATACAGTTTTTATTGTTTTAAGTTATAGTAAGTGGATAAATAATAAAAAATGTAGTTGTGTGTTGTTTTAGAATGCAACACCTCACGTATGTTGTTATTCCATGTTCACCTTCATCAAATTTACACAAAATCACTTAAGAACTAAAGTACAGCCTTGAGGAAGGCATAAATAAATGCAGACTTGAGAAGTTGGACTCAGAAATAGAAAACATTGTTTCTATTTACATTGTAGATGTTCATTATTAAGTTACAGTATTTTCAATTTGATCATTTCCTATGATTAAGTGTTATTAAGTATGTTATTGAGTTGTTTAATTCATTGTACCATCATTACATATTATAAAAGCTGAAATGAAAAGGAAGTACACAACTCAATTATAGAAATAATATCATTTATTCATTAAGTAAATTCAATGTTTCCCAGACAAGTGGTCGCATGTAAGTTATGATTATTAAAGAAAAAGAGTATAGAATAAACCCATAATTTCCTTGGGTTTTCTTTGATCTTCATTACTCCAGGATTCTGACTCCATTATATTCTTCTCGCATCCTCCAACAACTACAAGTGTACTTGAAAGACAAAAGAGGAAAAAACATCAATTTTTTCAGCTCAAGGTTTAATTTGTACTCATGTGCTATCTATTTTCAAGAAAATGAATCATTTGAAATAAAAAATCACAATGTAAATAAGGTAACTGATACTGAAATGAAAAGTACCATTTGGAAGAAGCTCATGGCATTAACAGAATCATGACAAATAGAAAAGAAAGAGAAAGAACAACTAATATGGAATACAAGAGAGGATGAAAGCCTATTACTTTTATAACTAGTTCTTCAAGTGTGTAGGTACAAGTTTCAAGATCAACATACATGAAACATCATTGAATTCTAAAAGACAAATGGGCTTTCAATTTGAAAAATAAAATTTATCTTCAACAATGGTACAATATTAGAAACAAATCAGAATGAAAGGTGCATCAAGAGAAGAGTATAACTGAATGAGATCAAAAGGAATGAAGTAACAAGTACATTTTGAATAAACTCAAGGATCATCTATCAGGTACAATAATATCATCATTCTAATAAAAGTACAGACTCTAGCAGGAGTGAGAATCAAAAGATGAAATACAGATTACAACTTTTCTTTCCAAATGTTTGTTTCAGGTTTCTAGTGATAAGTATAGATCATTTTACAAAAGTTCATCACATGATTCATACAATTCATAATGATCAAAATACTGAAGTAGGTCTTACTTCATTGAAGCAAGTTCATAAATCAAGAAAGGATGATGCATCTACACTAAGATGGAAAAGGTATCAGAGCCACATGTTTTCCAATAGAATTATCAAAAGTAGTTAAAGACAACCATATAACTTGCAAAGGAATACATTTTTCAACATGCAATGGATAATCTGCATGGATAATAATGTCAAATAGATCAAAGAATGTCAATCTATATGATTAACAAAACAACCATCAAGATTGCATATCAAAAGTACAAATGAAGTGAGGTTTTCAGGTATAACTTACCATCATTTTCACAAGCAAAGAAACTGATATGAATGTGCCAAGATCATAACATTGAATTGCAATATCAGTACCAATTGATCTATAAGTTAAAGCCATAGTTGTATGTTTCATGAATGCAAAGGAATGAAGAAAATTGTTAGGTTGGAAAACATAAAATCATGCAAATTAGAGAAGAGATGTACTTCTTTTCTTTAATGATTGTTCTGGAAAAAAAATTGACTGAAGTATAGTAAAAGGAATGAAAATGTAGTCAAGTAAAATCCAACTTAATTTTTATAGTATAACCTTAATGCTCACATGATCAAGTATAGATTTGAAAAGAGATCAATACTTAGGCAAATCTAAATAGTCAAATAGTTCACAAAAGAAAAGAGAGTTTAAGAACTTGAAGATACATAATCAAAACATACCATCATGTATAGTTTGTATTAATTAAATGCAAGTACAAGTTACTGTTAGTGCAAAATCACAGCACCCCTAGATGTTTCTCAAATTTCTAGTTTGATAATGGGCATCCAGTGTGATTACACAACATTGAATTTTTTCCCCAAGTGTGGGACTTGCAAAAATGGGAAAAAACTCTCCAGATTAAAGGTTGGTTCCTATTCCTCTGTTCAGGTGCATGCATTCATTTTGCAGAGGATCTATTCTAAGTCCTACTCTAATTTTTCCAAGGGACCAAGGTTAAGAAATTGCAAAAATTGAAATCTAAACTAAAGAGGTGATGCACCGAGGAATGATGAACTTCCACTCTATTGTTAAACACAGACCATAAAATAATACAACTCATATGCACAGATAACCAGATTTGTAATGGAAAGATCATAAAAGATGCAATGGAAGTAAGAAAGGGGCTGAAAATCACCCACAGCTTATTTTATTGCTCCCAGGAATTGATACAAGGCATTATAATGGCCAAGAGGAAAAAAATGTGTTACAGATTTTATGGAAAGGCTTGAAAACTCCACAAACTCGCTGTAACAAAGAGAAAGGGAGATGCAGAGTAAAAACATTTAACATTTACAATGAATCGAGCCCTTCCATTTACAACTGAGGCAAAGAGAGAGAAAAAAATAGGACGAAGCAAATATTATCTTTGAACTCAACCACCCACCACTAATCCTTTCAAATCAGCCTCCAAACCTATCAAATCGATTCCTCTATTTCTACTTTACATGTTGGAGAAGAAAAATGGTAAAAATGTTGTCTTTGAAGCAATATGATCTTGCATTCAAGGAGTGAGAAGACATTCTAGGGTTGTTCCTCATCAAATCAAGTTGATTCTCCATCCTTGGCGTGCTGGAGAAGAAAACAATGGTGGACTAAGCAAAAACAACTTGCTCAAAGAAATCTGATATGCATTGAAGGATTAAAAGATGTTTTTAGCATTTTCTCCATCGAAATGCACAAAAATGATGTTTTAATTCCTTCAATGCATAGAGGAGATCGAGATCTTTCCAAAAATTCTGATTTTTCCAAAATTTGATCTTAGAATCGAAAGATATGCCCTCTATAATTTTCTTGGCAAAACAGGGCAAAATTAGGTCAAAAATTGGGTCGGTGAGCCAAAATCTGACATTTTACCCCTTTTTTAAAATTTGGAAAATTTTCCCAAAATTCTCCATGGCCCCACCAATCCAAGGACACGTGGCACTTTCTAATTGGTCCGTGGGTCTCAAAATCACATTCTACCTGTTTTGCTCACAAGGGAAAATTTTTCCAAGGTCTTATGCTTGGCAAAATCCCCACCGCTGATGTGGACATGTGGCACCCTCTGATTAGCTGTGGAGATGAAGCCCCATTCTTGCCCTTTGTGTTTTTGTAACTTTGAAAAAAATTCAAAAATTCTCTTGATGCCCCGATCCCCGCCGATGAGTGAACACATGGCATCTTTTGATTGGCCGGAAGTTTTACATTTCTATTTTTTCTTTTGAGAAATTTTGGAAAAAAAGCCAAAAACTTTAAAGTCCGTTCGCCGCCCACCACTCCGCATTAACACGTGGCATCATTTCATTGGTTGCGGGCCTTAAGTGTTTCATTTTCCTTTGAGATTTTCACTACTTTCACAAAATTCAAAAATACTCCTGACGCCCCGATCCCCACCGATGAGTGGACACATGGCACCTTTTGATTGGTCGGCATGGATTTGCTTCTATTTTTTCCCTTGAGAAATTTTGGTGAAAAATCCAAAAACTTTAAGGTATTTCCATTGATCCTCCACTCCACTTGGACATGTGGCATCATTTCATTGGCTGCGGGCTTTCAGTGCGGGATTTTACATGTGCCTTTTAGTTTTTTGCCCAAAAAGGGCTAAGTGCCAAAAACTCCTCCGTGGGTCTGTTTGTGTGCTGCTCCTTGGCCACATGTCACCTTCTGATTGATCACGAGTATTCGGAGTGGGATTTTACTTGTGTTTTTTAGCTCGAAAAGGCTAAGTGTCAATCTTTCCTCTGCCTCTCCACCAACCCGCCTTCATACTTGGGCAAATTTTGAATCCAACCTCTGCTGAGCCATAAATTTCAAAATATTTGGAGTTAGGAGGACTTCTTTACCTTTTTGGAAAGGGGAACAAAAATCCTATCTGATGAAGCCATCTCTAGAAAATTTTGAATGCAAAAAGTTTTAAAAATATGATTGAAGCAAAAGGAAGGAAAATGAAGGCATGTTAGCCAAAATAAGCATGGGCTTATTTTGGATAACGATTATAAGACATAAGTACACTTGAAGTGTACTTGTGTCAAATTGAAAAGAAAAATAACAAGCAGATTAAGATGGAATACCTACTCAACTCATAATGCATTTCAGAGAAAATTTTCAAGATTTATCAAATATTCAAGTAAAAAATTTCATTATAGTAGCATCAACTAGTAATAAAGAGCTTGGTGTTCATGAAGAACAATCTTGATACATAGATTAAATAACAAATTTTTGCAGTTAGTATTGATCAAGAACAATGTTATTAAAAATCAAATCCAAGCATATACAACAAATATCATTAAAGAAAAGGAGCAACCAAAATCTGGGTTGAGTTTTGAAATATACACAACTAGTTACAAGTCAGAGAAAGAGTGAGTTTCAAGTATAAATGACAAGCTACAACTTTATAAGACTAATTCAAGAGATTTCATACTACTACTGGAGATTGGTTTAGGAAAGCACAATTAGTTTTATATCCTTTTAAGTTTTGAGTCATTCAATGCATTGATAACAAGATAGAATGCAGTTAATAATGAATGTATGGAATATCAAAGTATTTGAGAAGATGCTTAGAATACGAAGACAAAATTAAATAAAGAAAGAATTCAACGATAACCACCTACAGTCGAGATTTAATGCAGTGTTAAAGATTTGAAATCCATAATAATGGAAGATTACAAGCATAATGGAATGAGATATATGGTATAGAACCGAAGTGCAGAGCTCGAATCAAATCATTTCGAAGAAACAACACAAAATAATATTTCTCATAAGCCAAGAGAGATTATCGTCATAGTTTTGCATGCTCACAGAGCTCTGAATGGTGACCCAAATCTGAAACCAATAGATTTTTTTGCATTTTAAACAGACCCAGTACGAGTGGCAAGTAGATGTGAAATTACAAAATACTCAGAGGTTTTCATGGCGAACCATTCAGGAAGGAAGCACAAATCTCGGCTTGAACAAGGTAACAAAAATTGCAACTGTTCAGATGTCCAAATTGAAACCAGCCAAGTATAAGTAATGAAAAGAGAGCCAGATATATGGATGAAAAAGTATTTCAGTAAAGAACATGAAATAATTTTTTCCATCATAATGAAACCCTAGAATCCATAGAGAATAAAATAGAGTCTCATACCCAGATTTTTGAAATCATAACATGTCAACCAGGGCAGCAAGAGGATATAGATACAAATTCAATGCATAGATCTGTAAAAGCGAAAGTCTTCAGTTCGAACCAAAGTAGATAATGATTTCAAGCTCTCATTAAAGAAAAAAACTCAAAAACCTATGTCACTAATCTAATAGATTTGATAATTTTTAGAACATAGAGGTGGCCACCATTTTGTAAAAGATTTCAAGTTCAAGGAGCAAAAAAATACCAGTTCGAGTGAGTTATTTCAAACACTCGAGTTGTAGAACAAATAGTTAAGGCCAAAAATGAGTCTCCAACTAGAAAGTGTTCTCCATTCACGAAATCAAAGAAGAAATGCAAAGAAAACAATGTATTAGTGCAAGAGTTAAAAAATGACAAGGAAGAACTGTTATAGTGCTCAACGAAACAACGGCCTTAACTTATTCCATCTCAGGTGACAGAAAAGACCAGAGAGGCTAAAAAATGATATAGAATACAACACTCACACTCAAAACCTCCGACATGAACCTGAAAGAGAAAAAATGATAGAAAGAGTCCAAATTTTACACGTAAAACCTCACAGAGTGCTTCTCTACAAAGAAAACAAACTCCAGGTCTTCAAAATGGTTACCGTACAAATCATAGAGAGCTCAAAACCCTAAAAAATGGCAGAAAAGGATGTAAAAATCATTCATAACATTGAAACTGAGTAAAATCTCGTAGAAACAGAGAATATTCTCAGCTAAAAATGTAAGGAAATGAGCTTTAGTGTATCAAAAATGGAGGCCACGCAAAATATTTGCACAGGCTTCGCCCAAAGACCAAATGCCAAAGTGAATTGATTATGGTTGAGTTTGTTTTTACTCAACCAATATTAACAACAAAGCAAACCCAACTCTATCAATGAGTTAAGGATCGAACAAACAAGATCAGAGAGTTCTTGGTCAAACAGTCAAAAACACTAACTCACAGCTGAACTACCTCGTCATCCAGGTTTTGAAAACTGATGACCTACATCATCCAAATACAGATTCAATGGACACAATTAGATTAAAAGTTTTCTATGCAAACTCCAAGCCCTAAAAGTATTCAGTGACAACTTTACCAGAGTCAAAGATACATAATTCAATGGTGGAGATGATGATAGTACATGATCAAACTGTGTGAATCGTAAACCACAATTTTCAGGAAATCAGTGATCAAGATTGTGTAGTACAGATTATAATGAATGAGATGAATCCACAAAATCAATGCAAAATCAGAGTTACATCAGCTCAACCTAAGTTAGTTCAAATCTAGCGACCAAATTATGGGTCATATAATCTTGGGACGGGACCATCCCGATTAATATAGTTATATCCATTGACCCTATTAAGGTATGAAACATAATTTTTAATGCTAGGGAAAATTAGAAAGGGCCTTGCACTTAACACATGAATAATCAAATATTCCGACCAAATCAAAGGAGGCCCGAAAATATTATTATATGTGCCTTGAGCTTAGATTAGGGTCTTAATCAAATATGTGGAATGATGATCCCAAAAGGTGGGCCGAAGGAATATTTCAAAAACAAATCATAGTTTGCATGCCATGTAATAATCAAAGAAAACCAATGATAAGAAATGGACGGTTCTAATAATAAAAATGATTTTTTAAAAACTATATCATATTCCCAAGTCAAAAGAAGGTCAACATTGGTTACCTTAATACTTTTAAAGTTTACCTTAAACTATACTAAAATAAACCTCGTACTAAGAGAAGGATATTCATTTTACACATGTGCACAAGTGGTCACCACAGTGGGGTGAAGTATTTTGAAAGTGTATTGGAACCAAGGGTATTATTTTCTTTCCTTGCATAGGATTATTTATACATGCAACTACAAAGAGACCATGATGTCATTATTGGATGAGTTATCCTTCTTACACATGTGTCACATCATGTACAAGAAGACAAAGATCGTGAAATGTCATTGGAAGAGACTTACACAACAAGAAAGAGCTATTGACTAAGTGAATTTTTGTAATAGCCTCATTGTAAGTTGCATGGATAATTTTATTGCTTTATTTATTCATGATAAAGGCTAAAATTAACATGCATGGGCTAGTACAAACTACATTATATTTTTAGGAGGTATTGGGTGAAGTATTTGTTTCTATATATTGTGTTCATTAACAAGGCACAAGAAAGACTCTTTGGACATTAGAGTGCTAAAGCATATTTTAACTAGTTTTTCCCTTGAATGAGAACTAGTTTTTGCCTTTCCAATTATTTTCAGTGGTGTGTATCTTTCCATTAATATTTTTGAATGTTAATTCCTTGATTAATTATCTCACCTTGATGCAAATTTTGTGTTTTCTATACAGTCTTAGTGTGCATGTCAGCTATTTTGTTTTTGTGATTACTCTCTCAACACACAAGTGTTTACCTTAGGATAAAACTTAAATCAATTGGTTCATGTTTTCCATAATTTGTTTCTCAATATATTGTGCATCTACTTATTCGAAGCCCTAAATAAATTTTGTGTATCACCCCATTTAAATTAATTTACAATAATATTTTTACCCTAAAAACCTAAAAAAATAGTTTAGGATACATCAATAAGGAACCGACCTTGATACCAGAGACTCACCTCAACAATAGGTATACCCATAGACTTGAGGTGTTTCCATTGTATCTACAAAAGTGAGAGATAAATCAAGCTTAGAACCCCGATATCATCTCTCAACAAGGGTGCACTTCTGAGAGATAACAAGACCGGCCTTTTTTGGGTTAAAAGAAAGAAAACATATTTAAGTGCTTGTTTGGTTCATTTTTGAACTAGTGCTCTTGGAGAGAAGAAGTGCAACCTAGAGGTTTTTTTATAGATATGAGATCATGATTTGAAGTATTAGGAATAAAATGACAGGTTGAGGAATATTATAGAGCACGTGTGCATGTGATTAGAGATTTGATAAGTGAAGAAATGGTAAGAATATGAGAGATTGAATACCAGTGCTGTCAAGGCTTAGGGTTTGTGAGCACAAATTGTGATCTCGATCAATTTTGGCAACAACATTGTCGGACATCAAATATCTTCATCTCTCATCTTGGTCATCTTTAAGGGTTTGTAGCCTTCTTTTGGAGTTGATTGTTCACTAAATTAAGGGTTGGTTCTCCTTTTAGGGTTGGTTCTCTACTAAACTATGGGTTGGTGCTCCTTGCGAAGTTGATGCTTCAATAAATAGATTTTCTTTGTGTAATATAAGTAGATTTTTAGTGGGTTTTATTTCCCAAAAGGTATAGTCATAAAATCATATACTTTAGAAATTATTTATCCCAAGATATCATACTACTATTTAAAATATTATTGAGTGAAGAAAGTACTAATTAATCCCACCTTTTTCCCATCTTTTTTTACTTTTAATTCGTCATTCCCGCACACTTTTATATAAGTTCCCATTTTTTTTCGACACTTTCTCATCATTTTATCCTAAACTGGGCCATTCAGGTCCTATATTGGGGTGCCCCGATCCTTTTCATACTTTCCCACCTCTTTTCGAGCCTCTTATAGCCGTTTTTCATCCTTATATTTTTTCCAGTCGGCCATGTTGGGATTAATTACGAAATTAGATGAAGAAAACATTATAAATATAAATTTATGAGACCATAATGAGGGTATTAGCGTCATCTACTACTATCACTCAATATACTGAGTTGCATCCATATAGTTTCATGCATCAAGGCTACGATATTTGCATCAACACACAATTCATAGCGGGTGGGATTATATTCCATTCCATGCGAGACATGCTATTTCATTTTCTACACTTAGTTATTTCTTTCTACTTCACATAGTGTGGTGACACAAGAGCACCTAGGGCATGACATGCACACATACACTAGAACTACATTTGGGTTTGAAATGTAGTGCAATGATTAGTTTAGTAAGCCCATTGTTGTGGTAGATGAGGTAAGTCTGACCCATTCATTTGCATATTTTATTTTTTAGGGTTTCGATACTTAAATTTTCTTTTCCAAGTCTTCAACATCATCTTGATTTATTTGGTACATTCAACATAGTTTAAAAAAACTAGTGTGACATATTACGAAATTTTCAGAGAGTAGGGGTCTATGTTTGAATACCAGGGCACCCGGGGGCACCTTGGTACCCTCCTAGGTGTTTGCAGTCTACTCGAACTTCCAGATCTACCCTTTTGTGACCCCTATGTGGTTGTTCTTACTTCTCGAATTTCCAGCCATAATTGTCATACTTTGTTACATCCATATATAATCATCCGAGATATTTCCTTGCTCTATCATTACAATTTAGGGTTTTATTTCCATTAGTTTAATTATTTAATTACTTTCTATTTCTTTAGTGCAGTTATTTACAATGTTTATGTCCTCCTATATTAGGTTAAATATCATTAAATTTCTCCTAGATTAGTTTATTTTATTTAATTAGTTTCTTGACCCGACTTATTTTCACACTTAGGATCCTTCTTTTTCTTCTCACATGGGTTTTCAGGTTTCTTTATCTCGACTTTTTTATGATGTATGCAAATTGTCAAGATGTTTTACATAAATCCCTAGAAACCAAGTATTTTTATGACAAAGATGCCACAACAAAAATTAAGTTCTATGATTCATTATTTATTTGTTGACCTAAGTCGTGATGATCCTCCATGTAATCAACCACAATAAGAATCGATTCAAGCCTTACATAAATTATTTCAAGATAAATTTTATTCGATTCAAGCCTTACATACATTATTTCAAGATAAATTTTTAGCCATGGAATCCATAATCACATCTCTTAGATATGAAATTTAACATCTTAAGGATACTTCTCAATCACATGTTTATTCTCCTTCTACATCTTATAAGCAATCTTTGTCCACTACATGTCATCTACTTGAACCTTAAGGAATGCCATTTCTTGAGCCTCTTATGTTTGATCACAATACTACTCCACATGACATTATTACTCGGATCCTTAGTCATCATTTGATTACCATACTTACCTACTCATTATTATCATCCTTATCAGATAGCAAAATATCAAGGTATCCCATATTATAATTAACATCGAATCAATGGACATAATGAAAATTATTTCCATACTTTGCTTTGCATAGTAAAAGTCTTGAGCACCAAGGCCTTATTTCGTTTGGTACAAAAAATTTCATATGAATAATATATCCTATTGGGTTCCTAAATCTGATTCCCATATATCTAATGTGCATCAGGCTAGCGTGACTCAAGCACATCCTAAGAAACACCCTCTCACAAGTAGTTAACCCCTTACTTAGCCATGCTATGTGGCTACTAGTGAGCCTCCTTCTAGTCTTTCCAATAAAGTTCTAGATGATTGTCTTATTCATTACATGATTGATATTGACAATCCTTCACATGTCTGTAATGATTCTTCTCATAGTTGGACAAATAATTATCCTATTTATGACATTGTTTCTTCTCCACTTAATGAATATCACCTACTTGCTTCTCTTGCGTCTTCTTCAGGTAGTGAAGTTCCACCTAAGAAATCAATTATGGTATCCCATAGACAACAAAGTCAACTGACTATCAAAATTACTTCAAAAAGCACTCCTACTAAGTCATCTGCTGCACTACCAAATAAACTTAGGAAGACTCCCTTGAGACTCCATGCAACTTGGCATCCTCTCAAATCTAAGCTCCAACCAATTAATTTAATCCCAATATCCAATCATTCACTTAGTGTTTATGAAACATATTCATTTTCACCACCACCATGCAATATTTCGTTGTTATCTCTTATCGGTAACCTTACAATGCCAACACTTGCTATCGATTCTACATATATTGATGACTAGGACCTTGAAACAACTCTCTACGTATATGAACCATCGGATGATCACACTCCTCTATCACTTCAGGGTCCCATAATTTTTTTAAAGTAACTACTCCTTACATCGATCCACTTACTATTTTTTTACTAGATTTTCATTGCATACACTATTAGGGGGGTATAACAACTAATACATACGCCCCCACTCATGTGTATATATTCGGTATTACATTTCCATATAAGCATAAAAATTACACATCCCACACCATAGTTACCCGATGATGCACTCTTGTGCTTTAGTTCACACTTGATTGTTCATGGATTACCATTACATTGAACCCCACAAATTACAAATAAGCACTACACATTTATATTTTATCACACATATCATGCATCATAAATGGTCAACTCTACACTTATTCTACATCCTACTTTATATTCTTCTTCATCATACACACTTCCTATATTATATGGATATCCACGCATAACCTATACATAGTCACATCATACACTATGCATTTATCCATATCTTTTAAACACTACGCTAGGTTGCATTACATATCGGTTTATCCTTAAATTTTATCATTACATATTTCACTTTGATCTACACCTATTATCGCATTTTACACATTATAAAATATACCTCCTACACATCCAACATTGCATTTCCCACACCACACATTTACAAATCCTACTCATCACATGGTCATCTAGTTTCATCATACATGCTACATTATCTTCTACGCATTGCGTTCACTACCCTATGATGCACTTTAGTTTCTAGGTCCATACTCAAATGCCGAGGGTTTACAAATCTAATGGAAATTTCACTCAAAGCATGTGTCATTGCATCAATAAAAATTCCTAGGCTAGTGACATATGCTTCAGAGAAATCGTCACTCAATCTCATTTAATATTGTAGTGGTATACACCTTATGTTACATCACCACTCCTCCTTTTGATCTTTTAGTGATATACAACTAGGGATAAATCATTACTCATCAATTCATCATATAGTGATATATGTTTAGTGCTAAATAATCACCCATCCTTTCATCATATAGTGATATACTCTTAGTGATAAATCATCACCAATCCTTTCATCATGTACTGATATACGCTTAGTGCTAAATCATCACCAAATCCTTTCATCATATAGTGATATGTGCTTAATGATAAATTATCACCCATCCTTTTTCATATAGTGATCTACGCTTAATGTTAAATCATCCCCATCCTTTCATCATTTAGTGATATATGCTTAGTGCTAAATCATCACTTATCTAGTCATCATATAGTGATATAAACTTAGGATAACCCTTCACCCACCTATTAAATTTTTTTTGATATATGCTTCGGGTATAGGGTTTACACACATTCATTCTATATGTTGCATCTCATCACCATTACATACACACTCATCACTACGTGTTAGACACAACAAACACTACTCGACCATTTCCCGATGACACACTTGTCATTTATGGTTCATTCTTTACTACTGATGGTGAAAAAAATTAACCTCATTTCATACAATTCCATCCACCGAGGGGGCACATGGCTCATATCATTCCATTTTACATTCCATTCCATCTATCTACATCATACTACATTTTCTTGGGGAATTTACTCTTGCTTTCTAGTTTTTACATGTTCACTTCACTACACATGTTAGTATGATGTCTTATATGTCATTATATATACCATACACACATACACATACACAACTTTGTTTAGTGTGATCACAAATACAATACTCCTACATATGGCATGGCTACTCACCTTATACCCTTACTATACTAGTTCTTTGGGGACATCTACATTCTTCCGATCTAGGTGTTATTGTTTCATTTTTATTTATCATCTTTTATTACTTGATCATACATGCTTTGACATATTGGTTATCACTCTAACATGCTAACGGGTGTTCTATGTGCAAAATTTGTTTTTCAAGATTACATATTTCCATAACTATTTATTTGTTTTTTTTTACTTGTCTATTATTATTTGTAATTGTATGCGGGCTTTTCCGTATGTTTGTGTGTGTAATTGTGTGTTGTTTGTGGCCATGACAGTCTTGCGTGTCTTGCGACATCGTTAGTGATGTCCAATGTTTGCAACCTAATTTGTGAAGCTTCATTTTTTTCTTGCGTGTTTACATTTACTACATTGTCTTCGTAGCTTACACATGTTTTCTATATACATGCATTGTTTTCTTTACACTTATCTTTGGCTCACTTTATTGTTCATGTGTGACTTATTTTCTACCAAGAAATTTCTAGGATAAACATTTCAGAGTGCGGTTGGTCCTCTTTTTTTGGTTTTATTCTCCTATTAGCAACGTCTCATGTGCCCCTAAAGAGGGGGAATTATTTGGGGATTACATACTAAAACAACGCAACTACACTGGTTCAATACAATGTACTTTCTACCCTTGGAATTTTGGGTTTACATACAACGGGTGGGTTCAAACTAGTCTATGAACCCAATACACATCAAATTTTATAGGACATGGTGTCCTTAGCATTACTGAGGAACTAGTTACAGGCTTGGAGGTTACAGTGGGTATGCCTCCCTACACTACTTTTTCCAGTGCCATCGGATCACCCAAAAAAGGAGGATGCTATAGAGATATCTTCATACACATTTCAACAAAAGTTACTAGATCTTGGAGGACACAAAGTATTTCCTCGCTACACTTCTTCAGGAATGGTGGCGTGAGATCACCCAAAAACTCACAATAGTACAAGATACCCTTGTACACCCTTTCTCTCGACATGGATCAGGCACATGTTCCATTTACACTTTCATTTCACTTATTCTACATTTTCATATTTTCACATTTCTATACATATGCATATTTTACATAGCATTTTTACATACATACATATTTTAATACTTGATCATTTTCTCTTTGCAAGCTCGACCGTATGAGAAACAAGAAGGAAAATTGGGGGCAAAAACAAAAATAACAACAATAATGGAAACAACATTCCTTGACAAGACACACCTTCCTAACCATGAAAGTACACTACATGCTATAGAAACTACAGCCATTTCATTCGGCCCTAGGTTCACTCTAATCACTTTTTCTATGTGCATTTTTCATCTATAGTTTCCATACTTCTCCATCTTTTTTAATTGGTTCATACTATTGTCTAGTCCTTCGGAAATTTTTTGAATACACTCTACGTGGACATCAAGTATGCATATCCATCTACTTTATGTTACCCAAATTTCAACTCAGCAACTTAAAGTCGTGGAAAAATGTAGTCACAAAATCATGCACTTGAAACTTTATTTAGCCCACCTCATACTAATATTTAGAAGGTTCTTGAGTGAAGAAAGTACTAATTAATCCCACCTTTTGGCCATATTATTTTACTTTTATTTCATCATTCCCGTAAATTTTTATATACATGCCCAGTCTATTTTGGTAGTTTCTGTCATATTAGCCTAAACTAGGGTGCTCAAGCCTATACCGGGGCACCCAAGGCGCCAGTCCCACAGGGTGCCCTGTCCTTTTATACTTTCCCACCTCTTTTTGGGCCTCTTCTATCCATTTTCATTCTTATCTTTTTTCAATTCATCCATGTCAGGATTAATTATGAAATTAGATCAAGAGAACCCTATAAATATAAAGTTATGAGACCATAATGAGGGTCCTATCATCATGTACTACTATCACTCCATATGAAGTTGCATCCATTACATCAATATCATCCAAACATCTCCATGCATCAAGGCTAGGATATTTGCATCAACACACACTTCATAGGGGGAGGGATTCTATTCTATTCCATGCACACATGCTATTACATTTTCTACATTTAGTTATTGCTCACTACTTCACGTAGTGCAACTTATGAAAGAGCACCTAGGGCACAACATGTACACACACACCAAAAATACATTTGGGCCTGAAATGTAGTGCAACACTTAGTTTAGTAATCCAACTATTGTGGCAGTTGAGGTTAGTCCGACCCATTAATTTACATATTTTATTTTTTAGGGTTTTGATACTTATTCTGTCTTTTGTAGGTATTCAACATCATCTTTATTTATTTGGTACATTCAGCGTAGTTCAAAAAATCTAGTGTGACAGATACCGAAGGTTACAGGATATATTTTTCCCCTAAAAGAATCAAGTTACAACCTTTTTTAGAGAACATGGATCCTATTTCTACATACCAGAGTGCGGCGGGATGCTCCAGCCTGATCAAAACTTCCATATCCACTCTTTTTGGGACCCCTGTGCATCCATTACATATTCTCAAATTTCAAGTCAAGCCTTCCACATGTTGCAAATCCATCTATAATAAGCTGAGTTCTTTCCTAACTTTCTCCTTGCACTTTAGTGTTTTATTTCCATTAGTTCAATTATTTAATTTTTTTATACTACTTTAGTGAATTTATTTACAACATTTATGTCCTCCTAGATTAGATTAACTGTCATTAAACTTTCCCCTATTTTAGTTAATTTTAGTTAATGAAGAGTGTTTACCACTTAATAAAGGTTTCTTGTGTACTCTATTTCTCTTGATCTTGCTTATGATTGTTTATATGCTTAAGTAAACACACATATGGTACATGGTTGAATGAATGGTTGTATGAATGATAACATATGATGAATGGTAAATGAAATAAAAGTTTTGTAGGACTAATTCACTGCCCTTGTCTCTATCCATTCTATTTCAAACAAAAAAACATGAAGACTAACTATAACCTTAAGGAAAACAAATCTCTACTAGAAGAAAAGAGTAATAAAAAAATCCCATATTATAAGTATGAATATTTTAATTTAAATTTGATAAATAATGTATTTGAAATAAATGTTATAAAATAAAAAGCTTAAGATATATTGTGTAAAATCGTTAATATAATTAAAAGTAAAAATTGAGAATCCTAAATAACATCAAAACAACCTTTCATGAATTATTTAATCCATAAGAAATATTATGTAATACCTACTATAGAGTATGTAAACCCTAAAATAAATTTTGTAAACGTTAATGTAAATGATGTAAAACGTGGGTGAAATTGTTTAAAGACAAGGATAAATGATTTTAACCCTAGTGTAAATTGTGTAATCCCTATGGTTAAATTGTTAAACCTCTAATGTATATTTTGTAAACCCTAGGATTAATTTTGTAAATCCTAAGGAAACAATTTTAAATCATAAGAAGTGTTTCCTAAACTCGAGGATAAATTAAATAAAATCTAGGATAAATTGTGTAAAGTTTACGATAAATTATGTAAATCGTAAGAACACTTAATATTTGAGATAATTCATGTGATTTTGTTGTGAATATATCATTGACTTGATCATATTAATTGATTCATTTAATTAAAATTATATCATTTATTCATGCATATCTATCTTAACCAATTACATCCATTTAGTGTGGTTTTCTATTGGGTATCTCTGTCGAACATTGGATAAATTTCATATCTTATCATAAGTGGTACTTAATATATACCTAAAATCATAATTTATTTGTATTCCCACTCATATATGATTTAATTAGATAAAGTTAGGAATCAAGAATCATGATCCTTCACCATACCTTTCTTCATATTCTCAAAATGTGTAATCTAACAACAAGGTTTCCTAATGGATATATTATTTCAAAATGTCTATGATGATATTAATATACAAAATATAGTAATCACAATAATAATTTTATCCTAAATCATTCCATGATATAATAATTTATCATTTTTTTAATGTGGAATATAAATAAATATGGTAGGGTATAAAAAGATATCATCTTCAGTAAAATTTGAGCATTTGAAAATGATATATAAATTTTCGAATAGGATATTAACATGTTTAAAAAGTAACCTACAACTCATACGGACATAAATATAATATCCATAAATAAAATTGTGTCAAATAATATCTTTTCATAGGGCATATGATTGTTACCTCTATTATTATGACTTAAAATAGAAGTTTTTCATCATGTATACTTTTGTCTCTCAAACTATGATATGTTCTTGAAGTTATAAATTTTCACTTATACTATCAATAAGTATATATAACACAACTCCCAATAGGTATGTGAAAATTTAGATAAACATGAATATTGGAAATCACAGGAAGCCTTGAACAATTCAAAATGAACTTTTTAGAATTGCCCCTATTGTGATTTTAAAATAAGATAAGTACTTACATTTTGTAATAAATTTAAAGTGATATTTATCATGACTATGGTGTACATATTTCCAAACTCACTTTGTATTCTATAATTATGGTGTTTGTATTAGAGAGTACGTCTCATATTTAGAAATAAATTTAATACTTTCACCTAATACAAATATGGATACAAGGTCTAACATTGTATGGCATGGATAGAAGGTCTAACATTATATGGCATGGATGCGGATTTAGATGAAACTTATGTGCCTCCATGATGTTCACTAACCTCTATGTATACCACATGAAGGTATTCTTTTATAGTATATTTTTTAATTAATAACATTTTTTCATATTGAAAAAATGTTTATATAATTAAAAATTGATAGGTATACTACTTATAGAAAATTGTAAGATCCATCTAAGAAATACTTCCATATTTGTGTGATTTTACATCGCTTAAGCTCTTGGTACTTAACATGGAGGTAGATATTTATATTAATATTTAATTATTAAATTATGTAATATTGAAAAAAAAAAAAAAAAAAGTATAATACCACTTATGTATAAGAGGTCTACTTCCCATATATACAAACAAGGTGATGAAGATGGTGTGAAAAGAAAACATCATTCATGTTCTCGTAGGGTTTCCCCTACATGGAATGTTAAATCTATAATTTAGCTATTAAGAAAAAAATATCTTAATTAAATAATTATAGTACACATTTATTATGAGAGTAAAGCATAACATATTAATGAACATGAGGTTTAGGGAATTTATATAATGATAGAGTCATCTATGCAGATTTATAAATTCTTCATTTATTATTTATGGTGATTATAATTTATTATGTTCTAATAAGTGCATGTTTTTTTAGATCCTTATTAAATGTAAGTCCTCTCAACATCCTAGCAAAGATATCAAATTATAAATTATAAATTGAAATAGAATTTCCCAAAAACTTTTAATAACATATTCATGAGTGAATTAAGCGGGCTTGGGAAACAAATGCACTCTCTACCCCTCCAACAAAAATTTCATAGACCCTCTCATCGTTTTTGTAGTTATTATAAATAATGGATATAAGGGGGCCTAAACATGGAATTCTATGTAAGTTACACTTTGATGATATTAATGGATATTTATGGGAAGTAATTCTCTAAATTTTCTTTATTTTACCTACAATAATTTATCATTTTATAAGCTTTAATTTTCTTCAATTTATTTTATATGTAATTTCTAGTGATTTTTGTTTTATTACTTGGTATTTTACTTAACATTATAAATTTAAATTCATTCATATTTTTCTAGGAATATTTTTTTAGTGCTCCATTTTGTTAGTAAATAATAATGTTAATTTGAGATTGAGTTGCTACATGTGTAACAAAGTCTTGTAATAGGAAGAGTTTTTATAGGAGCTGTTATAACTTTCCTATAAACTAGGAGATGTGGCTCCTATATAATTGTAATATTTAGGGTGAATAAATAATGAAAATATTTTGTATTAACTTTGTCCAAATTAAAGATTTTGTATCAGAGTGATAATCATTCTACTGTTATGAGTGAAGACTAGGAGAATAAGTGGTAGTCTTATAATATGTTTTGAAATTTGCAAATCTTTAGTGCTCGCTGAATCTGCTATAAATAAGTCTCTATGAATGTTAGATCTTGGGGCATCCATTATTAGCCCCGTGTATGAGGAGAATTTTTTCTGGTTTAGATTAGGTTATTTTTAATTAGATCTATGGTTTGCCTATATATTGGATCATTTCCTTTGGCTCAACCACATTCCCAACAAAAAAAAATGCACATGCTTGTTTCTTTATGGTCTACTTCAAAAACGTGGAGCACTGGAAACTTCAATATTAATTCGACGACCAAGTTTCTGTATTAATTGTTTTACTGTACCCTCAAGTCTTTGTGCTGACCACATATCTATCCACATATGAATTTAATACCATATCAGTGACTATCAATGGGTTCGTGAATTATCAATTTGGCGTTACGATTAATGAGATATGTATCTCTTGTCAACTTGGCATGCAAACTCTCCAACACAACGTGGTTTGGTACGAGCCTGCAGTTTCAAGATAACCCGTGGTATTTACAAGAATCAAGACTAAAATTGTTATATAGGCATCTAGCTCTATCTCAAGATCCTTCGCATTGGCTGAAACTGCGAGGATTCAAAGAAAGATCTAGTTTTGTATTATATCATTGGGTTGTGATTAATCATTCAATCCTCCTACACACATTATATTCTCTACCGTAAATGAGGCAGTTAATATTGGAAGAATATCAAAGAATCGTTTCATAATTGTCAATATGTTTGCTACGTGCGTTGTGCTAGACGTCAGGGGAAAGGATATTTGATATTTTATAAATTTTTGTTCCATCCAAGGATCAAATTCTGAGTGGAGATCATATTGACATGGTTGCAGTTCAAATTGAATTAATCAAATTTCTTTGCGCCAATATATCATTGACCCCACGTGGCCATATTTACCATTCTGAGTCAAGGTTTTGTTTTTAGTTTATTTAATAGTGGTCAAACTAATATCTATTTGTGCCAATGTCCAAAGGTGTTAAAATATAGTATTTATCTAGCATGCCCAAGAAGTTTATTTTTAAGATTTAATAGTGGGTCTTTGTCCAATCTATGTTGTTGTCTTCGTGCACATCATTGTAAAAAAGTTAGAAAAATTAAAAAAATTCCTTACGGATGTATTTTTGTCTAATCGATGTCTAATAAAATAAGGATTAATATTGGGGGAGAAAATAATAATAACAATGTGGAAACAAATGTTCTTCAAAATCACATTTGGGTAAGTTAGCAGCGTCACACTAGAGGACAAAGGTATTGGAGGTTGGAGGTAGATCATCGACCTCTCGTCAGTCACCAATGACAGGGCTGCATTTTGCTATGCTGGAACTTTTATGGGGTGAGCATTTGCTTTCAATTTTTGTTGTGTTTTTCCGAGTTCCTATTTTGTTTAGTTCTAGATTCTAGAAAAGAGTTGTGTTGAAGCGCAAATGAATATCAATGATCTTGATGATCTTCTCACTTTTGTACTTCACATCGGATGGTATGCTTTTGAACACGTTCACTTGCAATGGTGACCATGTGCAACAAGATCTAACTAGTAATATCCATTAGTATTATGCGATTCGATATGATTTAGTTTTCAATGTTCCTTGTTTGATAACAAAAAATTCACATTGTCGGCGGGAACATGAAATAAATGTTCTATTTACGATATGATCCTAAAAAAATAAAGTCAAAGGAAACTTTTAATGGTAGTGGCACTTTTTTATTTTGTTTGAAATCAAGTTGCAAGGATAAAAATAGTGGATGTAGTTAAGAACATTGCAATTCTTATAGGAAGTAATGTCATATCTCTTTCTGTATATTTTTTATTGTGTATTTTTATAATAAATGTGTTTTTGTTCCTATATTCCTCCCCGATGTACACGTATAGTGGTGAAAAAACACCTTGAAGTAAGTCGAGTTCATGGATTTTGAAAGGGATTGTGCGAGGATCCATAAAACAACACAAGGTGGAGACTTGATGAGGCCTTTTCACGTCAAGGTTTGTGGTAAGCTTGTTTAAAACCATGGAAGGAGAGAGCCTTTATTTTGATCAAGATCATGAGTCACATATTGGGAAATTTTTTAAAGGGGTGATCATACTACAAATGAGTGTGTGTATGTTTTTCTACCATGTTCAAACTAAGGGGGGAGTGTTAGGAATAATATTTTTTAGCTCTCCATTATGTTAGTAAATTTTAGACATAGTTAGAGATTGAGTGGTTACACGAGTAACAACATTCTTGTAATAGGGAAGAGAGGTTATAGCTTCCCTATAAACTAGGAGATGTTACTCCTATATAATTGTAATATGTTAGGTGAATGAATAACAAAGAAATAATTTGTGTTAACTTTATCAAAATTTAAAATATTTCCTAAACAAAGGCTGAAAATTCCACTTCATATATGAATAAGGCTTATTTATGTCAATTTTATAAAGTTTAGGAGGAACCACTCTCACCTTAAGCTATCTAGAAAATATTTATAAGATGTCCTTAGGACAATAAATATGAAAATGAGGCTAATTACGTTGTGTAAATAATTTTTTATTAACCCTCATATAGTTTTAACATATTTTTTTATATTAGGAGTTTGTAATTTCACTACCATGTATGTAACACCCATGATTTCGACGTTCTAAAACCACTTGAAACCCTAAATACATATCTAGAAAGTTGTGAAAATAATTTTTTTGTTAATGGACTACAAGGGTGCCAAACCCTATAACACGTTTGATTCATTTCTTAACAACAACTATTGCATTACATTAAATGGAACATGTCTAGATTAATATTCCAATATTATTAATTCAATTCTAAAGTTAATTTCAATTACAATTCTCTAGAAAAGTGTCCATTAATAATTTTACTTGATTAAATAGTTTTCTCTTCCATAAAATTCCAATGGCCCCACATTTATTAAACCCTTATCCTTGTTATCTTAGTTCTCTTAGATTATTTCCGTTAATGTCCATTGAATCATTTACTAGAACACACTAAAAGAGTTCCATAATTGACTTAACATACATGGGTAATGAGTGGCCCCATTCACCCATTTACACACACCCTTACATTATTTAATAACCCAAAATCTTCATTCTTAACTAACAATTGTAGGGTTGATTCCTATCCCCGGGATCAACTCAATTATGGCCATTAAATCTTAGAGTTCCATTACTAATCCTAACTATCCTTTAGAATATTATTAAACCTTTTCTTTTCCCTAGCCTCCTCATTTGGTCTCTTTTTTTGTTTAACTTGCAGGTTGGAGAAATTAAGGAAGCCACGGAAGCAAGGAAGGAAGAAGCCATGAAAAATTCACAAAAATCAAGCTTATCTTGGTTTAGTTTGTAAATTTATGTGTAATGTCTTCTATTTGAATATTGTAGAGGTTTCCACTCTAAATCTGGCATGTTTACTTAGTTATTTTTTTAATGTATTCTTGTAGGGTAAAACCATTTTTCTATTTTTTTCCAAGAGATTCCATACATATAAATGTCCATTTCACAATTTAAAAGTTTAGAACAATGCATTTATGCCCTTATGGCTTCCTCATGATTCCCTCTTCAAATTTGCAGGATTAAAGTTTTAATTAAAACCAACTTAAATTTGCACAGAAGCGGGTTTGTATTTTTCTCCGTCGCTGATGAAATTGTCGCCCAAGGAAAGTCAGCGGTCTTGGGACCACCGCCCTACCTAGGTGACGATTCGAAAACCACCACTCTGATTTGATCAGCGGTTAAGAGACCACCGATCTGCATAGGGTGGCGGCATGCTCTTGTTCTTGAAAACCGAACCTTCATTTTCCCCATTTTCCAAAAAAACCAACTTTACTAGGGTGACCTAAAATTTATCCTTTGTTGAATTTTATGTGCCTAAAGTCTCTAGTTGGGTAGTTAAACCATTTATTCATTCCATGCCTTAAGTTGTTAAATTCAAGGATTTTGTATTTAAATAGTAATAATGGAAAACCTACAAGAATAATATTCCAACAAAATTGTTTCCAACACAATGAAGAAATGAACTTAATCTATTTGTAAGTATCATTACTTTATTTTTCCACAACAAGAATATAATCTGTCAGCAAGATAACTCTTTATAATTTTATGGATTCTTTCACTTTAACTCCAACTATTCATTTAAAGAAACTCAATCAAAAATATTAAGTTTTCAAATTTACTAAGAATACAATCTCAATGATTTACAACTTCTAAATTTCTTTTTCATTCTTTACAATAATATAGCTTCTACAAGTAACAATAAACTTCCTTTTCTTCCTTAAGCCTAGCTCATTTCTTACAATGTAAAGAGCTTTCTTTCTACAATACATTACAACTTAATAAACCAAAGTATACACTACAATGTTTCTTTCAAATGCAATACTACTAGCCTTCCACTTAAGTTGGAATTTACAAAAAAAAGGTTTCTACAAAGTGTAAGATTTATTTTGACTTCACAAAAGCTTCAAGTGCCTATATTATTCAACAAGAGCTCCACCATATCTTCACTTGACTAGAAAAACAAAAATGGGGAGAGGAAACACTCTCCACCCAACCAATAATCCAATGAGGGGAAGAAGCAATCCTCCTCATTGGCACCTAAGCCCCAACCACAATGTAATAAAGTATGGATCATACTCATGGAAACTACACAGTGCTTCATCATCAAAATACAAAGTTTCACATCCATTTAACACACATTGAACACAATAAAACAATGACAAGAATGTAACTTTCACTATACACAAGGCTTGAAATGCAAACCAATGGAGGAATGATCTATGGGGAGATCACTTATTCCTCCAAATTGGATTAGGTGCCCAACTGAAAAACATCCAAAATACATATCAAAACCCCTACACAACTCATTTTCCTCCCTCAAAATCCTCTTATTCTCCCACATTCTCTTAATCCTTGCTACAATCTCTTATGTTTCCATCAAAAGAACCAAGAAAGTAATGTAAGCATTCTCTTATCCAAGGTGGGGTTCCCAACCCACCTCCCTCCAAAACGTGAAATAAATCTTATGCCTCCCTACATATAAAATCCCCATAGCCTTCTCCTACATCTTATTTAGGTATTCTACCCAATATCCCAACAAGCATGAAAAACATTCACATACATACAATACACACACATATAAAAATAAATAAGTAAGAAGAATGTAGCTCCTACCTTTCCATGGTAATAACTTGATCGGGGAATCATAATACAAGATCCTTCAAGCTCAATCAACCTTAAAATATCTCCAAGAGTTCAAGAAACACTAAAAAAAAATCTCTAACTCCAAAATAAAAGACCACCAAATGAAATGAAGTAACCCCCAAACAAAGAAATAAAATTGCATATAAAAAAAAAAAGGAAAGAGGAGGGTGAGGTGGCTCCATGTAGGATGCCACATAACTCATCCTCAACTCCACATCACATTTCAAATCTCAACCCCAATGTAAATTAAATGTGTGCTTGAGTGGAATGACAAACCTCTTACACACACAATCCAAACCCACACCTCCAGTAAAAATTTAAAACCCATGTAAGAAAAGTGCAATAAATGTCACTTTTTGTATTACAAAACACTTAATGGGGTCTATTTCTAACCCTCCAATCCATAGGTAAGGTTGGTATAATAAATTAAGAGGTGTCAGACAAGATTATCTTGTCCCACAAGCCTCCAAAAATGGTCCTTAAGCCCAAATCCGAATTTCCCAAGTAAGGTAGAGTGTAAAACACTCAAAGTCACATACACTCAACTAAAAACACAAGAACCAAAGAACCAACTACTCTAATAAATGAATCATTTTTTCCATATCCATAATTAGCTTATTAACATGATTAACTCTCTTAATTAAGGCACATTAATCAATAATTATAAAAAAGGGAATTACATCACAAATTAAATCACATACTCCACAATTAAATAAAAGAAAGGAAAAAATCACACACAAACCCTTGGTCACAATTGAGGTCATCCCCCCATGGGGACCCCTAACAATAAATAATGAAACAACAACATTACACAAGTTCCATGGTGACCATTGTTGTATCCATCTAATATTCCATTGTGGTTGGTCTCTAATCGCCCTTTTGATTATTGTGATATAATTACCTACAAAATCACACAATACCTCCTTCAGTCTCGTGGCTGTACCAAAAATCAAAGATAAAATATACACATACAAATCAATAATCATCCGCATTTAAATCTTCATCTAGACCAACAATGTTATCATTTTAAAATTCCAACAACATCTCAATTCTATCTTTTGTCAATACCAACAAGATCACAAGATTAGTTCAAATTCTAAATCCTCCTCAACTTGACAAGAATTTTGAATGTTAGAATTATATATATATGTAATTAAAAAACAGATCATCATCAATATAAAATATCTTTCTATCCCTCTAAGAATCCAAGCAAATCATACTATGAATCCCAATCCATAAATAGTAAGAATATCTCTATCATCTAAGATCATGCTAAACTAAAATGATACAATAATACCCATGTCTATAGTGAACAGTAATCAAAATAAAAATATAATAAGTGTCGAAGACAAGTGGGCACTACTTCCCCCTCCCCTTAGACTCGACTTCCTCCTGGACGTCACTGAAATAGGTGTGTAAACTAGACTCATAGCAATGTAGCATCCTCCCATGTAGAAGCAGTCTCATCATACCTATCCCATTGGAATCACACCTGATCAATCTCTCAACATCGAAGGCCTAGAGCCCCGCGCTCTATAATAAACATGGGTTCCACCATCATTTCCCCTTCTCCTGCACTCCGCAATGCAGTCCAATCCAATACATGAGATGGATCTATGATATATCTCCTAAGAACATATACGTGAAACAGATCATGCATGCGAGACAAGCTAGGTTGTAAGGCTAGATGATAAGGTAAGGGACCGATCCGCTCCAGGATCTCAAATGGACCAATGAATCTAAGAGACAAGTTAGATCCTTTTCCATAATGGATAGGACTCTTATGAGGTATGACACAAAGAAACACCTTCGTGCCCACCTCATAACTACGGTCAACTCTCCTTTGATATGCATACTTATTATGTCTATCCCGAGCATCCTGTAACCTCGATGAGACCAAAACAACCTAATCCTCTATATCCTAAAAAAATTTGGTCCAAGAGATACTCTATCCTATAATATGTACCAAATCAAAGGTTTCTACACTCCCTTCCATACAAAGTGCCTAAAAAATTTGCCATGTCAATTGAACTCTAAAAACCTGTTGTTGTAGGAAAAATCTAACAAATACAAGTACTCCTCTCACTTAGACTTATGGTCCATGATGTATATCCAAAGCATGTCATCTAAAATATGATTGACCCACTCCATCTATCCATCTATCTCTGGGTGATAGGATGTGCTTAAGTTGATGCTCATCACAAGAGCATGCTTCATGGTAGTCCGTAGTGTGATGTATATAAGGGACCGTGGTCGTAAATGATCTTCCATGGAATCTTGTGTAGCCTAACAATCTGATCTAAGTACACTCTCGCTACTACACTAAATGTATAGGTTGTCTTCACCAGAGAGAAATGAGCCACTTTCGTCAATCTATCCACCGTGACAATGGTGGCATCATGGTAGTATCTCGACGTCGGTATCCTTAATATGAAATCCATGGAAATGGTGTCCCACTTCCACTCTAGAATAACATGAGGGTAAAGAATGCCGAAGGATGTTGATGCCCGGCCTTCACCCTCTCACACTCTAAACAACGTGAAACAAACTGAGATACATATCTCTGAATTCGTCTCTAATTGTAAAGTTGTCTCAATGTTGCGTGCATCTTCTTCACCCCTGGATGGGTTGAATAAGGTACATGATGAGCCTCTTCCAAAATATCATATCTCAAACCTCCATCCCTAAGTACATATATCCGGCCTTTATGTGTGAGAATTCCTTTTGAATATACTTTAAAATAATCTAACTTCACCTATAAGGGTCTCTACGAGAATCAATATCTGATCTCACTGCAAGGTAGAAAATCTCATGAGGAAGTTGTCCCAAAATCCTGCTCTGAAAATATGTACCTACTGAAGTATCCATAACCAAATGTCTCCTCCTACTCATAGAATTAGAAAATATATTCTCCTCCCCCTTCACATGTTCTATTTCCATGTCATACTCACGTAGTAACTCCATCCAACGCCACTGACGAGTGCTGATATTGGGTTGCATGAAGAGGTGATGCAATCTCAAATGGTCTGTCTTGATAATAAACCTTCTACCAAGAAGGAAATGTCTCCATAAAACTAAAGCATACACAACTACTGCAAGCTCAAGGTCATGAGTCAGATAATTGAGCTCATGATATTTGATTTTTCTAGACTCAAAGGAAACCACACAACCCTCCTACATCAACACTCCACCTAATCCTTCCAAAAAAGCATCCATACATACAAAGAAATCCCTTTGAGGGTCTAACACAGCAAGAATTGGTGATGACATAAGGCATCCCTTTAGTGTCTTGAAGACCTTCTCACATCTATTAGACCAAACAAACTTCTTCCCTTTCCACTGAAGGGAAGTGATGGGGTGTGCAACTCGAGAAAAGTCCTAAAAAATATTTTGTAGTAGCCTTCAATCCCCATGAAATTGCACACCTTGGTCACACTAGTTGGCACGGTCCAATCCATAATATCTTGAATCTTGGAAGGATCAATAGAGATACCTTCCCCAAAAATAATGTGACCCAAGTATTGCACCTCTGAATGAAATAATGCACACTTGTCCAGGTTCATGTAAAGTTGCTACTAACGAAGACACCGTAGAACCTGTCAAAGGTGCTCCTCGTGCTCCCCATGCATACATGAGTAAATCAAAATTTCAGCAAGGAAAATGAGCATGAACAAATCAAAAAATGTCTGGAATACCCCACTCATCAAAATCATGAATACTGCGGTGGCATTCGTTAGACCAAAAGGCACTACTATGAACTCGTAGTGGACATATCTCATACGGAAGGTTGTCTTATGAATATCTGTCTCTGTGATCCTTAGCTGATGGTAACTATATTTAAGATATATCTTCAAAATACTATGCCCCCTTCATCTATAAAATCAATCATCAATTCATGAAAGGGGGTAATGATTCTTGATCGTTACTTTGTTTAGCTGACGATAATCAATACACAAACATAGAGATCCATCCTTTTGTTTACAAAAATCACCGAGTTCAACCCGAGGGGATACACTAGGACAGATTAGGCCTTTCTCTAGGAGGCCCTCAAGCTGAAACTTGAGCTCACAATGCTCAGGGGTATTCATCCTATAAGGTGATCGTGAGATAGGCTCTACTCCTAGAGCCAAATCTATGTTAACATTTATCTCACGAGGGAGGTAACCCCAAAGATCCCCTAGAAAGACATCATAAAACTTTCTCAAGATGTGATGATCATCAAGATACAACCCACTAGACCCATCCTCGATATTTCACTAACTATCATAGCATACAACTAACATCCTCGTCACACAAACCACTTGAGATACATAGCATATATGGTGCGAATAGAGGTGGGTCTCCTAACTCCCACTATCCCTGTCTCCACTCCTAAATTATTTGCACATGATATTACGCTACTTTTGTAACAATCAACTTTGGCCATGTGTCTAGACATACAATCCATGCCAAGAATAATCCCATAGGAACCCAATGGAAGGATACAAATATTTGATGTCATGGAAAAGGGTTCTAGGTCAACTATGCACTCCTTAAACAAAGAGTCTACTAAGAGATTGGATCTGGAATCCATCTCCACATGCCAACTACAGCTCTGCCTAACTGCCACCGGCTTGCGTTGCTCTACTACAAATGGAGAAATAAAATAATTTGAGGAACCAAAATCAAATAAAATAGAAATAGGAATGCCATCAATGCTACCTATCATCTTAATCACCATGCTCTGGTGCTCTTGCCTAGCGGTTCTCAACCGCATCATATATCATGTGGCTCCTAACCATGTTACCTAATGTAGGCTCTGAAACTTGTGCTTTACCCTTGTTATTAGGGTTTTGAGGGAAATTTCTCAAATTATGTCCAAGTACTCCACACCCATAGCAACTACCACCCCTCCAATGAGAAGATGCTCCTACAGGCACTCTAGTGGTCTATGCCATAGAGCATGATGATCTTGCTATGGACTGCGGTATTTGTTGTTGATGAGATCCTGTTCACCGAGTTGTAGGTGGTTCCTAAGTCCTAATTGATCCCATAGGAGGAGGCTCCATATTCCGTCCCCTCTTAGCATCGAATCTCTAGTGGAGGCCTAAATGGAAGATAAGTCTATTGGTACTGAGGTGGCTGTTATGGCAGCCTGAATGAAGAATGTGTAGAACCATGTCCACCACGAGGAGGATGATATAACCCCCTCATTCTGCATCTGTTGGATACGACTATGTACTCTATCTCTGGCCTGTTGCATCTTCCTCCTATTCTCCTCTGCAATATAATACTTCTCAACGACCTCTACTAGAGTCTCATGCACAATGAATGTGTATTACCCCTCTAATGTCTAGTTTTAGGCCCCTGATGAACTTGTGGATCCTCACATGCTCATCCTACATATAGTACACATAATGAAGTAGGTCAATGAAATGACTCTCATACTTTTCCATCGTCATAGTTTCTGACATAGGTCATGGAACTCCTCATCCTTTGTTGAATGAACCTCCTTGACAAAATCTACTCTTGAATAGCTCCTCGAAGAGCTCCCAAGTAACTGTCTTGAAATCCACATGGATCTTCTACTCCTCGTTCCTCAACCAAACCCCGGATCCATCTTTCGGAAGTTGGATGGAAGCACAAGCCTTCATATTCTTTGGTACACACGAAGAGCTTGAAGCACCCGCTCAAGCTGACCAACCATGCCTCTGCCTAAAATCCTCCATTTTCCCAAGAAAATGAGATGTATGGAGCTTCAAGATATCCATGATGTGATATGTCATTGTATACTTGTCTACCCTTAGGTCTCTCAACACGATCATGTCATTTCTTGGGCTCCTAGATCTATATCTGCACCGTATAGCCTTGTCTCCATGACCTCCCGGTGATCACTCTCACCTCGATGAATCCACATGGGATTTATCTACTCTATTCTCATCACTATGTCTAGACGACGCACAAGCCTCTATTGATGGCTCTTTTTCCTATCTACTAAGCATCCCACCTAAAGACCCTCCACATATAGTGGCATTAACATCATATAATGTCCAATTATTTGAGGTAATATGGCTATAACTTTCTGATCTAGGGGTGGTAAATATAGGTCTATGTGCAAGAACCCCTCATCGATGTGCACCTCCCGTATAGACCAAAGCGAGAGTTAGTTTATCATTCTAGGTATTGATTCAATTTTCTACATTTTTGAATTTAAAATATCATGCAAGGTTGTGTTATCTAGGTTTAGAGTTGTGTTATGTTTCCTTACTATGTCTTATGTTTCCAATTGTTCCCGGGTCTAAGCGTTGAACCCATGGATCTGATACCAAGTGTATCGCCCATAATTTTGGCATTTGAAAACTACAAGAAACTCTAAATACATATCTAGAAATTTGTAAAAATTATTTTTTTGGTTAAAAGACTGCAAGTGTACCAAACCCTATAACACGTTTTATTAATTTCTTACCAGAAAATACTGCATTACATTAAATGGAACATGTCTAGATTAATATTCCAATACTCTTAATTCAATTCTAAAGTTAATTTCAATTACAATTTTCTATCAAAGTGTCCATTAATTATTTTACTTGATTAAATAGTTTTCCCTTTCATAAAATGAAAATGTTCCCACATTTATTAAACCCTTATCCTTAGTTACCTTAGTTATCTTATATTATTTTATTTAATGTCCATTCAATCCTTTACTAGAGCACACTAAAATATTTCCATAATTAACTTAACATACAAGGGTAATAAGTGGCCCCATTCACCCATTTACATATACCCTTACATTATTTAATAACCCAAAATCTTCATTCTTACCTAACAATTGTAGGGTTGATTCCTATCCCTTGGATCAACTCAATTATGGCCATTAGATCTTAGGGTTCCATTACTAACCCTAATTATCCTTAATAATATTATTAAAACTTTTTCTTTTCCCTAGCCTCCTCATTTGGTCTCTTTTCTTTTGTTTAACTTGTAGGTTGCGAGAAAAGCGAAGCCGTGGAAGCAAACAATGAAGAAACCATGAATAAAATTCACAAAAATCAAGCTTAGCTTGGTTTAGTTTATAAATTTATATGTGTAATGTCTTCCATTTGAATATTATAGAGGTTTCCACTCTAAATTTGGCAGGTTTACTTCATTATTTATTTTGTTTATGTATTCTTCTTGGGTAAAACCCTTTTTCTATTTAGTCCAAGAGATTCCATACATATAAATGTCCATTTCATGATTTACAAGTTTATAACAATGCATTTATGCCCTTATGGCTTGCAGGTGATTTCCTCTTAAAATATGTAGGATTAAATTTTTAATTAAAACCAACTTAAATTTGCACAAAAGCAGGTTTGTATTTTTCCTCCGTCAGTGATGAAACCACCACCCAAGGTAGGTTGGCGGTCCTTGGACCACCGCCCTCCTTGGGTGATGATTCACAAACTTCCGCTCTGATTTGATCGGTAGTTAAGAGACTGCCACTTTTCACAAGGTAGTGGTCCTGTTCTTGAAACCCAGAACCTTTATTTTCAACATTTTCCAAAAACCCAACTTTACTAGGGTGACCTAAAATTTATCCTTTGTTAAATTTTATGTGCCTAAAGTCTCAAGTTGGGCAGTTAAAACATTTATTCATTCCATGCCTTAAGTTGTTAAATTCAAGGATTTTGTATTTAAATAGTAACAATGGAATAACTACAAGAATATTTTTCCAACAAATGTTTTTCCAACACAATGAAGAATGAACTTAATCTATTTCTAAGTATCATTGTTTTCTTTTTCCACAAGAATAATATTATATTTCAACAAGGCAACTCATTATAATTTTGTTCATTCTTTCACTTTAACTCCAAGTATTCATTTAAATAAACTCAATCAACTATATTACATTTTTAAATTTACTAAGAATACAATCTCAATGATTTAAAACTAGCAAATTTCCTTTTCATTCTTTACAATAATATATCTCCTACGAGTAACAATAAACTTCCTTTTTTCCTTGATCCTAGCTCATTTCTTACAATGTAAAGATATTTCTTTCTATAATACATTACAACTTAATAAACCAAAATATACAATACAACTTTTCTTTCAAATACAATACTACTAGCCTTCTACTTAAGTTGGAATTTACAAAAAAGGTTTCTACAATGAAAGATTTGTTTTGAATACAAAAATCTCCAAGTGCCAATTCTTCAACAAGAGCTCCACCATTTCTTCACTTGATCACAACAACAAAAATGGGGGAGAGGCAACACTCTCCACCCAACCAATAATCCAATGAGGAGAAGAAGTAATCCTCCTCATTGGCCCCAAGCCCCAACCACAATGCAATAAAGGATGGATCCAACTCATGGAAACTACACAATGCTTCAACATCACAATACCAAGTTTCAAATCCATTTAACACAGATTCAACATAATAAAACAATCACAATAATGCAACTTTCACAATACACAAGGCTTGAAATGCAAACCAATGGAGCAAGGATCTATGGGGAGATCACTTATGCCTTGTAATAGGATTAGGTGCCCACTTTAAAACCCTCCAAAGTAAATCTCAGAACCCATACACAACTCTTATACCTCCCTCAAGATCCTCTTATTCCTCCCACATTCTCTTATGCCTCCCTACAATCTCTTATGTTTCCCTCAAAATAACCAAGTAAGAAATCAAAGCATTCTCTTATCTAATTTGGGGCACCCAACCCAACTCCCTCCCAAAACATTAAATAACTCTTATACCTCCCTACATATAAAATCCCCATAGCCTTCTCCTACACCTTACTTAGGCATTCTACCAAAGATCCCAACAAGCACATAACCCATTCACATACATAAAATACACACATATAAAAGCAAACAAGTAAAAAGAATGTAGCTCCTACCTTTCCATGGTAAGAACTTTATCAAGGAATCACAATACAAGATCCAAGAATTTCAACAAACACTCAAAAAAAATTTCTAACTTCAAAATACAAGAGCACAAAATGAAATGAAGTAACCCCCAAACAAACAAATAAACTTGCATATAAATAAAAAGGAAAGAGGAGGGTGAGGTGTCTCCATGTAGGATGCCACATCAATCATCCTCAACTCCACATCACATTTCAAACCTAAACCCTAATGCAAAATAAATGTTCAGTTGAGAGGAATGAAAAACCTCTTACAAACACAATCCAAACCAACACCCTCTAAGGAAAAAATTTAAAACCCATGCAAGAAAAGTGCAATAAATGTAAATTTTTGTCTTACAAAATACTTAATGGGGTCTATTTTTTATCCTCCAATTCATAGGTAGGGTTGGTATAATAAATTAAGTGGTGTGGTATAAGCTTAGCTTGTCCCACAAGCCTCCAAAAATGGTCCTTAATCCGAAATCTAAATTTCCCAAGTAAGGTAGAGTTTACAACACTCAAAGTCACATACACTCAACTAAAAATTAAAGAACTAAAGAACAAGCTACTCTAATAAATGATTCCTTTTTGTCACATCCATAATTAGCTTAATAACATGATTAATTCACTTAATTAAGGCACATTAATCAATAATGATAAAAATGGAATTACATCACAAATTAAATCACATACTCCACAATTAAATAAAAGAAAGGAAAAGAATTACACATAAACCCTTGGTCACAATTGGAGGTCATCCCCCTATGGGGACCCCTAACAACAAATAACAAAAAAAAATATTACACAAGTTTCCATGGTGACCATTGTTGTATCCATCCAGTATTCCTTTGTGGTTGGTCTCTAATCCCCCTTTTGATTGTTGTCATATAATTACCTACAAAATCAATCAATACCTCCTTTGGCCTCGTGGTTGTATCAAAACATCAAGGATAAAATATAAGCATATAAATCAATAATCATCCGCATAAAATTTAAATAATCAGCTAGACCAACAATGCTATCATTTTAAAATTCCAACATTTCAATTATATCTTTCATCAATACCAACAAGATCACAATATTAGTTCAAATTCTAAATCCTACTCAACATGACAATAATTCTTAATATCAACAATATATATATGACAACACATCATCATAAATATAAAATATCTCTCTATGCCTCTAAGAATCCACAAAATCCATACTATGAATCACAATCCATCAATAGTCAGAATATTTGTATCATCTAACATCATGCTAAACCAAAATGATACAATAATACCCATGTCTATAGTCAACAAAGAATCAAAATCAAAATATAATGAGTGTCAAAGAGAAGTGGGCACTATAATGTAAGAATATATGATAGGATTATACATATTTGAACACCCAAAATAGATTAATATTCCTAGTTTTATATAATTCCCAATAGTTTCTTTGATTAATTTTTTTCACGATGACTCATTTTACTATTCATGATTGAGACATTGCATTTATTATTGTCATGGTTATTTGATTTGTATTTTTTTGTCACACTTTTTTTAGATACTAAATTTTCACAATATGTTGTTGTATTTGTCCAATGAGGCCAACTAAGGGTTATTATATGTATCGTTTAATTGTGATGCATTAATTTTAAATCTTGCTAGATTGTAAATTAGCATATATCTTGTAATAGATTATTAAACATGTCATCGATAATTATAATAATTTATTATATCAAGGATTCATTTTTTTTAACTCATTGAATTAGTTAGCATATGAGATACATGATTTCTTGATATGTAGATTATTGATCTATTTAGTATTTATATCTGATAGGTATGATATTTGAAATTATATGTCTAGGAAAAGGTTAATTCAATAAGATAGCATGGATTTTAGGGGATGAACCTCCATATAGAACAATAGGATGTATCACTTGTATTTTTACTCTAGTTTTATTTTTATCCCCTTGTCATTTTATTGTGTGGATTATATTTTTAAATAGTAAAAATACACTCTTGGTATGTCATTTTTATTTAAATCATTTTTATCTTGTTTATATTTCACTTATGGTTATTTGGTTTAATCCTCTTTATTTTATGTTATTAATTAATTTATCCATTTATTACCTTATTTTTATCTCTCATATATTTATTTAATTCAGCCTTGGCTATTTCTACTAACTTAGTTGTTTTATTTATCTAGTCACTTCCCACTTTCCAGAGATGCCTTATCTTGTTTTATAAGTTGATTAAATGGTTTTAGGATAATATAATCATGGATTAGGTGGATCCACCACCCATCTTAAAGGTAACCTTTTCATAAAAATTGACATGAATTCATAGAGAAGTGTAAGGAAAATTAGGGCCTATATTTGACTTGAAAATATCTCCCATGTACCATACCAATGGGTGGGTGAGATATTTTAAAGGATCACAATGCCTTTTTATTTTATTTTTAATCCTTTTTCAACCCATGCCATTTATGAATTTTTTTTTGGTGTTTGATGGACATTTTTAGTGAAAATTACTCCATGTGGTTATTTGGATTGCTTACTTTTTTATTTTACTTCATATTTATTACTTTGTAAGCGCAAGTTGAATGTACTTGGGTGACATGGATAGTTAGGTTGAGATGTGACTCATGTATCCATCACATTGGAATTATTTTAGACTCTTCTCTTATATTATCCTCCATCTTGGAGGTATGTGAACTTATGTTCATGGTTTTTCTTTTTTAGATATTTTTGAGTGAAGGAGCATGTTTGTCTTGGAAAAAACATGGAATTGGAATTTTAGTAATGCTATCTCTTGAGTTTGGAATCTTGGATTAATTTTATTATATGAATTAGACCTCACTCCCATTTAATTATGTGTATTTTTGTGTGGAAAAGAAATATTTTTTTCCTCTTCTATATATTTTTATGTTTGACTTATTTTCTAGTTTGCAAACACACTTTTTTTTGTTCCTTTGCTCCATTCATTCCCTTGGGTTGTGGATTTTTGAAATGTGGTGGAAGAGAGAACAATTATCTTAATTTTCCATAAGGTTTTATGGGAAAACATTGTTGGGATTTTTTTCTCTCCTTCATATGGTTTGGAGTGGGAGTTTTCTTTCTACATGGTTTGAAAAATATATCCCATCCTTTAAAAAGAGAGAAATCCGGTATATGGAGATATATGGAGCTTTGGAATCTATTTTCAGGATTTTGGAACAGTCTTTGGACACGTTTGGATACAAGTTTTCTTATGAAAAAATTCAATATCTACTCCTCTATTCCTAGCTTTAATAGAAGCATGAAGCTTCTTTCTTGTTTTGTATTAATTTCAAAACTCATTTTGTGGTTTATTTTTGTTTATTTATCTTATCATAATTATGATCAATTAGAGGCTTTTTATCCAATGTCCCATGGGTTTCAAGGAGGGTATCATTCTCTCATTTTTTTGGATGTTGATGGAAATGATACTTCTTTGTTAGTAGAACAAAAAAGTGTTTTTTTTGTAGGTTTGGAATGTTAGAAGAAAAATGTACTGAGAGAGGGGCGATCAATAATTCCTTAAAAAAATTTAAATTCATATTTCAAACTTGAATATAAAAATAATCATAAACATTCAACCATCCATTAATGTGTGCATACGTTAAACAATCATATATGCAAGAAGCTTAAGAAAAATAGTCAATAGAAGACACAAGATATAAGTGGGAAACCCTAAAAGATAAGAAAAAGCATTGAAACACAATATTATATTAATATGTTTCAAAATTTAGTGAGAGAAATAACCCACACGGAGCACCAACCCCTAGTTTAGTAGAGCACCAAACCTACAAGGAGCACCAACCCCTAATTTTGTGAAGCACTAACTCGAAACGGATGATAAAATCCCCCAATATGATAAAAAACCCACTAAACCAACTTATAATGTTCATATATCTGATTTTTTTAGAAACAACTGATGGATACCTCTTATCCATCTCACACTTCTTCAGTCAAACCCTAGGTGATCAAAATTCACAAAACTAGCTCTTCAAACACTTAAAAATAATAAAATCCTTGTACACATGCTATCTAATTTCTCTCCACCTATAACACTATTATTTAATCCTCAAATAATTCTCCAATACCTTCAATAAAGTCTCACCTGGGTCGCTCACCTTGCACACACTTCACTAGCTGCAAAAGTACCCAAAAACATGCTTTTATAAGCTCCTCATGATTTCAAACAAAATAAAAACCTTTTTCGATCATTTGGATCGAAACCTACATCAAGGAAACATCCCAAATTTTAATTACAATATTCATAAGTGACGCAAGTAGTTCGGCTTAACTAAAAACCTCATTACATGTGCCAAAAATGGCTCAAAACCCCATGGGTAAAAAGATAAATTTTCCCTTACATCTAATGAATACATAGTAATGAGCCAAATCCATTTAAATATTATTAAAGTATAATTTTAAATTCATAAAAGGTCATACATTTGATCAAATAATGAAATTATTTCATTTCATGGGCCTAGTTCACTTTGTAAATCTCAAAATAGTTGTTTATTACACCCTTCAAAGACCATGGAAACTTCATAAGGGAAAAAAATCAAACAAGATAAACCTATTCCATGTAAAAGCTTTAGGTAAATATAGTAACCTGTATAAAACTTATAAGAAAGTTAGAATGTTTGATTAAACCTCATGCTTAAACCACAATTACTTTTGTGTTCTCTAGATCAACCTACCAAAAAAATGTTTTGAAAGGTTAGATCAAAAAAATTATAAATAAATTAAATACCTCCAAATGGATTCATTATATTCCAAATTTATCCTTATTCACATTCCATGTGATATAAATTTTCACCAAATCCATATGAACTTCAAACAACTCAAACCCGCACCAAAATACATCTTGTCTTGCATTTCCAATACTTTTCCCGTATAAAGGATGACTTGGAAACCCTATTAAATCACCTCATCATGAGGAAAAAATCATATCCCTAGAAATAAATTTGAATCATATTTCTATCACAAATTTAATCATCTTCAAACTCCACCTATAGCTCAATTTATTGGCATTTCTCGAACCACGCTATTTGAGGCCTCAAAACTCGCCCTTTCACCAATCAAACTGAATGGAAATAAAATGAAATTGTACCTACATTAACATGTCCTAATACATCCATGGAAATCATGATCAGCTCTCATACATCATGAAACATCAATATTTCATGTTACTCCTTTGGATAATCTTGTATCAAAACCTTCTTCTTTAGCAACTAACATGTTTGAGTGGGAACCACTCTTCACCATGACGTCAATGATAAATGTATATAAAGATAAGATAGTAATATTAATAATAAAATAATAATTCTTTATGAACCAATCAAAATTTGGTCACTATACTTCTTCTTTTGTAGAATTCTCCTAGCTAGGGTTTAATAAGGGTTTTAGACCACTTTATCTTCTTAACATTCATTCATAAAAAGTGACGATAAAATGACCTGATTATTTTGCAGAAGTCATTTTATACTCACCATATCAGCATCCTTGATATCCATAAGGTTCCATGTAAACATAAAATTCCCAATGAGCATCAGAAGTTCAAATTCGAGTTGGATTTTCACTTATTCTTGATGCTATCTCACATAACTTTCATATCTTCAAAATTAACATCATGGAAACCTGAAATTATTCTTAAAGAACTATTTTACATCACTATAACATCTCCAACCACAATAATTTCAAATCCATACCTCAATCTCTCTAGTCATTAAGACTTACCTTTGCTTACATGCATGTTCCTCACTCTAAGCTAGGGATAACTAAAAGAATGCAATAAATCAACATAAAACCTTTGAAATTTTCCCAAACATACATAATATATCATCATTCACCTGGATGTAATCTTTCATGATCTCATACATTTCTAAACGACACTATCACACCCTTTTACCTACCATACCTATTTCGAATAAGCATCTATAACATAGTGAACCACCTGTATCTTCCTCATGCCACTATTGTGAGTTCCCAAGAAACCTCAAAACCTAATTTTCATCATGTTAAAATGATTCCCAAGGACCTAAGAAGCTTATACTGTCATCTATAACATCACTTAGAAATTGAATAGGCTTGTTAGAGAAAACACTCCTCACCGAATCTCACTATACCATTAAGTATACATCTGAATAACCATGTTAGAATCATATAAATCATCATGTGACCCTCACACAACATGAAATTTGTTATTAATGTTGTTTTTCATCAATGACAACACCTAATAGGACCCCATGCCAACATGGAATAATTATTTGTTGGAGTTGGAAATTGGAAATAAAATTATTTGGGTATATCTTATCTTATCGAATAAGGGTTATTTCAATAGAAAATTTCAATGTTTTTAGTACTTTGTGCAAGGATTTTTCTCTGGAATTATAGGTATTTTTTTGTTCTATTTATTATAAATTAATGAAATAATTAGTTTATGTTTTGTGTAATGGCCCTCCTTTTTGTCGAGTACGATGCTCATCGAGGTAATTATAAGGTGACATTAAAATGTTAAAATTTTCCTTTTAACAAATATGTAACCATGTGAGTCACATTTGAATAATTTATAAAAAAAAATACAACTTGATTTATATAAATTGTATGATTAAGTATTGACATAAATAAAAAAATAAATAATTGGTGAAATTGAAAAAAATATTAAATTTGAAACAAATTAAATACTATGTACTAATATATGTAAAATAAACTATAAAATAATAATAATAATAATAATAATAAAAATGCCTAGGGAGTAATTAAGCTTTGTGGTGGCGGTGAAGAAATTGAAGGCGGTTGGTAGATGGAGTGGGAGGAATTATGTTGGTGAAGGCATTGTTTAATTATTTTAGAAGGAGATGAGATACATGGGGGCAAGGAAAAGGTCTTTTGTTAGACACTTTGAGTGTAAATGCATTTGCGTGTTTAAAATATACTCCACAACTATTGTCAACATCCTCTCGATACCAATGAAGCTAGGAGATATTAAATGGGTCTTGAAATCTGCCAAAGATAAATAAAAGTGACTTAAGGTTTACCTCATCCCTGGTAGAAAAGTGGAGGAGAAATTATGTGAGTTGTATGAAAAATTTCCTTACAAAAGTGTGATCTTATGCCTTTACCGTGCAATGATTTCTAGAAATGTATAAAATGGGCATTTTAAAATGCCATAAAAAAATGTTGTGTTAGATTACATCAAATTTTAATTATTAAACCCTATTGCAGAGTAATTGATATAAAAAATGTTGTATAAATTCTTAAGTACAATATGATAAAAGAAAGTAAGTAAGTAAAGTATGAAACCCTAAGTAAATGGGAGAGATAAGAAGACTTAGCCCATTTACATGTAATTTGGAAGACTTTCTTATATGCTCACTATAAATTCATTTCCTCACAGATAATGTTGGACATGGGTCCTCGTAGCTGGACAAGGGGCGCCTAGGTTCTAGAGACTAATTTTGAGTGCCTATGACTACATAAATGCTCTTAATATGGTTTCACTTTATCACAAGCGTGTCGAGTTTTTTATTATTAATCACTTCGTATTCAAACTATGATTGTCAAAGATACCTATAACTTGTGACATAATGATTCACCTACACAAGCCCACAAACCACATTAAACCAAAAAGGAAAATGAAGAATTGATAGTCAAAATGACCTCGGTGGTCACCCGATAGAGTGAAATTACAATGATTACTAAATTATATCCCAAAATCCAAGTAGTTCTTATGATTTTGTGTATAAATTTTTCCCTATGATGCCCTTGTGCAAGTTATAAAAGGTATTGAGCTAGATATAAAATGTATCAATGTAATAGTATGCGTGGATGGAATAGAATAGAATTTCCCTTCCTATGCTATATATGTAGAGTATACATTATCATTGAATCACAACACCCTCCATTTTTTCAAGGCCTATGTGTGCTTGAGCTCATGGTGTGACTGGATAACATGGGTACTATCTCCAAGTTGTGAGACTTGATACTTAAGATAGACCTCCAGAGAAAGCCAATTCTTGTTCCTAAACTACCTGCCACAATCTACTCTAATACAAGAAAAGCTATCTTATCCTAATCTAACTTTCCAAGGACTAGGTAAAGGAGTGCATGAAAGTAAAGCCTACACTAACAATAGTGATACACCAAAAAAGAGGGTGTGTGAATAGTCTCCAATATGTGGAAATGGGAGCAAAATGCATATTAGAGAGGGTGATGACAGTTCTCCTTAGTCTAATAACAACATTCACAACACATTTCCATGCATATACAATAATATTGAACCCTCGCAAGAGCATAAAATAGACAAAATATATTTACAATGAGGTTGAAAGGGAAAGAATAATGAAAACAAACACGGCAGGGGAAGAAACATCCACAAACTTACATCTATTGCTTCGCGATATGCACAATTCGAGTCTATTACAAAATAAGGTCCCGGATCACCATACAAGGAGTCCACTACAAGGGCCTACACCAAATTGGTAACAAAAGCAATTTGACATATTTTTACTACTTCAAAAACTCTCTCCTCCTATAATGAGCTCAACACTCCAATTTATAGAATTTTAATAGAGAGAGAGAGAGAGAGAGAAATGAAAATCCCTAAATTTTACTTCCCATAACTTGAAATATATCATGAATAGAGTGAAATAATGGAAATTTTCTTGCAAAAGTCTCCCATGCTGTCCTATAACTTGCAACAGTGAGAAATGTCTCCTATGCTTCATTAAATGTCCTCCCAACCACCAATAAAATCACTGTTCTGAAATTGGAAATGTTTTCAAAAAATCACCATCATGTCTTCATTAAATTCTATATTTCTTGATCTCTTTTCATCAAGCTCGATACACGATTACAATAAGTCCAAATTGTTGTGATTTCATTGAGAAATGCAAAAGATATGGTCTTCTGAGTGCGAGCAACTATTTTGAGTTTTCCAGAGGTTTTCTTTCAATTGACAGACTAGGAATTTAATTTCTTGGAGATATATATAATTCTTTTTTGGCTTAGAGGACACTCGTGATGTATCTAAAAAGTCAATTTTTGTGAAAATGGAGACTTGCTTCAAAAGTTATAACAATTTGAAGTTTGGGGTTGGGTATTCTTCTTTCCCTTTAGATTGCGGGTATTGCGGGTTTTCGGGAACTCGTCTTCGTACGGCACTTGGACCGTCTAGGCCTTATTTATCCACATCACCTGATTTGGGATTTTCTGTTATGTGCATATGTTGTTGACCAAGCTAGGTTGTCCATTGACTCCTGCCATATCCGTATTCAACTTGCCTACATGTGTTTCGGTAATTTTGGGTCCAGTACACAAGTGTTCTCCGGGACAAAGGGCCAAATTTTTCTGCCTTTTTGCATTGCAATAGTTGTGGATATTTTGGATTTTTGAGGCCCATGTGTACTCTCATCCCAACTATCCCTCAAACCGTGGGATAGTTTAATCTGCATTTTCTGTAATTTCCTTGACTTTGACCAAATCGGCTTTTCGGCATTTCGTGTACTTTTGTCCCAACTGTTCGATGGACTGCACGGGACAAAATATTCCACTTTTTCTAGATTTAAATGTCTCCTTGGTATTATTCCACAGGACAAATGTCTCCTTATCATTTCAAGCCTAAACAAGGTACAATGAACCCCGATATGATACGCATTGGTACCATCTCGATCCCAGACCCGATTTGCACTAAAATAGGCACTTGACTTTTTTTTTTTTAATTTTTTCAAATTTTCACTAAATCCTTGGATTTTTTATTTTTATAGGGAATTTAGAGAAAATCCAAGGGATCCCTCAAAATTTGATTTTTTTCCTCGAACCATTTCCACTTTCTCAATTCTGAAGAAATTGTGCAAGTTATCAAAATTACCTTGGGGGTGAATTTTGGATAACATTATATAGTCTGTTGTCCCTTTAATGGATGCATTGGAGTATTGTTTGCACCTTTTGAATGCAAAATTAGGTAGTAATAAAAATGCTTAGTTATTGGTAATAATGGAATTTTTTAATTTTTTAATTGACAAGTGGAAAGCCAACCTCTAAGTGAAAAAGATGGCCAAAGGATAAAAGAGACCTAAAATGAGCACAAAACCATGAAAATATCCTCTTTGCATGCAATTTATTAAATTATTTCGAGTGAAAACCAAGTTTATATATTACCTTGTTAGATATTAGAGTATCTTGAAGACTCATAATGGATAAGGAAAACCACCCAAAATACAAGATGAACTTGTTTTACTAGTTTAATATTGCTTGGTTGTTTACCTTTCAAAAGTTAACAAATGCATTTTTTTATGACTCACAAAACACCTCTTTTAACCCTGAATGTGAAATTCAAGTTTAAGTTGTATTCCTTTTCATGTAAGGTGTTATATTAAACCTTAGAATGTACTCGAATGATCATTCATGTGATTTCTTCACCCCTCTAGAGTGTTCATAACCCTTCTTGCAGTTTTGGGAAGATGTTTAAACTCAAAAGTTGGGTTTAGTTTTGGATTTTCATTTATCTCCTCAGTGAAGAAATGGATATAGACCTCCATAAGTATCTAGGCTTTATCCATGACATTTTTTTTCTACCCTTAGTTACGTTAAAAACATGTAACTAGTTAGTTTTAAAAGGGGTTTTTGTATGCCTTTTTCGTGGTTTAAACAATAATGGTAAATGATAAAAATTATAAAAAGGGGAATTTTAGACTTGTCATTTTTTATTTCTCTATTTGATCCCAAGTGGAATTTTTTACTTGGTATATGGAATATGATTTTTATTACTCTATTTGATCCGAAGTGGTGTCGTGTATCATTTAAAGTAAAAACAATAATAATCATAATTATGCCTATATTTTTATGTTATTTATGTGTATGAAAATTGTGGGTGTTACATTTTATATCGAGTGGAGGTTCATGCTCTCAAAAATTGGGACATTTTGTGTTCGATGATTATGTATGATGTTTGAGGAGATGGAGGAGTAATTTGAAACTATGTTGTGATGGGAAAAGCTTTATACTTTTGATTATATTAGTGCTCATTAAATAAGCTAAAATGTAAAATCGAAGCCTAACCTGATGCTATAGTAGATTTAAATGAATGCAATAATGAAATATAGAAATATACCAAAGGAAACAAAGAAATAAATAATGAAACCCTAATGTCCAAAGAAGGATAATATGCCTTAGCTGATGTAATAAGTTTCTAAAGTGCACAGAGCTGAAGACAAAGAAATGTGAAGCATTGAATGTTGCACTAGAGATTAGAAAATAGTAGAACTACTAGAATCGGCTGGATAGGGGCATTTGGAGAGGGACATGGGAACCCACAGCACTCTTGTACTTATTTTGGGTTCCTGGTCTGTAGAAATTCTTAGAAACCAAAATTCTTAGGGTCACAATATATTCATTTATGCTCTCCTTTTGTTGTTATGAGTTCACACAAAGATCACCAAGGTCACAATAACCTGTAAAGAAGTATACACCTCTAAAATCCTTAAATTAACAACAAATCCTAAAAAAGATGCAAAATGAGGTGTCGAATGTCCTAAGACGCTACAATGGTGGACTTAAAAGCGAGCGTTGCACTACATCTCAAACCCAATGTAGTTTTGTGTGTGTTTGTGTGAAATCGTGCCCTAGGTTTCTCTTGTGTCACCACACTTGGATAACAAGTAAGTATCTAGATGTAAAGAAATGTAGTAAATTTGTTCATGGAATAGATTGAACTTCCCTCCTATGAAGTGTTATGTAGAAAACCATCCCTTATGTCCCTTGTGATGGAGATAGATGTATGCAATAGAGATCTTATATTCTTGATGAATGCAACCTTAGGTGTTGATAGCTAATTATTAGTGCTTGGTCCCTTATTATAATCAAATAACTCTACATTTTTATGATTCCCTTTCTTAAATTTTCTAATTAACCCCGAAAATGCCGAACTACAAAAAGATAAGATGCTCAAATGAATAGAAAGGACCCAAAAAGTGTGAGTAAAGTAAAAAGAGGACAGGGGCACTCATATTGTATGATGGCACTGGTTCGCATCGTGGATAGGCACTAGTGTCTAGGATGACAAATGTCAAAAACTAAAAAGGAAGATTGAGTAAGTGAAGGTGTAAGATTGAAAGTTGCAACATAAATAAAAGAAAGGAAGCCAAATACATGGGTTAATTAGTACCATTATTACTTACGAATCATATGAATAGTAGTATGTAATTAGGATTAGATAATTACCAATGTGATTGATTTTTTGTCTACATTATCCCCCACTTTATGTTGGTGAGAGAAAATATTGGTAACATAAAGTAGATTGAGGTTCATACCTGATATCCATCTAGATTGATGTGGAAAATGTGTCATGGTACTAGACAAAGCACAAAGTGATGAAATTGTGAAGCGTGGATGCTAAGGATGAGAAAGTGCAAAAGGTGATGAAAATGAACCTAAGGGAAAGAAAACATGTGTGGCTATTATGATTTACCTATTGTCGATTGTGATGTGTGTGATGTTTTTGTTCTTTTCGGTGTTGTTGTGATTTTAACTAACACTTTCCATATGGATAGACCTTCAAACGAGAAGCCAAAAGTAGTCAAATACGCATGTATATGATCAAAATATATAAAAAGTGCGTAAGGAAAGTATGTAAAATGAAGAAGTGTGGAAAAGTAACATGTCCACCGATAAGTGATGAGAAAAATGTTGTACAGAGGATCCTATAGATGATGTCAATGCGTGAGTTTTTCATGTGATCTCACACCAATGTAATGGAATAAGTGTAGGGAGAAGTATGTGGTGTCATCCACCAACCTTTAACTATTTCCCATTGTGTAAAAAATCACTACAGATTGTGTGTATTTGGTAAGGAATCTATGCCATGTAAAATAAATGTTTAAATGTCCAATTCTAGAGGAGTCTCTACCGTGTGAAATGTTGGTGTGTGTATTTTCCACATCATTAGGTGAGTCATCTCACTTAGGTGAGATCATAGGTCCATGTGTCATTGAGGGGTCATTATGAGATTCTCTTACACGTCAGTCCGTCAATACATCATATGCGTCATTGGGAGTGACACTTATATTCTGAGAATGTAACTTCCCCTCTCTACTAGATTTGTCATGATTGCAGCACTGGGGGTTACTTATCACCTCCTATATCTACACGTCTTTTGATCTATGAGATAGAGGAGAGTTTTATGGCTTAACCATGTTCTACCCGTGTTTCAAATCTTTAAATGCAAATTAGGTTGATGCTCACTCCTCTCAAGATCTCTTCACGCTGCAGTTCACACATCCATTGATGTGCACGTTGTCCCTCGTGATCCTCATTTGCAGGTTTTAAACCCTCTTTCATGGTATCGAGCAGATCTTGTGGATCCATGCACTCATTGGTGTTTTGTGCGTTGTTCCGGCTTCGGCGTGATATCCAATTCTCGTTGTGTGTGTTGTAATGGATATTCTTTCCTCGCACTTCTTGCATTGATTCAGGCATTTATACCTCCATTCGGGTTGTTCATGGTTGTTTTTGGGGTTTTCTTGGTTTTTCGGATTTTGCATGCGGTCTTCATAGGTGATTTGTAGTTTTGGGTGCTATTTGAGGGCTTGGATCTGAGTTCGAGTGTTTTGTCTTGAGGTTTTGAGAGTTGGTTATGACAAGCTTCCCTGCTTCGTGATTCTCTCGGATCTACAACACCAATCAAGCCTGTTTGATCATTTTTGGGTTCTAGCCTACTTGTTCTACATTCACATCTACATTTTTTTGCCTGTGAGCTTATGGTTGTTTTGATTGTGCATCCGGGCTCCCTTTTGCATGCTAAGTGTGGTGATCCAAGGTATTTGTGTTCATTTTGGGTGACCTTTTCCTACCTTAGTTGATCATGTGTCTGCTTGGCTTTTGGTTCCTTGTTTGTTGCGACTGTGCCTCGACTAGTTCATCCTTCCCCCATGCTTAAACCACTCTAGCTTCTTCCATGCATCTCCTCAAATCCATGGTGGTCAAACATCCACTCGTTGGAATCCAACCTGCATGCAGTTCATTGTTACCAGCTGTTAAGATTCTACATAGCGGTTACACCTTAGCACAGTTCCTTGCCAGACCGGTCTCTGCTAAACCTGCTTTTTCCATTCTGTTTGGCATGCATCGCTCTACCACCTGCGTTCAAACTCAATGGTTACAAGACGTCTTTTGCATAGCTCACCACCCTTCACCTTAATGACAAGTGGCCATAAAGTTTTGCATCGTCTTATCATGGGTTTTTCCTTTGGATCCATCAAACTTGGTCTCCACGTCCGGCCTCCACTCTGCAGGTGATCTGCAATAGCTCACCAACAAGCTGTTCGGTCAATAGCCATTTCTATCACTCAAAGATCTAGTCCCTGCACCACACGTGGCTCTCTCTCTATGGTTTTGGGCATAGCCACCTTCAGTCTCTGCACAACACGTGGCTTCATTTACAGTCACATTGACCCTTGCAAAATAGACTTGGTGCTGAACCTTGCTCAAACTCTGGAGTCCACTCCTTCAACTCGCCATGGAGAGCCATCAAAACAGCTCGGTCTTAGCACCTCATTCCTTTTAGAATTGTTTGGAGGTCAAAACAATCCCTCCTTTTTAATGTTTTGAGGCAAAACATTTATTAAATGGCATTGTAAATAAGTTTTAGACTTTTTTTGCTTGTATTTAATGTCCTTTATTCGAGTGTCAAAAACGGAGGGTGAGGTTCGGAGTTGGCAGAGGCTAATCCCCCCTCGCAATAAAAACAAACCCTATCTAAAATTCCATGCCGTTTCCAATGAGTACCCACATGATACCCCTTGCACCAATCTCATGTACTTTTTTAATGCGTTTGCAACATCTAGTGTATTTTTCCATCAGTTGCGGGAATCGTTTTAATGCGATAACTTTTGACTCGCTGCTCGTTTCTGAGCACTTCCTTGGTCAAAGTTGCATGATTTTTCACACATTACGTGATGGGATTATCATTTTTGTAAATGCACTACTTTTATAAAGTGCCACATTCTGTCGGGGGGGTTGACTGTACTCTTGGGCTTTCACTCGCAGACGCATTATCGGCCGAGTCCGACGTCTTGCTTTTGTGCACCTTGCACTTTTGATTCCACATCATGGAGAGTACTCATTCCAAACTTGAGCGTCGTACGATCTCCTTACAACCTCCGCCACTTCTCACCGGGAGAGGGAACTATTCAGCTTGGCGTGCTTCCATGGAACATTACTTCACCCATGAGGGTCTTTTACAATTCATGCTTGGGCTAGTTCCTACACCGTTGATCATCATTGTCTAGAGGACTTCCTTGACACTTGTGACCACATCTATGGTCACATGATGATGCATGTCTCTCATTCTCTCTAGTTTCACGATGCACACTCAGATCCACCTCACCGTGTCTGGAGCATTCTTTAGTCCTTCTATGGAGACCCTTCACATACTGCAGTCGTTGTTCCTGCTGCTGATTCAGTTGTCTCCTCTTCTTCGTGTGATGACAGTTTCACTGACATAGACTCGTTTGGTTCTACTTCTGCTGACGAGGATTGTGCACCCAGTTCTGATGTTGAGAGTACTATCGAGGACTCTTCTCCTCTCTCTCTCACTATTCTAGAAAGTGTTGCCACATTCCACATCTCATCAAATATCAAGTAGTCTCCTACTCAGCCTCATATAGTCATTACACCAACCTCCTTTCCACTTCTAGTGTGCGAGGCCCCTTCCACTCGTCTACCTTCATTGGATGATTCATACCTATCTAACATCGCTCTTCTGTTTGTTGAGCCCCCTCATTGGGACGAGTATCTACTGACCTTAGTCATCTTTTCATAGAGTCTACTTGTGATACACTATAGGTCCCTCATCCATCTATAGGTGTTTCAGAGGAGTTCATCATCTCTGTTGTTGGGAGTGCCCCTTCTGAGAATCATGTCACTTCCACATTTCCAGAGACCTTCATTGATCCACCCTCAGCTGTGGATCCCTTTTCTGTTGTGGAGGATGTTTTGTTCCCTTCACTTCACTTGGACATCCCTTCTGTGGTTGTTCCTCTTCACTCTGATAGTTCTACGCACGTGGCATTACCTTCGGTTCCTTGGCACTCACTCGCTAGACCTATGTCAAACTTCCGTGTACCAGACTTAGAGTTCTTCATGTTGCATTCCTCTCATCTCATCCATCCATGGCATATTTTGCATTCCTCTCGTCTCCCTCTTCTTATCTCTTCTTCTTCTTTTTGAGACGTTGCCTCTTTTTACATGGGTACCCTTTAAGGCTCGTCTATGGCCGGGACCCATATTTGGCATATTTCTTAGATTAGAGAGTGTGTTTTTCTCTTGTGGTGGATGTTTTTCCCACTGGGTTTTCCTTCACTACTTGGGACTTCTTCTTGTACATGGGTACCTCATCAAGCTTTGTGTCAGGGACCCATTTCTCGTTTCTGACTTACCACCTCATCCTAAGTTACGATGAAGGGGGGGTGTTGGTGTGTGTATTTTCCACATCATTAGGTGAGTCATCTCACTTAGGTGAGATCATAGGTCCATGTGTCATTTAGGGGTCATTATGAGATTCTCTTACACGTCAGTGTGTCAGCACGTCAGTGCATCAAAGACGTTAGTGTGTCAACACGTCAGTGCGTCAGTGTGTCATATGTGTCATTGGGAGTTACACTTCTACTCTGGGAATGTAACTCCCCTCTCTACTTGAGTTGTCATGATTGCAGCATTGGGGTTACTTAACTCCTCCTATATATACACGTCTTTTGATCTATGAGATAGAGGAGATTTTTATGGCTTAACCAGGTTCTTCCCATGTTTCAAATATTTGCATGCACATTCGGTTGATGCTTTCTCCTCCCAAGATCTCTTCACGATGTCGCCGCACGTCCGTTGATGTGCACATCCTCCCTCGTGATCCTTTCTTGCGTATTTTAAACCCTCTTTTATGAAATGCATGTATGACATGTCAAAGAACGGTGTAATTTTCCCCAAGTTACTTGCATTCTAGGAAAGATTTTTGTATTGCCCCCTTATTTTAGGCATCCAAGAAATATCATTGTACTAAGGACACAAGTTTTATTTTGAGCCCTGTTGAAATTAAAAATTGTGTTGTACTAGTACCATGTTGTGTGTAACTCGTATGCGGTGATTGATTCATTGATATGATGCCACACTTGTTTGGGGTGCATTTAATGTCATTAAAGTAGTATTCCACCCAAAAAGGACTAACCGTTGTGTTTAAACCATGCTCTGCAGGAAGGGAATTTTTTGGTAGAAACCAAGATAGACACAAACAAGTGGCTATTAAAAACAAGTTTAAGTACAATCAAATTAAAACATTCGTGTATCAAAGAAATTTAAGATATGCACATAATGTGTAAACATGCAAGAAGAAAATGTAGACAACGAAAAGTGGTTTGCAAACATGGGACATCAATCATAATGTCATAGGACAATAAAGGATTCAATGTCCACAAACAAACAAGTGTGTATACAAGAAAAGGGAAAATCCCACAAACAAGAGCATACAAAGAGTAAACAATGAAAAAATGTAATAGATTTACCATGGAAGAAAATAGTCTGGCATAACAAATGTTGCACATGAAAAACCCGTTAGAATGTTTGAACCAAAAAAATTATGTCAAAGCATGTATAATTTGATAGATTATATTATACTACATTCATTCAACAAAGACAAAAATCCCCACATCTAGCTATTTCACTTTTTAGTTTATTTCATTTTAGAATAGAAGTAGTTTCCATTCAATTGCAAGTAATTTAATTTCATATGTAGCTTTCATTTAATTAATTCCAGAAATCCATGAAAATACTCAAAAATATAAATTAGAATAATTAGATTTATTTATTTGTCTTATTAGCTTTTATTTAAAATTTTCAAAAATACAAAGAGAATAGATAAGATTTACTTCGTTATTTCAATTAATTAGTTTCAGGTAGATTTAATTAAACTAAAGGAAATTAATAGACTTTGTTTCATTTAAATATGTTTACATTATTTGTTTAATTAAGGAACATAGATTTAATTGACGAGAACTAACACAAGATCCCCACATTACCTTAGAGGCTTTGATTACTTTAACTTAATGTTGCTTTCTTTCAAATTCTTTGCATGATTTGTTTATTTCCTTAGATTTTTTTTTTTTCATGTCTACATGACTATCCAAGGCCCTAGACAACCTATAAAAATAGTATGTTATCCAAGAGTACCACAACCAAATAACATTACATAATTTACCAACATTGATTAAGGCCTTAGGAATCTCATCTACCAGATCACTCCTGTCTCACTTAACATCATCCAATAGTTAATCACCTTGACTGATGAATTGGATAATGCTAATGAGTTCTGCCACAACTAGCCTAGTAAAGAATAAATTTTTCCTCCCGTTATCGGTCGTCATACATTCATAACACTCTTTGGATAGGAATTCATAAAGTCTAAGGATAGTTTCCATAAATTCCACAACAAATTTTTTTATTGTTTAGTTTCAACAACATTGACACCGAATTGTGTACCATAGTTATCCTTGACCGTACCATTACCCTAGAACAAATGATATAGGATTTCATTTCTCTAAATGAGTATATAACCATTGTGCAGTTTTAGAATATTATATTGTCTTTATCTAAACCACCCATTCCAAAAATATTATTATTTATCCATTCCATAAGCATCTATCCCTTTTATTATGGCTATCCCCGCACAACCTCGGGAGGTCGCATGAGCCCTAAAGTGATGTGTTGATTCTTAGGTGTATAGAGACCTTGTTGGGGAAAAATGTGATGTGAATAAAAAATATCAAATTATCATATCGGTAGTAGTTTTTATGCCTTACACCTAGAGATTTAAATAAATAATCACTACAAAAATTGGTAAAACTCTCGCATACAAGCATTTGATAAGTATATAGGTAAATAATCTCTAATTATTTTCTATGGAATGTAAAAACTAGCCTAAAGGAATACTATTTCAAATGGTCATTACATTGCACTACATACCCTCAAGAGGGACATATCCTTATGCAATTATCATTAGATATATTGTGTATAACACATAATCCATATCGTTTCTTATTAAGGAAAATTCTTACCAACCACTAAGCTTCAATACTTATGTTAGGTATTAGTGGCTACTAAGCTATTAATTTCAATAGGGGTTCACAAACTACGATGCATGTTTTATGTTTTTTTGATATTATTTTTCATTCAAAAACCTAGCGGATACTAGTATATTTAATTTCTAGGAATCCATTTTAACAATGAAAAAAATAATTTAAACAACTTTGATTGATGTTTTTTTCATCATTTATAATTATATCATATTCAATGGACTATCCCTGGTGGAGACAAGTGCTGTGAATACACAGGGTTAAGAAATATGAACCCTTATGTTACTCTCATAGGATATATTTTATATAACATCTAATGAATATATTTTTGTAAAGAAGAAAATTCACAAAGACCGTTAATCTCCATTACTTGTGAAAGGAATCGTTTTGTTGTCACTAGTCTCAATAATTTCAAAATAGTGATCGAATAAAAATTCATTGTCTACCTTAGCGACATAGTTAAGCAATGTTATATCATAGTAATATAAGTTCATCATTTAAACCTCAAGAATTATCATTTCCATCTTGGTCTTGCATATTTTTTGAAAATCAACCGTCAAATAAAATAGACCAAAATGATTTAAAAAATATTCTGGGAGAAGATGAAGAGGATTCTTGTTCATGATTAAATGATGAACTTATATTATTATGATCTAATCTTGTTGATATAATCAAGATGAAATTATATTTATATGCTTTCTATTCTAAGGATCCCCAAATTTGTGATTTATGTTAAAAACATATTAATGTGAACCTTTCTCTAGGAAGGATTGGATGAAACTAGGAAATATGACTTTAATATTAATAAATTAATGATTGAAGGTGACTCTCAAGTTATTAGTTGCGTTGTCACATGGAAAATTTTAAGCCCCCAAAATAAAATCGTAGAAATTAGTTAGAGAATCATGCAAATTCTCTTTCATGTGGATGGTGAATACAAAGACATCATAACATCACTATTAAATGCTATATATCGATATCTTATTTATATGCTACCGATCGGTAGTATAGTATCGCGTAAATATTAGTGGTGAATATTCATTAATTAATGAATATTCAATTTTTAAAATGAAATTGGAATTTTTTTCGAGAAGGGAGTAGGCTTGGGTCATTAAATGTTTTTGGGTATAATTTAATTTTAGGGGTTATTCGCCATCCCCGTGAAAAATAAATTCATAATATTTTCTTAATATTGTCAACAAGAGCATATTTTAAGTTACCAACTGACAACATAAATATAAGTTATCGACCAAGAGATATTTTATATGCTACCAGGAAGTAGCCTATTTTATGCTACCGTCTGAAAACATATATTATGTTGTTATCCGAAAGATATTAAAATGCTACCCTTTGGTACTAATAGATAGATTTTTTTTTTTAAGTATGGGATTTTTTTCTTGTGCCATATTTTTAGAGGATATATTTTTATTTGAGATGATCATTTTAACTACTAACATAAAAAAAAATCAATAAAAACATTCCCTTCAAAAATTAGTGAAATTTGAATTTTTTGCACAAAAAATCATTTTTTTTTTTTTGCACCATATTTTGTGAGGACATATTTCTTGTCGAGCCAGTCATTTTAACTACTATTGTCAATAAATGATTTTTCAAAAAATTACATTTATTTTGGCCAACATCATATACTATCATCCGACAACATAATATATGTTGTCGGATGGTACCATAAAAAATGCTAAAGGAAGACAACATATTATTGCGAAATTCAATTTTTGTAGATTTGACATTTGTGTGAAATTCAATTTTCGTAGATTCGCAACGAATTTCTATGAATTTTTTTAAGGGGGTCTTAAAATTTTCCTTCATAGTTAATGTTATCGTTTGATAACATATAGTATGTTTTTAGCTGATAACATAAAAAATGATAGTGGAGGTTAGCCTTTTTTCATGTTACCAACCAACAACATACTATATGTTGTCACTAAGAGCATGGCCAACAACATCTAGTATATTTTCTGGTCAAGAGTATAAAAATTTATCGGGAACTAGTATTTTTATGCTATCACCAATGAAAAAATACTATATGTTATTGGTAGGTAGCATAAAAAATACTATCGGCCAATTTTCTTATGGAAAATTTTGTGAATTTCTATTTTGTGGGAATACAGAATTGACCCCTAGAATTAACTTGTACCCTAAAAAATTTGGTGACCTGGTCCTAATTGCTACCGTGAAAATTCACCAATTTTAAATTTTAAAAAACAGAATTTTTACTAATTAATGAACATTCGCCACCAAATGTATCCATAAACCATCATTAAAACATAATCGTTCTCATGGAAAATCAATCTTATGTTAATAAAATTCTTTTAAGGCTTTCATTAATTCCAGATTGGTCCTTAAAGCATATCTATATAGAATTTAATAAAGTGGGGGATTATTTAGAAAATCAAGGGATTTTGAAATAGGTTAGGGATAAGATTGGTAATCTTTATTTTGATTCTCCAAATTTCATCACCCTTTTGAATAATGGTGAATAGTGAATGCCTAAGAAATGTTTTATCAATTGCAGAAGCATGAGATGACAAAGTCTCTCCCTATATTTTTGTGCCACTCTCCCTTCTTTTCTTACCATTCAGACTTCTTTCACTGAATTTATTAGACTCTTTCATGGATGGTCCATTGTTTCCTTTCATGATTTTATTCGCATCAATGCATAACATGACATTATATACTAATATTTCATGTCTTCATCTAAAAGCTATTTTTAGGATTGGATGTGAGTAATATATGGTTTTATTGAGGGAGTTCTCGGTGCTAATTATATTTCTTTAGAGGTTCATCAAAGGGTGAAAGAGGAAGTGGATTCGACCTTAATTTTTCATTTTTTTATTAAACACATGGTGAAGGATTGGGATTTGTAATCGGAGTGTCATTGGATCAAAAAAAAACTTATAGGGTTGGTATGGAATCTGAAATTGACAAAACCTTGTTTGTTTCCCATCCCATGCTTTCGAGGCTCAAAATATCAAGGAAGGTTTGTTGTACCGATAATTTTTAGACAATTGTATAATCGGTTCTAGGTCTTGACAAATTTTGCAGATTTTATGGTTCAATTAAGCAAGGGATCGATTACGGATCAATTTAGATCAAATTCCCTGACTAAGATGCTTTATTAGCATCAGCTTGAAGAGTCAGGCTGATTCTAATAAAGCATCTTTTTATTGATCCATAATTTCCTCCTATTTACCTTCTTTTTAAAGTGCAGATTATGGAGGTCTCCTATGATTCTGAGAAATAATTGTTCCTAAAATTTGTCAGTCTGTAGATTTATTGTGGTTTTTATATAGCCTTGTTAGTTCAAGAGTAATTGAATTATCCCATATATCTAGTTGGTCCGAGGGTTTGTTTTGTATTTCAAACCCCTTTCATTCTTGGCATAGTCTCTTGGGTTGTTCTAGAATAGTATTGTTGGATTGTTCATTTTTTTGGATTGATCTTCACGTTATATATTTAATGTAAAGGGAAAGGGACCCTTTAACCCTCGTTTAATTATAAAAAAAAATAATCACCAATAAAATTATTTGTTATGTGTTGCACATAGTAATTTCAACAAGTAATTGCTAATAAATTTGGCACACATCTCCCATACAAATAGTCACTAATTATTCATTCAAATAAATAGTAATTTCCTTTTCTAGAATGTAATGACTATTAAAGCCTTTTTATCTCATCTTTTTGTTAGGGTTCAAATAGACACTCAAGAGGAGTAAATACTTATATCATTCTAATAAGATATATTGTGTATAACACATAATTAATTTCGGTTTGTTTCAAGGAAAATGATCAAATCGCTAAGATCCATTCCTTGTGTTTAGTCTTAGAGTCTACTATGTTATTACATTTAACTAGAGTTAATGAGCATCAATGTAACACCCACTAAAACACACACAAATACAACACCGAAAAACTCAGTAACATTTTTTTTTACTTACTTGGAGTTTACACGACAACACAGATGACCAGGATGGGCTACAACAAACTTTCTATTAATTTAACACAACATTGACAACATAGGAAACAAGGAATCATACAACACCCATCACGAACAATTCACTTTTCTCTTCAACAAGGCACAACATAAAATTCCAACCACAATACACAGTTATAGTTAAGGACATCCCATGGTGTAAAATCTTTTAAGGTTATTTATTTACTAAAAACATCTTTCAAAACTTTAATTACGAACTAGAAAATTAATTTTATGATTCGATAAATTCTTCTTACAAAGGTGAACTTCCTTAATTTATACTATTGACTAATTATCTTAAGATCAAGTTTTCTGAAGGAGGATCATATATTAAATTTTATAAAAGACATTTTCCATTTCTCACAAGGTTATTTATTCATACTCAAGCTACTGAATCTTGTTTCCTACCTCCATTGCACAAGGTGACGAGCGCAAGCTCCAGTTGAGGGGAAATTACCATTTAGTTTTAGAACTATAACCTCCTTGTGCAAGGATCAAATGTTTAACAACAAAAGAGAAGATTACAAAGAACTTTGGAAGAAGTTAGAGGAAGAAGATTGAATTGGATTCATCTTTAAGATCTCATTAGTTATTAACTAGGATTTTATTGAGGCTAAGAATCTATCCAAAATGATTAAAGGTTTCACTTAGGCTTCACTTGATGAGATTGACATAAGTATACAAATTACGTTTTCAATGGGTGAGATAGATTGAATGGTTTCTAATCAGTCTCCTCCTACTTATTATGACCTTATTATCTTCCAAAATCTAATCATTGATTTCACCTTAAGATCGTTTAAGGACTCACCATAAAAAGGATAATGTTCATTAGTTTAGCTAGGGGTAACAAGGTATATAATTTTTCTTTACAAAAGATAGTTTCCTCTTTGATCACTTAAGGACTCAAATGTTATCAAGTAGATCACATCTACATTAATTTATTCATATATATATATATATATATATATATATATATAATTTATAAGGATTACCCAACCATTTTATTATTCTTAGAATTGCATTATTACTATGTCCTAGAAGGGTTTACAACATAAAATTTTATCTCAAGAGAAAATTTTACCATTACTCTTTTGTGAAAACTATACATGGTTACATCAATTCTTTCCAACACGACACACAACCCAAAGGGAAAAACAATTCTATGGAACTATGACTAGGGAACAAGAGAGTAACAACATTGATCAAACAACGCTATACTATTCTTAGAATTCCTATAATCCATTAAAATCACTCATAACAATGTGGTGATCAAATTTTTATATTTTCCATGATAGAAAAACAAGCCAAGGTTTCAATAGTTAAGACAACATTACTCCACAATACATTATACTAAGGCACTGACCCTCTTCTAAAATTTCCACGAGACCCATTCTAGAGTTTTACAACATAAAAAGTATTCATACAAAAAATAACTTAATAAGCAAAATTGATGCAATTTTCTACAAGTATTTCCTTCATCTACTTGTAAAATCCATATGTAAAAAATTACTAACCTGAGTGAGTTCGCAATAACTAGACCAAGATAAGACTACACATAGCAAAAATAAGCTATTATCTAACAATGTCAAAAAAGAAACATTATATTCCAAGAATTAGATCGAATCTATAAATACTAAAAACTCCTTAAGTTATAATTAAAATTTCCACCATGCCAATCTAAGAAGAAAGTCTTATACTTCAGTTATGAACATTGTCTCAAAAGCAATGAAAGTTTAACCACCAAACAAGTAAAACCATAGGCCTAGAGAGTTATAATTAAAATGTCAAGTGTAAAAGAGAGTTACGTTATACAATTTATCTCTCTAAACATCCATCCAAGTTTTGTAACATTATGTAATTGTAAGATTCCTCAATAAGTCTATAGTTTCGGTTTAAATAAAATGGATAACCCCTTTCCATCACAAGTTCCTTTTAATGCAACCCTTGTTACCATAATCAAACCACTCCTTTAAAAAAATGCATTTACATGAATCACCAATGCCATTAACTTAACAACAACTCCAATCATAAATAAAAATGCATCTTATATATAAAATACCCCATATGTCCCTAATAATCTTAACAATTCTATCATGAGTCAACAAGATTTCAAAATATATATATCATCCAATTTTCAATAAAAATATTATCAATTTCCAACAAAATTAGTGAGGGGCACGATTATAAATACCACAAAAATTCATCATGTATTAGAATCAAGCCAAGGTAGTTCTAAAAATAAAAGAGTAATATCCATTAATGCACATATGAACTTCAAATCTTGGTAAATAAAAATTTTAGCTGCGGTTCAAGCTTCAAAAGGAATGGTCCAAGTGCCCCTTAAGGAAAACCTTAAACATCTTGGACCTATACCAATGATCATCAGAAATTGGGTATATGTCTACTATCGTAACCAAATATAAAGGAATAAATAAGGTGAAAAATGACTAAGTAACTGAGTACCTTAGCCACGATACCTCCTTCATACCTAAATCTAACAACTTTGGTCAGCCACACATAAAATTTTTAAAACCTACAAGATGGATTGAATATTGAAGGGACCATTTACTTAGTCAAAGAAAAGGGGACATGGACGTCATTTAGGCCTCATCAATCTCATCACTTAGGGTTAGGAACATGTGAGAAACAAATGAAATTATGCAATTTGTTTCCATAACCTCAAAGGGTGATTAAATATCCATAAAACTATGGTTTCTCCCAACCCGGATCGGGTACAATCTAGTGGTTTTCCGCTAAGATAGTTTTCATAACCCGTGTGAACCGTGCTCAACATACCCAAAAACGTAACAAGTTAAACTACATTGGTCTTGATTCCACTAATCTAGATTATTTAAGGAATAACAAAGAGAGGGTGGGATTTATAACCCATTGATGATTAAAACAACCCACAATAGAACAACTAGAAGAAAAATAAACCTAAAATAGTAAGCTCGTATGAACAGCAAGAGGTTAATAGTTACAATAGGATTTATTTCAACACAAAATTCACTAGCTATAAACAACTTAATAACCTTATTACTCAATCAAAGAAATGCAGTTAATAATGGTAGAAGGTCATTCACTCAATCATGAAAACATAACAGCCAGAGAATCGGGATACATCTATGATGTCCACTTTAACACCGACAATTTTTATTGCTAAAAAAATAGATTTCAATAGGAAAGGAGATATTTCCCAGCAAGGAATCAAAACCCATAAAAGAAAACCATCAAAGGAAAAAAAAATTTAGGGAAGAGAAGGCTGTATTTTATGATATTTTTAAATCTTAGCAATTTTAGCAATGAGAAGTTTTATCTTTCTTGGTTTCCAACTTCAATAAGGAATGTAACCACCTCATAGACCTACAACAACAAAAAGATCTAGTTCAAACTCTTTCCATATACGCATTGGGTGCCAAAAACTACATTCACTCCCATAGTGGGATAGGTAAGAAGTTCCAAGATCCATGAGCTACATATTTTTTAGGAAATTTTGTCTCAAAGACTAGTAACATTGCAAGTACATACACAAAAATGGGTTTACAAGTTGGCCCAGAACTCCAAATCAAAACACATTGACAAGAGGAAGGCCAAACTCCAAGACCTTGCAAACATACTCCCAGCCTGCATCGAAATGGGATGGTTAGAGAAGGGCAAGGACATCCATCAAAGCACAATGGAAATAAGATTTTTGTCAGATGTAGAAGCATGTGCCTCAAAATCCACGTATGCAAAGTGTGGAAGCATCCACGAGGCATATAAATAGTTGAAAAAATGCCTCAAATAGATGGGGTCTTATATAAATATTCACGAATGGAGGACAAGAATAAAAATAGTCTTCAACATGACTTTGCTTACCCACCAAACAACCAACAGTGTCCAACCTCCTCAATTTTCCTTTGCCAGGATGTCCACGGCTAGTAGTGACAAATAGGGGTGTTTGCAGGTCCAACAGAGCCATAGAGAAATAATAGGGGGATAGTGATCTAAAAATATGTATCCCTAAATAGAAAAGGTTCTTCAGCATCCACAAAACTAGGCACCAAAAAAAATACTGCCTCCCCACAAATCCATGCCAATCATGCCAAATGGAGGGTTTGAAATAGGAATGGACATCCAACGAAGCACCAAGGGAGGAGGAAATGGTCAAATATTTCATTAGCAAGTGCCCCGGAAAGAATGCAAACAAAATGCATAGGAAAGAGTGTTTTCAACGGCCTCTTTCCTTCAACCCTTGTTTACAGATCTCTCCATCTCATGCGGCTAGACCAAAAGGCAAGAGCAAGATAGTAAGGATACAAGATAGCTAAAAATAACCAGTTAAGAAAAACCAATGGCCAAGGTAGGAAGGTATACGGTGAGGGGAAAAATTAATTCCATTAAAAAAAAATGGTAGGAGCTCAACCAATCCCCACCCGCCAACAAGGATAAGCTTCTCCCCATGCCAAAAAAAGGAATGACATATTGGTGGGTAGATATCTCTACAAAAATTTACCAATAAATTGCCATTAATTTCAAAGTATGCATGGAGCCAAGCGGGAAACAAACTTGTGTTTGAAGTTTTGAAAGAAACTAGCAGAAAACAATCAACCATGGTGCCAAAATAGGTTAATCTCTTATTTTGTGCGAATCGAGGCTCGGTCAATGGGAGTGACCAACAAAACAATAAAATAGCTTAACGATAATTAATAATGATACTGATAATAATCAATAATAAAATAATGAAATAATCACCGATCGACAATTAAAATATTGTTGTTATTATTATTATTACAGATTAAATTAATTATTAATCATATTAATAATGAATGACATGACGAAAATAAGCTCGAAAAATAATAATAACCAAATATTAACAATTCATAATTATTATTATTATATGGATATTCCTTTTTACTGGGCATTCCCTAACAACACCAAATCATCATTCAAGCCACCTATAGAATTCAAGAACACAGTTTTCCTTTAATAGGATAATTGTAAAGGATGCTACAGAGGCCCACAACTAGAGGCATCGACAATGAAACGAGAAGGAAAGACAGAGAGGAAATATGTTAATCCTTCATTGCAACAAAGTTGAAGTCAACTAATGGTCAATAGGATCACACACAATCATTCCACGCTTAACAACAGGGTCACCGAGGCAAGAACTTGGGTAAGCATAAAATGGGGAATTACATTCTCCTCACCTTAAGAAAGCATCATCCTTGATGTGACATAACATTGAAGGAAACAAAGGCAGTAAAAATAAAGAAACAAATAAAGATGAAAGTACACCCTATGGTGAAAATTTCAATCGTTAAAGCAGGGCCACGGGTAGCCTTAGAAACATTTTGGCATAATTTTTAACTTTCAAATTTATGTGAATATTGGAAGTTCCCTATTATTCATTATTTAATTACTCTCTTTCCATTAAGATTATTCCTAATTAAAGTTCTTTGAAATTTCATTGTTGAAGAGCTTTATTTTATTTCTTCTTATGGGTGCCCAACATGAACTTCTATCACAACACCCTACTAGGGTCATACACAACACTAATAATTCACAAGAATAATTTTACATACTTTCATGATGGTACCACACAACAAGAGCTTAACAAAATTATGGAAGAGAAACATGCACGGTCAACATAGTATAGTACTTGTCACACATCTATGACTGACATATAATACTCGAACAAAAGTGTACTACAACAACCAAAAATTTCCACAATTCCATAGATGAAGATTTCACATAACTCAAAAAAATAGCTACAGGTACATAGTGTCAACAAGGGCATCAACTCCATATCCACAACATCACAAAACATATCCAACTAACATGAGTAACACATACATCATAACAACTCTGCATACCTCCCAAAGCATCAATCATAAACACAAAAATCTCTTATGCCTCCCTCAAGTCTCTTATGCCTCCCTCAAATATCTTATTCCTCCCTCAAATCTCTTATGCCTCCCTCAAGTAGTAATAAATAAATAAATTTTCCTTTTCACTCCCCAAAGAGGTCGGTTTCCCTATGGCCCTAGGAACATAGAGTCCAGACACCCCTAACCCAAGTGACATAATAACTCATGGTTCAAAACCTTCTAGTTATCTCAGAAATCCTTGGGATTACCCCATACAACAAAGACGGTCCATAGGTCCCACCATTCGATGGTGCATCCCATGACCCTATTCCACACATTACGACAAAAGAACCATCATAGTAATCCAATTCAAATGCCAAGTGGAAAAGTGCAAGCCTTGGGAAAGGGTGTAAAAAAATTAAATTTAAAGAAGATCCAAATCCAAGAAAAAAAAATGGCCAAATATCCATATTTAGTGGAAAAATACACATTTTAGAACCAAAAACAAAGGAAATGCCCAAAGTATAAAACATACCAATCAAGAAAATTATTGGTCCTTGCAAAAATAAAATAAAAATTTCAATTTACAAATATAATACATATATAAGAATAACACATTACGATGACTATGTGGCCTTATCTAGACAGTAAGGGGGTACTCAATGAGTTGCTGGCACTCATAACATCTAGCCTTAGCTCGTAAAATAACATATCAATAGTACAATTTTCATCATCTCTATCTGAATTATCCCGCCACCACTTCGACAAGGCTAAACATAGTCATAACTACACTTAGGTTGCATCTATACAACAACCACATAGGGAGAGAGGAAAGAAGCACAAGTCATCATCTACAAAACCGAAGGTCTTCTCAAGTTACTAGCCCATGGTGCACATTCCTTTACTCAATACATACACTTTTTCCTATTTCCCTTAGGGTTGGTTAGCGTATGGTTCACAACATAACATTTAACTACATCACTAACACAATGTTGGTTCACACACATTAACCATATTGTCTTAGGGATGGTACCAATACAGGGTATATCAGATACATTACATTCAAAGTTTACAACACACCACATTACCACATGTCATACCCCAACTGAAATCACTGTACGATAGGGATCATATAATCACCATATGTCCCTAAACACGACATGAATCATTACATATTACATAAATTATAATTATGATGCGCACAATAACAACATACCGTAAAATTCCATGTAACATGGGGATACACACATTTCTACAAAAATTATAATGACATCATTATGAAATTGAGTTCACTACAAACCAACCTTGTCGTACAACATATTAGCACAATCACTCATAACAAGATGATACTATTAGTGCATAATCACAGTACCCCTGTATGTTTCTCATATTTCTAGTTTGATAATGGGCATCCAGTGTGAGTGCACAACATTGAATCTTTTTCCCAAGTTTGGGATTTGCAAAACCGGAAAAAAACTCTCTAGATTAAAGGTTGGTTCCTATTCCTCTGTTTAGATGCATGCTTTCATTTTGCAGAGGATCTATTCAAAGTCCTATTCTAAATCTTTCCAAGGGGCCAAGGTGAAGAAGAAGTTGTAGAAATAATGAAATCTAAGCTAATGGAGGTGATGCACCGAATAATGATGAACTCCCACTTTGCTATTAAACACAGACCATAGAAATAATGCAACTCAGATGCACAAATAACCAGATTTGTAACTGAAAAGATCAGAATGAATGCAATGGAAGTAATAAAGGGGCTGGAAATCACCCACAAGTTTATTTTATTGCTCCACAGAGTTGATACAAAGCATTACAATGGCCAAAAGGCAAAAATTGCATTTCTAGATCTATAGAAGGTTTGAAAACCTCCACAAACTTGCTGCAAAACAGAGAGAAAGGGAGATACAGAGAAAAAACGTCCAACCCTTACAAAGAATGAAGAATTTAAATTTATAGCCAAAGCAAGAGAGATAAAATAGAAGGGGAAGTAAATATGATCCTTTCCTAAACCACCTGCAAAATCATTAAATTGATTTTTCCTTTTATACCTGCATGCTAGAGAAGCAAAAATAGAAAATGGAATAAAAATGATGTCTTCGGAGCAATGTGATCTTGCATTCAAGGTGGGATAATACATTCTAGCGTTTTTCCCCATCAAATCGAGTTGATTCTCCATCCTTCATGTGTTGGAGAAGAAAACCATGGCGGCTCGGACATTGAAAAGAAATCTAATACACATTGAAAGCATGAAAGACATTTTTCACATTTTCTCCATTTAAAACCACAAAACATGATTTTTTATGCCTTCAACGCATAGAGGGGATCAGGATCTTTCCAAAAAATCTTATCTCATCCAAATCTAATCTTGGAATCAAAATATATTTTGTCTGTAACTGTTTAGGAGAAATAGGGTAAATTTAGGTCAATAATTGGCTCTTGGGCCAAAATCTAATATTTTCCCCCTTTTTTGAAAAAACACGTGGATGGGGGCCAAAACAAACATTTTGACCTTTTAGCCCACAAGGGAAAATTTTCCCAAGGCCTTCTACCGGTGAAATCCCCGCCGCTAATGTGGACACGTGGCACACTCTAATTGGCTATAGAAATGCGGTTCATTTCTTGCCGTTTGTGTTTTTTTAATTTTAGAAAAATTTCAAAACTCTCCCGACGCCCCGCTCTCCGTCGATGAGTGGACATGTGGCACCTTCATATTCACTGATGGGATCGCGGGCTCATTTCTTGCCTTAAAACTTTTTGGCCAAAAGGGAAAAAAACTTATCTTTCTTCCGACCTCTGCTAATGAGTAGACACATGGCACATTTTGATTGGTTGGTGGGGATTTGCTTCTATTTTTTCCTTTGAGAAATTTTGGCAAAAACCCAATAACTTTAAAGTCCTTCCATCACCCACCGCTCCGCATTGACACATGGCATCCTCTGATTGGTTACGGGCCTTAAAATTTTTCTTTTCCTTGCGGGAATTCGGGAAAAATTTGACCTTAGATTTTTTCCCAAAAATGGCTAAGTGCCCAAAACTTCTGTGGGGGCCTGCTTGTGTGTAGCTCCTTGGAAAAATAGAGGGCATAATTCCTAACATTATTCCGACATCTGCCACCCTTTTGATGACATGTCACTTTCTTATTGGAGTGGGACCTTGACTACTTTCCTTCCACTTCCTTTGTCGGATCCGCAGGTCAATTTTTTATTTTAACTCTTTTTCCCAAAAAGCTAAGTGCCAAAAGTTTCTCCTTGGCCCTGCGAATGCGCTTCATCCCTTCTTCAGGCTTGTGGGCTAAACTTTGACTTTGATCATTTTGACAAAAAATTCGTAAGTGCTAAAATTTTTTACACCACTCCACCAAATCCGCTTAGGCCTATCTCGTGGCACTTCCCGATTAGCATGGGGCACAAATTTTTCCTTCATGGGCCCGCAGCTGCAAAATGGAGTTATGTGTTTTAACCAAAAATGGCCAAGTTCTAAATTTTCCTCCGCATCCTCGCCAATCCACCAAATCTCTTTGGCGAAAATTCTCTCTTAGGCCCACCTACCCATTTTTGGAAAATTTTCCCTACAAACTCAGTCGAGCCATAACTCAAAAAATACAAGGAGTTAGGAGGACTTCTTTACCTTTCTAGAAAGGGGAATAAAATCCTATCTGAGGAAGAAATACCTAGAAAATTTTGAGTGCCAAAAATCCATGAAATTCAAGATGAAGCACAAGGAAGGAGGAAAAGAAGGCAAGTTAGCCAAAATAAGCAAGGGCTCATTTTGGATAACAATTTTGGCGACTTAGAGGGGTCATCTGCCTGCTAGATGAATGATTAGTTGAATTTTGAAGCATTTTTTGGGCATGGAGTCAAGTCTCGATAACCAAATTTGATCTGAACTATAAAACTCTGACCTTTGAGCCACTTGGAAACCCACTGTTCACTAAAAGCCACCGAATGCACTGCAAGTGAGCAACAAAACAGCACCACAAAAACTATGTTACAAAATTGGAAATCATACATACCCCAAGTGGGATATGTAGAGTGTGCAAAAGCACTTCTTCTGAAAAAAACCTACCTATACTACTCTAACCAAGCGCAAAAGGGAGCTCAAACAAGGCCTGCAACTAGTAGGGAGAAATAGCTTCCTTTTCTCAAAATTGGCAGCCATGCAATTTATTTGACATTGAATAAAAATGAGATTAGGAGTGGAAGGATTATTGTAAATTGTTTCTCCACTCCCTTCATCAAGGTATCAACTTGAAACAAAATAAATACCTCTTCAATCTGCTACTCCATTGGTTCTAAGAGGTATTGTTGTTGATCATTGTCACTTTGCATATTATCCACATGCTTAGAAGTAAGCACATGACTAGTTGCGGCTTCTCCTTTGGCTCTAATGAAGCCAAATACCTGATTGAGCAAGGTCTGATCTGTTTGATATTCCCATAGCTCTGAAATTCAACTCTAAAAAAGGAGTCTTCTTCTAGACCTTCTTGGGTGAATGATGTGGAAGGAATGGTGGAACTTTTTGCTCTTTCTCTTCCTCTTCCATTGAAGAACATGGAAGATTTAAATCTCCCAAACTTGATTCCAAAATGCTTCTATAAAGTGTAGACTGCTGCGAATGAATGATCTCCTCCATGATAGAAGGCTCAAGTGCTTGGAAGGTGGGTGATGAAGGAGAAAAAAAAGTTATTTCAACTGGTTCATCTCCATCAAAACAATCCTCCAAATTAGAAAAATAATCTACCTCTTTGTTGTCCTGCTACAAATGCTCAACCTCCTCCATGTTCTTTTGAGCTACTACTTGATCACCATGGTTATCTTCATTCTCCAACATTGAGTTTGAAAGATCAAACTCCTTTTGAACAATATAACTTGAGAGAGATGAAATGGAAGGAAGAACTGAAGGTTCTTCTATGGCCTATTCTGTGCTCAAAGCCTTTGGATCTACATTTCTCTCCTCTATATCTGAATTTAATCCTCTTCTTTTGGATTTAGAGAACCTTCTCCTTCTTCTACTGCTTGAAGACCATCTTGTTCTTGATTGAACTCTTCCTCTAGCATGAAGTTTGTCAAATCAAACTCTCCAATCTACTACTCAATAGGACAAGTTGGGGCTGCAAGGTCTCTTTTAGGGCTTTCCTCCATCATTGATTCATTAACCAAATCAGGCCCATTTAATGAAAGCAAGAAATATCCAATGATGCCTTCTTCTTCTTCTGTTATAAAATCTACTTTGATTTCTTCCATTTGCTCCTTTCTAATGGGACTTTGAGCTGATTTGTGTTTCCTCTTCCATGACTAATTTTTCAGCTTGGATTAGATCATCTTTTACTTCTAGCAAAGTGCCAACATGGACATTACATTCTGATCAAATTGATGACTAGTCTTCTTCCTTTCCTTGTTCTTCTTTTACTACAACAAAATCAGTCCTAACCACCATTGATTCTTCATCCTTGGCCTCTTCTGTAGGCTTAACCAGTAAAGGAATTTTCTCAATTCCATACCTAAGAGCCAAGCTCACTAAACTTTTGATCATTTCTTCTTCTATTGGCTTTTCTTCTTGTTGTCCTTGACTGATTTTTGCAATGTCTTCTTCCCTACATGGAATTGGGGATGCAAGAGGAGAAGTAGGTTGGGATTCAACCATTTTTTCATTTTTTTTTGGTGGTGGAAGAGATGAAACTTCTTGTTTCTTTGGAGGGGAAGGTATTTCATTTGGCTCTTGTGGAGGGGATTTGGATTTGGAAGAGAAGAGGGAAGAAAAACTGAGATGGGATGGAATACTAGGGGATGGGGAAATGGTTTTCAGAACTGGAGCAACATTGGGTGGGCTTGGAATTTGTCATTCAAACTGAGATGGTGTGCTTGAGGAATGGAAAGAGGAAAACCAGATGATGGTGTACAACTTACCCATTGACAAGGTTGCTCAAAGACCAAATTCATAGGCCTCTATCTCTTTATTCCATTGTGTAAGTTGGGGCAGCATCTCCACCATGAAGTCCAGCTTCTCTCGAGGGTTGATACGTGTTTGTCGTCAAATAGGACTTCAAGAAGAGCAACAGTCAGGGGACAAGAAGTCCCTCCTCTTTAATGGGAGAGGTTCCCTTATTCAGAAACGAACCTATTTACACATATACAAAGTATGGTTTTCTTGTGGAACTTGGATATTATGAAAGTGTTTTCTATAAGGATCATCAATTACAAAAGGACTCGAGGAATGAAAATGTGAGAAAGAGCAGAAAGGCACCATTCAGAATTATAGATGACAGAGTAATTCCTTATGCATGCGAGGGTACAACGAATTAGAACAAGATCATTTGTATCATATTAAGAAGATGAAATTTGAAAAGACACAAAGTTCTGTAAATAACATCTGTGAGAATACAAAGCTTCTCAGCATAATACAGACAAATGATCTAATAAAAGTAAATGAATAGCTTGGGAATAAAGGAAACCGGATAGACAAAGAATGAAAAGTCCTTCTGTATTGATTTCTTTATGATTTATTTACACTTTCAGAAATAAGCCAAGTTCTTCCTCCCTCAAAATGGCGAGGAGAGGCCATTATATAGTTTACAAATCAGTTACTCTCGGTAACTACTTCTTTTAACTAAAGATTAGTTAAAGGGTTGCTAATCGCAATACCCCAACTAATTACAACAAATCCGAGAGAAAGAATGGGAAGAGAAGAGAAGAATTAGGAGAAGAAGACAGTGCTTATGACTGGGAGGGACCCACCGACTTTAAGATCCGCTGTCTGAATCTCTTCAACGCCTCAGCTATGTCTCTGCCACGTGGGACTGATGTGTTGGTGGTAGACTGAGTCCAAAATCTGAGGCACTTCTCCATTTCCTTATCGAACTCGACATGAGTATGATAATCTTTATTTGCTTCTTCAATGGCAGATTGAAGAGAACAGATCTCCTTCATTTTTTCTTTGGAAATGGAGCTTTCCTTGAATAGATCCCCTTTGACAAAAGCTCTGAATTGAGCTTTGATTTCTTGTAAGGAGAGAGGCACACCAGAAGTCTCATCCTGAAGATGGAAATGTATATCTTTGAAAGTAGATACAACTAGTGTTTTGAAGGCCTCACCCTTCTGCCAGCTATTCCTTAATTCTCCCAAAGCCTCCTCCAGGACCTTGATCTTCCATTCCACGCTGTAGACCCAGGACTTTGACAAATTATCCTTTGTATCCTCGAAGACTTTGCTTGCCATCAAAATATTTTCATCTGTTTGTCCCATGAGGCGGAGGTCTACTATGCAACTGCTCCAAAGTTTAAGTTCTTTATCAATGCTCCCAATAGTGGAGGAGAGCTTCTGTTGCAAGTTGTTCACCTTCCCGTGGAGTTTGAAAGCTTCATCAATGAAGTTCAATCCCGCAACAAGCATATCATCCACCATGGCCTCCATAGCTCTTCCATAGATGGAATACTTGTGCATATCTTTGATACTCTGTACTTCATCTTGGCTCAAAATTACAGGTGGTGGAAGAGTAGTCAATGGGGTAGGGTCCAAAACTTTGTCCTTAGACAAAAGAGATTTGATGAAACCTGTAAGAATTTGGGCTTGTTCTTCCAACTGTTCTATGGTTTTCTACCCTTTCTCTACCCTCCCAATGACTCTGGTAACTGTTTCCTGAAGATTGTGGATCTCACCTTCAGGGGTAGACTCTCCCATGGGAATTCTTGAGAGCTCAAGATCAGATGCTTGCAAATCTTGTTCTGGCTTGTCTACCATAGGCTTGGCTATCTCCAGGAATTGCTGGCCTTGAGCATCAGACACTATCCTGGAGGTAATTCTGGCTTTTTTGGTGCGAGAAGGAGGAGTAGTGCCTAACAAGGCTGCCACAACATCAAAATTTGGTCCTGAGCTCCGGGAGGAAGACTTTCTCTTCCTACTATCGACAAGAGGCTGCACCCATGCAAAAGAGGAGGAGGAAGAAGCAGGTGGGGCAAGAGGACCAAGAGACAGAGAACTCATGGCGCCCAAGGTTTGTACTACTGTTGCCTCGAGTTGAGATATGAGTGGAGCGCTTGAGGCAACTGGTGCAGAGGAATCAACAGTGCTTGGAAGTTCAAAGGTTTGACTTTTTTTTCTTATCCATTGGGTCTTCGGGGCACTTCAGAGCCGGACTTCACTCTCTTCACTTTCACTAAGAACAATAATGTTCTCTGGTCCCGAAGGCAATTCTACATGCTTTCTCAGGGGATCTTCTTCCACAGGCTCCTTCTTAACTTCTTTGAATTTCTTCTGATACACCTGGGTGGATGAGGAAGGAGTAGAGACTGCAGGTCCTTGAGTTGATGAGGCAGGAGGAGTTTGCACAGGTGCTTCTGATCTAGGAGTCGATGCTTCCCTCCTTGGTGTTGAAGCATCCTTGGAGGAGGATTCCCCTGAGTGCCTCCTAAGCTCACGAACTTTCCTATCAAACCAGATCTTGGTCCTGACTAAGACTGGAGCCAGGATTTCAGCCAAATCATCTTTCTCCTTTTTGAACCAATCCAAGTCCTCCAAGGGAGTGTGTTTGACCACATTGTCATACTCATATGAGTACAGGTCAGAATTATCATCTTGAAGCCCTTCAGGAACTTGGTACAAATTGAGTTCCTGAATCAACTGTAGGAAAACTCGTTGTAATGCCTCCTTCGCCTAAAAATCATCAAAGACAGCTTAGCCCAATAGTCCTCTGTGTCTTCCCTATGATGATAGGTTATCTTGATATTCTGCTCAATAAACTTTTTTAAGTCAAAAAAGTTCTGGGCCTGAAGAAATGGACAGTAATGGGAGCTAGGGCCCTTTCTATATTTTGTGCATCCAGGGCTGTTTTGCAGGTGTAATTTCCCAAAGAGATGGGGAAGTGCAAACCAGTAATTTTCTTATCTCTGTAGGTTCTATGTAATTTTTCCAATTTCCTGCACACTTCTATCAAGGCCATCTTGTCATTGCAAAACATAGGGAGCTTGAGAGGAGTGCTCTCATAGCTAAAGAAGCTCCGATATAGGAAAATTTTCTGAATTGGATAAAATAAGCACCGTAGTGCGATATCAGACTCATGGCTTCATCAGAAAATCTTCTCGTTGTGTCACTCTCAAGAAGCCTAACCATGTACATGGTGAAAGCATCATTCACCCTTCGGAAATTGTGATTGCTGGTTTCTAGGTGAATCATGAGCAGAGGGCATACACGGGTCATCCTCAGAGCATCGATGTATGAAAAGCCAAACCATTGCCTTGATGCTGCTAGAGTATACATCAGGTATGAAGTCATATAGAATTTATTTGTTTGTTGTACATTAGACAGCTGCTCCGCTAGGTTCATACTGATGATCTCTACCCAGTTGATATTCTGAGTTCCCTCGCACACCATATTGATAAGCGGGCACATCTAGAAATGGAACTCATTTGTAGAGGGTAGACCCATGACCCGAGCCAATAGGATTATGAAATCTGACAATTCTTCATTGAAATCCACATGAAAAAGAGTCTTGGACAGATGAGATGCCCCCTTCTTAGGGTTTTTTAGCCAGGACTTCGCCACCCGCACCTTATAATTATCACTGTCTTGATTGAAAAGGGCCTGTGCTTGATTCTGGGAGATAACTATAGCATTGTCCATTTCTGGAATCCTTAGTGTAGTGCCAATGGTGGCAGCATCAAGTTTGGCGATGAGCTCCCATGCACGTTTGTCAACTCACTCGAATCAGGGTTGAAATGAGCCCCGCATGAGAGCACTATGTCTGCGCATTGCACCGAGATAGGGAAACCACCAGCGAAAGCTAGACCGCTATCATGAATCATCTGCCATCGGTGAAGGGTTCACGTCTGTCATCCTTGTCCAAAAATCTCCAAAGTCAAGGTGGCGAACTTCACTGTCCCCGATATCGGGAACGGCAGACTCGAGTGGTGAAATTTGTTCCTGCCCCTGGAATTTGATCTTCATGTTGATAGTAACTCGGAGAGCAGAGCTGCAAGCTAGACTTGGGATGGAATTGTAGGGGGAATGGATACGCGTGTAGGAATTTTGATTGCAAGGGTTTGAGCAATAGATAACATGAAAGCAGTGTGCAAAAATGCATAGGGGGCAGTTTCATTATATAGCTATTTAGGAGAGAGAAAGGCAATAAATGCGCATTAAATACATATCTACCAAATTGAAAAGAAAGATATTCGGGTAGAGCGGAAAAATTAGCACGAATGGCACTTGGTTCATTTGGGACACGAGGGACGCGAAAGCGCGAAGTACATGGTTCGGCCGATTCGGGCGATGCGGGGAAAAGATGCACAAATTCTTTTGGGACATTTGGGACAAAAGTACGCAGAATATGTGACTCAGCCGAATCAGGTGAAAATGGAACAACTGGTCCAGGTAAACTTGGGACATTTGGGACAAAAAGTTCCGACGGGCCCGAAAAGAACAGACTTTGGGTAAACCGCCTATCGGGAATAGAGGGCCCAATTGAACTTGGGACACACGGGACAAAAATGTCCGACGGGCCCGAAAAACACACAAAATGACCCAAAAACGTAGATTTTCCCAATTTCTTGACTTTTCACATTATCAGTACAACAGAAAAGACACTTAACCTCAAAATTTAAATTTTCGAGTTCTTAAAAGCAGGGGAATTTTGAGTGGACAACAATACGTAAACTCTCAACTTTGGAAAATTCACAAGATCACTAATTCGTTGTTGTTTACTTTCTATTAGAAATAACAGAGAAAGCTAGTGAATGAATTATTATTGTGCTTAGAATCAATAATTGCAGTAAAGGAAAGAACATGGAACTCAAAAACACCAACAATTTTACCCTGGAAATCTCCAATGGAGGAAAACCAATCGGGAAGGGAAATTTCTCTTTCTTCCCACTTTTATTAGCCAATTCAAATCAAGTACAAAATTTACAATAAGTAGGAAAGGGAAGTAGATAATATCTCAACACTTCCTTTCGCCACTTGTTTTCTCTGTCTCAAACTCCTTGCTTCTACAAATCCAATTTCCAAAGACTAAGACTTCTTACTCACTGGCTCTCATACTTTGATGGTCTTCTACACTTCTACAATCACCAATTTATAGCATTTCTCATGTCCTGACGTGCACTGGAGAATGGGAAATGTCATGAAGGAGAAGGGAAATGAACATCCTTTCAAATCCAGAAGATGTTCATTTCAAATTTTGTTTTTTATCCGTAATGGATAGGACCGCCACCCCGTGTGCAGACAGGGGGTCTCAGAACCGCCACCCTAATCGAGCGGTGGTTCTCAGTGACTTCCACCTACACAGGGTGGTGGTCATATTACTTAAAATATAGAACCTCTGTTTAATTTTTTCCTTCCTTGTGCTGACTGTTTCTGATGAAGTAGAGTTTTTCTGGATCCCTATGGATCACACCTCCCCTTCTTAGGAGGTTTTTGGTCCCACAAAATCTTACTGGGGGAGTAAATGAGGAAAAAATTCCCTCACTTACTCCTTTGAGTACCACTGGGCCTGCCTTGGTGTCTTTCCTTTAAGTCTAATCTTCCAAGACTACTGTGGACCTCTTCTAGTCTCTCGAACCTTCTATTTGCAAAGACTACATCCACCTCCAATGACCTCGTGAGTCCAAGATGCAATCCTCGATGGAAGGTAGTAATTGTAGTTATTCATCTTCATCCAACATGGATGGCTCATATAGGTGCAAGTTCTCACAATTTACTACATAGTACATCCTCATGAATGATGGAAAATCAAGTCGAAAAGAATTTTCTCCAATCTGCTCCAATATGGTGAAGGGTCCATATCATAGTGGCTTGAGCTTATGTGCTTGACCTTGTATTCTCTCCTTGCTCAACTAAAGCCAAAATTTATCTCCAACATGAAGCTTTTGTTCCCTTCTATGTTGATCATGCCTAGCTTTGTACTTCTCTTGAGACTTCTCTAACTATTCTTTGACCTTGAGATGGATTTATCGGATCCTCTTAATGAGTTTGTTTTTTCTAGTCAACTCTATGTCTCATGTATCCTCCTCATCCTACTTTCCAATCGCTATGTCCAACGGATTTATAGGTAGATATCCCAAGTATGCCTAAAATGGTGACTTCATGGTGGATGTGTGTACTACCCGATTGTAGGAATGTTGAATGTAGGCTAAGGACTCATCCCAAGTCCTTGGGTACTTACTGTTATACTCTCGATTAATCGCACCAAATTCCTATTTACCACCTCTATTTGTCCATCTAATTTGTGGATGGAAATTTGTGCTCCTCTACAATCTGGTATCCATCTTGTCCCACAATGTAGTCCAAAACTTCCCCAAGAATCTGGAATCCCTGTCAGAGACAATAGACTTTGGCAAACCAAAATGCACCCATACATTAGCAAAGAAAAGATCTGTTGCCTCATGTGCTTTCACTGTCTTTTTACATGCCATAAGAATACACATTTTACTAAACCTATAAAAAAACATAGAGATAGTCATGGGCATGTTTAGACATAGGTAATCCTCCTACAAAATCCATAGAGATTTCCTCCCATGGACGAGTAGGTATTGGTAAAGGCATATACAAACCTTCCTTCCTAGTCTTTGGCTTGCTAGTACAACAAATTTTACATCCACGAATAAATTTTGATACTTCCTCTTGCATATTGGGCCAATATACATACCTTTGCAAGTGGGTTACTGTCTTACTAACACCAAAATGTCCTGCTACTTTCGAGGTATGTGCTTCCCTCATCAATAGAATCCTTTCTTCTTTAGGCACAAAAAGTTTTCCCCATCGATAGAGCAGCCCATCCTTGAGATAACAATCTTTAATCCCCATCCTTTAAGCCCCTTGGGACTGAAAATTTTGAAATGTCACCCCAAAGTCTTTGTCTTGCACATATGCCTCTTCGTATGCTTCCTTCATGAAGGGCTCGATCTGAGAAATAGTGGCCAAGCAGAGAGTTTCTCCTATGTGTGGGTGGCCTAGACAACATGTCTCCCACGACATTTGTACTACCTTTCTTGTATTTGATCACCAAATGGAACTGTTAAAGGAACCCCATCCATTTGTAGTGCCTTGCCTACTGCAGTTTAGACTATGCTTGCAAATATTGGAGAGGTTTGTGGTCAGTGTGCATAATAGTTTCTTTAACCATCAAATAGTGTTTCCATTTTTTAATTTCCTGAACTAGTGCATACATTTCTTTATCATCTACTAAATATCCTTTAACTTCTGAAGTGAAATTTTCAGAATGATAACATATGGGTTTACCTCCCCGAAGCAACACTGTGCCCATCGCGCAATCATTGACATCTATCTCTACTTCAAAAGGCTGGTGCAAACTAGGAAGAGAAAGTACTAGAGCACGACTAATCTTGTATTTTAAGTAACTCAAAGGATTTGTCTCATTCCTTACCCTAGTCAAAACCCTTACTCTTTGCGGCCACTATGTGTAGGGGTTCTCGTAATCATGGAGAAGCTCTAATGAACTTCCACATGTATTGTACTACTCCCACAAAACTTCTAGTCTTTGTGGCTCCTATTAGTGTTGGCAAATTAGTGATGGCTTCCATCTTCTTTGGATCCACTCGTAGCTCTCCTCATCCAACCACGTGTCCAAGATAGACAAGTGATTGCTTGGAAAATTCACATTTCTTCATGTTACAAAACAGTTGCTTCTCCTCGAGAACTTGCAAGACTTGCTGCAAATGTATTAAGTGTTCTTCCCATGTGGCACTAAAAATAAAAATATCATCTATATATACAATGGCACATGAATCTATGAAATCCTGTAATACATCATTCATCAATTTCATAAATGTAGTGGGTTCATTGCATAACCCAAAAGGAAGTACTAACCATTCATACAAACCTTGTTTTGTTTTGAAAGCAGTCTTCGATATATCCTCCTCCTTCATCCTGACTTGGTGATAACCAAACTTGAGGTCCAACTTCATGAAAATTTTAGCATGCTGAAGCTGGTCCAAAAGATCATCTATGCGGGGAAGTGGATATCTATTCTTTATGGTGATCTTATTCAAAGCACAGTAGTCGATGCACATTATCCAAGAACCATCCTTCTTTGGCACCATCACAATAGGTGAACCACATGGTGAGGTGATTAGACGTATTACCCCTTGGTCTATTAGTTCCTGGAGTTGCTTCTTTACTTCAAGTACTCTCGAGCAAGGATTGCCTATAGAACCTGATGTTCGGTAGAGGTGACTCTGACAACAGCTAAATCTCATGCTCAACTTCCTATTTTGTCGTAATCCACTAAGAGCCTCAAATACTTCCTGAAAAGACTGAATAATACTATCCAAATATTATTTTCCTTGGTTAGAAATTTATGAAACTCCTACCCCATCTTGCTTATCTTTTAACAAAAGTAAACAAAACTGATTATGATTTTCCTAAATTAGCCATTTTGCTTGGTTATTACTTACCATAGTAATATGTGTCTTACAATCGGTGTGCCCGGATGTTGTAGTTGATCCCATCCTTGACCCATCTATATCTCCCTTCTCATAAATATAGCATCCCTAACATATAAGTAAGGACTCCCAAATACCACATCAAAAGCATCAAGTGGAATAACGTCAGCTTCAAAAACATCTATATATTGGGAATTTATCCCAAACTTGACCTTACATCTTCTTATTACCTGAATTTCAACACCCTTCTTCACCTAACCCAAAGGATAAGGGTGTGGATGCTCGTAAGTCTCAAGACCAAACTTCTTTACAATTGCCTCAGAAATCAAGTTAGATTGAGAACCGATATCAACCAAAGCATTTACCTTAGTTCTCTTGATCTGGATTTTGATTTGGAATAGTCTACTCATCTCCTCTTCATTGTCCCTATTGGTGGCCGTGCATCCAAGCCTTTTGTCTACATCAGAGTCATCTTCGATTTCTACCTCCCCCTCTATCTTTACACCTGTCAAGTACTTCTTTGAGTCCTTGGTTCGGTTCTTCGGATGTAACTCTAGATGTAACTTCCAACATGTAGCGTCAGTATAACCATTGATATCACAATTCTTGAAAAAATTCTTGAGATCTTTACAAGTATTTGAAGTAGTGGCAGTTTGTTTACCTTTCCCTTTCCACTTACTCTATTTACTTGTTTTCCCATAATCATTTTTCTTCTGATTTGTTGAATGCTTTAACCTCACTCTACTTGTCCTTGCTTCTTCTCATCATCTATGTAGTATGCCTACACACATGCTTACATGAGATCCTTGTGCTTTGTGGAGATAACTATTCTTTGAAGGTGAGTGTGAAGTCCGCCTAAGTACTTGGTCAGAATATCCTCATCCTCCAAGTCCATATTTAGTAACATGGCTTACCTCCAAAACTCCGTAGTATATTCTTGCACACTTTAACCACCGCCTTGTCTAAAATATTGCCATTTAATCATTTGGTCAGTTATATGGCCAATAGGATAAAAGTTAGCTCTAAGTAATTCCTTAAATTCTTGCCAAGACTTCACAAGAGGGATGTTTCTTCCTTTCAAAAGTAGTTAGATGGGTTTCCCACCAAACTAGAACATGTCCCTCCATTTTGAGACCTGAAAAGGTGATCCTTTGTGCCTCAAAGGACATTATGGATGCTAAAGTAGACTTATAACTATTTCAACCATTTATCCCTAGCAACTCTGCATTTAATTTTCCTTCAAAGCTTTTGATTTCGACTTTAGTCACAACTTTAAAAGGAGTATGTTCAGATTTTACCTTCTCTCTTGTGTTTGAAGTCTCTTCTCCACACTCTTCTCCAATATCTTCCTCATGATGACTCTTGTCTATACCAAAATTTTCAGCTAAGCCTCAAACCACCGATTCCATGGAGTCTTGTTTGACAAAATCCATCTTCTGCAAATTTGCAAGTTCTTCTTACCTTCTAAACATCCTATCCATCATGGTCTCCATTATCTCAATCCTCTGGACCAAGTTCTCTTCCTCCATTTCTCCCTAGATTCTCTGTTTCCACTTATTTGTAGAAATCTCTGATCGCAAGGTAAAGGTTCTTCACCTTTATATATTGTCACTATCATACATACAAATTCAAGAATGAATACCATAGTCTTGGATACTTGTTAGCTCGATACCAAAATGATCCATAAACCGGCTGTCAACTTTGAAAATTCACAAGATCACAATAATTCATTGTTGTTTACTTTCTATTAGAAATAACAAAGAAAGATAGTGTATGAATTTTTATTGTTCTTCGAATGAATAATTGTAGTAAAGGAAAGAACATAGAACTCAAAAACACCAACAATTTTATCCTGAAACTTGCAATGGAGGAAAACCAATCGGGAAGGGAAATTTCTCTTTCTTCCCACTTCTATTGGCCAATTCAAATCAAGTACAAAATTTACAATAATTAGGAAAGGGAAGTAGATAGTATCTCAACACTTCCTTTTAGTTACTTGCTTGCTCTGTCTAGAACTCCTTGCTTCTACAAATATAATTTCCAACACTAAGACTTCTTTCTCACTTGCTCTCATACTTGATGATCTTCTACACTTCTACAATCACGAATTTATAGCCTTTCTCATGTCCTCCCATGTACCGGAGAATGGGAAAGGTCATGAAGGAGAAGGGAAATGAACATCCTTTCAAATTAGGAAGTTGTTCGTTTTGAATTTTCTTTTCTTTCCGTAATGGATGAACCACCGCTCGTGCCGACATGCGGTTCTATAACCGCCACCCCGGCTGATCGGAAGTTCTATGACTGCCACCTTGCACGAGGCACCGATCCTGTTACTTAAAATACAAAACCTCTATTTAATGTTTTCCTTCCTTGTGCTAGCTTTTTTTGATGAAGTAGAGATTTTCTGGATCCCTATGGATCAAGGGCCGTAATGTCTTGGAAAAGGGCCAACCCATGGACAAGGTGCCCTACAACCAATTACGAAATCCATCATTCATGCTTGATATCTTGAAAGCACCACGCCATTCTCTAGTTTTTGGATTTTCTCTAGCAAACCAGCATCTTACATTTGATTGTCTTCATTGTATGCATACCCCTACTCTTGGAAAGCTCCATAGCCAAACTGATTTTGGCACTGCTTCTCATATGGGTATGCATGCTGATTTTGAATTTGCTCAAAATGTTGATTTGAAGGAGTTGAGAAGTATGTTGGAGGTGGAATGTATTGTTTCTATTGTAAATGTGAATTCCATGATGGAAATGAAGTCATGATTTCATAACTTCATGGAATGGAAAATAATGAAATAGATGGAAAGAAGAATGGGTGAAAGTGAATGGAAAATAGGTCTACAACTTAAGAGATGGGTTGTTGACCAGATGGAGTCGCCATATGTGTTTGAAATTCCCTCCAAAGATTGAAATATTCACAGAACACATCAACCTTAAAAAGATGAAGTAGAATACCTCTAAGGTCCCACTGGGCATGCCAAAACTATTAGTGCAGAAACACATCACCCTTGGATGTTTCTTAGATTTCTAGTTTGATAATGGGCATCCAGTGTGATTGCACAACATTGAATCTTTTCCTCAAGTTTGGGACTTGCAAAATGGGAAAAAACTCTCCAGATTAAAGGTTGGTTCCTATTCCTCTATTCAGTGCATGCATTCATTTTGCAGAGGATCTATTCTAAGTCCTATTCTAAATCTTTCCAAGGGACCAAGGTGAAGAAGTTGCACAAATAATGAAATCTAAGCTAATAGAGGTGATGCACCGAGGAATGATGAACTCCCAGTCTACTGTTAAACACAGACCATAGAAATAATGCAACTCAGATGCACAAATAACTAGATTTGTAAATGAAAATATCATAATGAATGTAATTGAAGTAAGAAAGGGGATGGAAATCACCCACATGATCATTTTATTGCTCCACAAGAGTTGATATAAAGCATTACAATGGGTAGAAGGCATAAATTTGCATTTACAGATCTATGGAAGGTTTGAAAAAATCAACAAACTTACTTTGCAGAATAGAGAGAAAGGGAGATATAGAGAAAAAATGTCAAACCCTTACAAAGAATGAATCCTTTCCAATTATTTCCAAAGAAGAGAGAAAAACATAAGGGGAAGTAAATCTGATCCTTTCCTCAACCACCAACCATTAATCTCTTTCAAATTGACCTATAAAATCATTAAATTTATTTTTCCTTTATCGCCTAGGTGAAGAAGAAAAAATAGAAAATGGAATAAAAATGATGTCTTTGAAGCAATCTAATCTTGCATTCAAGGCATGAGAAGACATTCTAGGGTTTTCCCCCATCAAATCAAGTTGATTCTCCATCCTTGGCATGCTTGGAGTAGAAAACCATGGCGACTTGAGCAAAAATGACTTATTCAAAGCAATCTGATACGCATTGAAAGTGTGAAAGACATTTTTCACATTTTCTCAATTGAAAACCACAAAACATGATGTTTTTATGCCTTCAATGCATAGAGGGGATCGAGATCTTTCCAAAAAATCTGATTTCGTTCAAATATGATCTTGGAATCGAAAGATATGCCCTCTATAATTTTTTTAGGTGAAACAGGGAAAATTTAGGTCAAAAATCAGGTCAGCGGGCCAAAATCTAATATTTTCCCCTTTTTCACAAGTTTGTAAAATTTCAAAAATTCTTTCATGCCCGTAGCTCCAAGGACACGTGTCACATTTTGATTGGATGGGGGGCCGAAACCAACATTTTGACCTTTCAGCCTGCAAGGGAAAATTTTCCTAAGGCCTTCCACTAGTGAAATCTCTATCGCTGATGTGGACACGTGGCATGCTCTAATTAGATGTGGAAATGCGGCTCATTTCTTTCCTTTTGTGTTTTTACAATTTTGACAAAATTTCTAAAATTCTCCCGATGCCCCGATATCCACCGATGAGTGGACATGTGGCACCTTCCTATTCGCTAATGGGATCGGGGGCTCATTTCTTGTCTTAAACCTTTTTGACCAAAAGGAAAAAAATAATATTTCTTCCAACCTCCACCGATGAGTAGACACGTGGCACCTTTTGATTGGTCGGCGGGATTTGCTTCTATTTTTTCCTTTGAGCAATTTTGGCAAAAACCCAAAACTTTAAATTCCTTCTACCACCCACCGCTCTTCCTTGACATGTGGCATCCTCTAATTAGTTGCAGGCCTTAAACCTTTTATTTTCCTTACGGGTATTCAGGAAAAAATTTGACCTTAGAGTTTTTCACAAAAATGGCTAAGTGCTAAAAACTTCTTCACAACCCCACTTGTGCATGTAGTGAATGCTTGGCCATGTGTCACCTCCTAATTGGTTGTGGGGATGTAGTCGAATTCACACCCTTAAATTTTTAGAAAAGAGAGGGTGAAATTCCAAACTTTCTTCCGACCTTTGCCACACTTTTGATGATGTGTCACTTTCTTATTGGAGCGGGGCCTTGACTACTTTCCTTGCACTTCCTTTGTTAGATATGTGGGTCGATTTTCAACTTTAACTCTTTTTCCCAAAAAATCTAAGTGCCAAAATTTTATCCTTGGCATCGCAAATGCATTTCATTTCTTCTTTGGGCCTGTGGCCTAAAATTTGACTTTGAGCATTTTGACGAAAAATGCCTAAGTGCTAAAAAATTTTGCACTACTCCATCGGTCCACTTAGGCCTACCACATGGCACTTCCTGATTGGCTTGGGGCACAAATTTTTCCTTCACGGGCCCACGGGCAGCCAAATGGACTTGATTTTTTAACAAAAAATGGCTAAGTTCTGAATTTACCTCCGCATCCCTGCCAATCCGCCAAATCTCTTTAGAAAATTTCTCTCTTAGGCCCGCTTGCCCATTTTGGGAAAATTTTCCCTGCAAACTCTACTAAGCCATAACTCAAAAAATACGAGTTAAGAGGACTTATTTACCTTTCTAGAAAGGCGAAGAAAAATCCTATCTGATGAAGCAATACCCAAAAAAAATAGAGTTCTAGAAATCCATGATATTCGAGGTGAAGCACAAGGAAGGAGGAAAAGAAGGCAAGTTAGCCAAAATAAGTAGGGGCTCATTTTGGATAACAGTAAATCACACTCAAATTCTCGAGAATTCATGTAAAAAGAGAGAGAATAATCTCATCTCCAAAACATCAACATGCTAACAGTTACACACTAAGTGACATACACAACATGTGTGCTCACAATATCACAATTACGACATAGTTCACATCACACTTATATCACATTACTCTTCCTATATCCACCACCATCACACAACAACATCACAACTCCAATTTTTACCTAGAGTTTCGAGAGCATGAACCTCCGCTCGATACCAACCGTAACACCCATTAAAAGAGACAAAATTACAACACCAAAAACTTAGGTAACTTGTTTTTGACTTACTTGGAGTTTACATGATGACGCAGATGACCAAGATGGGCTAAAACCAACTTTCTATAATTTTAACACAATATTGACCACATATGCAATAAGAAATCATATAAAACCCATCAAAAATAATTCACATTTCTCATCGACAAGGCACAATGTAAAGTTCCAACCACAATACACAGTTATAGTTAAGGACATCCCATGGTGTAAAATTTTTTTAACTTATGTATTTACTAAAAACATCTTTCAAAAATTGACTTACGATCTAGGAAATTCATGTTATGATTCGAGAAATTCTTCTTACAAAGGTGAACTTCTTTCTTTTATACTATTGACTAATTATCTTAAGATCAAGTTTTCTGAAGGAGGATCATCTATAAAATGCCAATAAATTACTTAATTCGTTTGATTTATAAAGGAATTTTCCATTTATCACAAGGTTATTTATTCATACTCAAGCTACTGAATCTTGTTTCCTACCTCCATTACACAAGGTGATGAGAAAAAGCTCTAGTTGATGGGAATGTACCATTTAGTTTCATAACTACCACCTCCTTGTGTAGTGATAAAATGTTTACAAACTAAAATATAATATTACAAAGCACTTTGGAAGAAGTTAGAGGACAAAATCGAATTCGATTAATATTTAAGATCTCATTAGTTATTTACCAGTATTTTATTGGGGCTAAGAATCTATCCATAATGATTAAAGGTTTCACTTAGGCTTCACTTGATGAGATTGACATAAGTATACAAATTTCATTTTCAATGGGTGAGATAGATTGAATGATTTCTAAAAATTCTGCTCCTACTTATTATGACCTTATTATCTTCAAAAATCTAATCATTTATTTCCCCTTAAGATTGTTTAAGGAATCACCATAAAAAGGATAATGTTCATTAGTTTAGCTAGGGTAAAGAATGTATATACTTTTTCTTTACAAAATATAGCTTCCTCTTCGATCACTTAAGGACTCAAATGTTATCAAGATATCACATCTACATTAAATTATTCATATATATATATATATATATATATATATATATATATATATATATATACACATATAATAATTTATATATATCTTGATAAGAATTTCCTAACCATTTTATTATTCTTAGAGTTGAATTGTTACTATGTCCTAGAAGGGTTTACAACACAACATTTTATCTCAAGAGAAAATTTTACTATTACTCTTTTGTAAAAACTATACGTGGTTACATCAAGTCCTCCCAACACGATGCATAACCCAATGGGAAAAAAATTTCTATGGAAATATGAATAAGGAACAAGAGAGTAACAACATTAATCAAGTAATGTTATACTATTATTAGAATTCCTATAATCCATTAAAACCACTCATAACAATGCGGTTATCCAATTTTTATATTTTCCATGATAGAAAAACAAGACAAGGTTTCAATAGTTGAGACAACATTACTCCACAATAAATTATACTAAGGCACTGACCCTCTTCTAAAATGTCCACGAGACCCTTTCTAGAGTTTTACAACATAAAAATTATTCATACAAACTAACTTCATAACCAAAACTGATGCAATTTTCAACAAGTATTTCCTTCATCCACTCACAAAACCCATCTCAAACAAATTACTAACCCGAGTCAATTCATGAGAAATGACCAAGATAAGACTACACATAGTAACAATAAGCTTTTACCTAAAAATGTCAAGGAATGAAATATTAGATTTGTAGAATTGGATCGAATAACTAAATACTAACAACTCCTTAAGTTAGAATAAAAATTTCTAGCATGCCAATCTAATAAGAAAGTCTTATACTTCATTTATGAACATTGTCTCGAAAGAAATGAAATTTTAACCACCAAAATAGTAAAACCATAGGCCTAGAGAGTTAGAATTAAAATTTCAAGTGTAAAACAGAGTTTCTTTATACAAGTTATATCTCAAAACATCCATCCAAGTTTGTAACATTGTGTATTTGCAATCTTCCTCAATAAGTCTATAGTTTTAGTTTAAATAAAATGGATAACTCCTTTCAATAAAAATCCTTTTATTGCAACCCTCGTTACCATATTCAAACCACTTTTTAAAAAAATGCATTTACATGAATCACCAATTCCATTAACTTAACAACAACTCCAATCATAAATCAACAACGTATCTAACTATAAAATACCCCAGATGTCCCTAATAATCTTAACAATTCTATCACAAGTCAACAAGATTTTAAAAATTCATATATCATCCAATTGTCAATAAAAATATTATCAATTTCCAACAAAATCAGTGAGGTGCACAATTATAAATACCACCAAAAGTCATCACGTATTAGAATCAAGCCAAGGTAGTTCTAAAAATAAAAGATTAATATCTATAAATGCACATATGAACTTCAAATCTCGGTGACTATAATTTTTAGCAAAGTGGTTCAAGCTTCAAAAGGAACGGTCCAAGTGCCCTTAGGGAAACCTTAAACGTGTTGACCCTATATCGATGATCAACAGGAAATTAGGTATAGGTCTAGTATCGTAACCAAATATAAAGGAATAACCAAGGTGGAAAATGACTAAGTAACCGAGTACCTTAGCCACAATACCTCCTTCATACATAAATCTAACAACTGTGGTCAACCACACATAAAGTGTTGTAAATTTTTTGGATGGATTGAATATCAAAGGGACCACTTACTTAGTCTAAGAAAAGGGGACATGGAGGTCTAATAGACCTTGACAATCTCATCACTCAGGGTTGGTCACATTAGAGAAACAACTAAAATTACAAAATTTGTTACCATAACCCAAAAGAATGATTAAATGTGCATAAAACTATTGTTTCTTCTAACCTAGATTGGGTAAAATCAAGTGGCTATCCTCTAAGGAAAATTTGTCATAACCCATGTGAATTGTGCTTAACATCCCAAAAAATGACAAGTAAAACTACAATATTCTTTATTTCACTAATCCAGATTATTTAAGGAATAACATAGAGAGAGGGGGGATTTTATAACCCATTGATGATTAAAACAACCCGCATTAATCGAGAATAAAAATAAACCTAAAATAGTAAGCTCATATGAAGAGCAAGAGGTTTATAGTTACAATAGGCTTGCTTTCACCACAACATTTACTAGCTATAAACAAATTAATAACCTTGTTACTCAATCAAAGAAATGTAGTTAATAATGGTAGAATTTCATTCACTCAAGCATGAAAATGCAACAACTAGAGAAAGGGGATACATCTATGTTGTCCATTTTAACACTGACAACTATTATTGCTAAAAATATAAGATTTCAATAGGAAAGGAGCGATTTTCTCACAAGGCGTCCAAACCCACAAAAAAACAAAATCAGAGGATAACCAAATTCAAGGAAGAGAAGGCTCTATTTCATGATATTTTTAAACCTTAGCAATTGTAGCAATGAGAAGGTTTATCTTTCCACATACACGTTGGGCACAAAAACCTCCACTCACTCCCACATTGGTACAGAAGGGAGTTCCAAGATCCATGAGCTACATCTTTCTAAAGAAATATTGTCTCAAATACTAGTAAGATTGGAGTACATACACAAAAACGGGTTTACAGAAGTCCAAGGAACTCTAAATGAAAACGCATTAATAGGAGGAAGTATAGACTCCACAACCTTGCAAACATACTCCCATCCTGCATCAAAATGGGATGGTTAGAGTAGGGCAAGGACATCCATTGAAGCACAATGGAAATCAGATTTTTTTAGATGTAGAAGCATGTGCCTTGAAAGCCACACAAGTAAAGTGTGGAAACATATACGAGGCATGTAAACAGTTCAAAAAAATTCCTCAAAGCAATGGGGTCTTATGGAAATAGCCAAGAATGCAGACAAGCATAAAAAGAGTCTTTAACATGGCTTTTCTTACCCAAAAGCAACCAACAGTGTCCAACCTCCTCGAGCTTCACCTCTATCGGCATGTATGTATCCAAAGTGATAAAAACAAATGTTTACAAAGTGAAATAAGAGCCGTGGTGGAATAATAGGGGAAAGTGATCCAAAAACATGTGGCCATCATTAGAAAAGGCTCTTTAGGATCAAAAATCAAGGCCCCAAAAATACTATGTCCCCAAAATCCACGCCGAGCATGCCAAATGGAGGCTTTGAAATAGGAATGGACATCTAAGGGCGCACCGCCAGGGTAGGAAGAAACTTGGTCAAATATTTAAGCTACAAACGCCCTAGAAAGAATGCAAACAACATTCACGAAAAGAGTTTCTTCAACGACCTCTTCCATTCAACCCCATCTACGATCTCTCCATCTCACGTGGCGAGACCAAAAGGAAAAAGCAAGACAACAAGGAGACAAGACACATAAAAGGAACCAGCTAAGTAAAAAAAATGGCCAAGGGAGGAAGGTATACGGTGAGCGGATTTTTTTTTGCATTTAACAACACTTGTAAGAATCAACCACTCCCACTGGCCAATAAGGATAAGCTTCTCCCCCACGCCAAAACAAGGAATGGCAGATTGGTGGATAGATATCTCTACAAAAATTACCAATATATTGCAATTAATTTCAAAGTATGTGTGGATTCAAGGGGGAAACAAACTGTTGGTTGAAGTTTCGAAAGCAACCACTTTAAAACGATCAACCATGGTGCCACAACAGGGTAATATCTTATTTTGCATGAATCGAGGGTTGGTGTATGGGAGCTACCAACAAAACAATAAAATAGCTTAACGATAATTAATAATTATACCAATAAAAATTGACTAAAAAATAATTAAATAATCACCGATCGGTAATTAAAATAATAATATTATTATTTTTATTATTATTATAGCTTAAAGTAATTATTAACCATAATAATAATGACTGACAATCAAGCTCGATAAATAATAATAATAACCAAAGATTAACAATTCATAATAATAATTATTATATGGATATTCCTTTTAACCGGACATGCCCTAACAACACCAAATCATCATTCAAGCCACCTATAGAATTTGAGAACATGATTTACCTTTAATAGGATAATCGTAAAGGATGCTACAAAGGCCCACAACTAGAGGCATTGACAATGACACGAGAAGGCAAGACGGAGAGGAAGGATGTTAATCCTTCACTACGACAAGGTCAAAGTCAACTAATGGTCAATGGGAGCACACACAACCATTCCACGCTTAGCAATATGGTCATTAAGGAAAGAACTGGGGTAAATGTCGAATGGGAATTATAATCAACATATGTTTTATGATGTCAATTTGTTTGTAGACGTGAAGGATAGATGCAATTAGCCACTATATATTTTAGGAATCCTTTTGAGTAATGTAAATATAGCTTTAGATAGCAATTATTTTTCAATATTTACAATTAATTAAATCATATTGGTTGCACTATCCCTAGTGGTTCTAATTTCTACATTAAATATCCTCTAGAGGGATCAAGCCATATGTAGTTCTCATAAGATATATTGTGTGTAACGTTATAATTCATATCGGTTCATATTAAGAAAAATGCTTATTGACTACTAGGATCAATTACTTAGATAAATTAATGGGTGTGGGTCCGTAAGTATCAATAGTTACTTGTTATCAAATAAGTGACCAAATGAAAAACAAATGATGGACCACCCAAATGTCCACTAGAATGATAGCGACCGCTAACCTCAATTCTTAGTTATGGTGCACCAAAAAAATGTAATAATTTATGACCTTAGCGGCCTTTAGGCTTTGAATATCATACATGATAGAATTTTAATATCATGTTGAAATTAACAGCCGCTAGGCTTATAATTTTTTTCTTGGATTGCAACTATTTAGGATAATCGTTAATATTTGTCTTATCTTGAAATATTTTTAATTTTTGTCTATTTATAAATATCAAAGCAATGTAGTAAACATACAACTTAGTGATTGAATAATATATAAATCATGGTCCACCAAATCATCTAGTAGGATTCTAGCAGTTGCTAATCTCAATTCTTAGATATGGTGCCCCAATGTAATGTAAAACGTTTCGACCTTAGGGACCTCTAGGCTTCGAATATTGTGTTAGGCTTCAAATATCATGTGATTGAATTTGAATATCATGTCAAACTTAGCAGATGCTAGGCTTAAAATTTTATCTTCATGTAAGAGTATTTAGGAAAATTGTTAATATTTTTACTTTTATCTATTTTGGAATATCAAATAAATGTAGTAAACATCCAACTTAGTGTCTGTTATTTATTAAATATCATATTATAAAATTTAAAAATAATAATGGATCTTAGCTCAATTCTTAGGTAAGTTTTTAGTAATTGTCTGTATGATGAAAAAATATATTATAGTGGTCACTAATCTCAATTATTTCTTATGATACACCAAGGAAATGTAATAATATTTGACCTTACCGACCGCTAAGCTTCGATATAATGCTAAGATTTGAATATAATGTAATAGGATTTGTCTATCATGTTGAACTTAATGGTCGTTAAGATAAAAATTTCATGTTAGATAACTTGTATTTAGGAAAATCATTAATATTTTTCTTGTCTTGGAATATTTTTTGCCTTATCTTGTCTTGGAATATAAAATAAATGTAGTAAACATCCATATTATCAACCGTTAGTCTTGGAATATTGTATTTATGTTGTCACCCTAAAAATCCCCTTTGTTTTTCGAGTGAAATCCAAAATTTTTGAGTCATCGCTCATCTGCAATCGTGCCCGAAGTGATTTTAAATATTTTAAATCCCATGCTCTGTTCATTCTTTGTTTTCCCATGAAAATTATTTGAGTTTGATTATTAATCTTCCTTATGGTCATGGATCGTGCTTTGGCTTGGTTTAATTTATATTTTCTCTATCTATAGAGAAACGAATCGAACTAGGGAAAAAAATGTAGGTTTTTCCCTTCAATTTTCCATTTTTTCTGCAGTCACAAGTGATGGGCATTTCTTCCCTGTCAAATTTGGTGCTCCATCATTCAAGCATATGTGGACAATTCTCATTGGATGCGGCAGGACGGATCCTTTGTTAGACTTTATACTTTATGTTCTCTTTTGGAAAAAAAGTATCATTTTGGCCCCTCGACCGAATGGATTTTGATTGGATGATTGGGAAAATGGAGTAGCAGACCTTTTTCTGAACTTAAAACTTTTTTTCTCTTTTGGGAAAAAGTATAAAGTTATATCTACTGCTCGAAAGACCCTAATTGGTCACTTTTTGGCGGAAGGTGGAAAGGCAGGATATTTTTGTGCTTTGAGGCAGTTTAGAATGAAAAAAGAGTAAAAATATAAATCACAACTCTGAAGCTAATCGATGAGGCCACGTGTTAGGTTCGTTGAAAATTCAGTGGTGGGAAGCGGGTTAGCGGAGCCTCTTGAATTTTTCATTCTTTGTTTTGGCGAGAAAGAGTTAAGTGATAAAATTGAAGTGCTTTCCCCCTGTTGACTAGTTGTCAGCACTCCCCATAGGATTCGTGACATGGAATAACCACCTCCCATGTATTCATTACCTTTGGCGATTGTATCAGAGACTAACACTCATGGGTTTTGGTCTTACGAAAATCGTGATCACAACAAATGGTATCAGAGCGAGGGGTCACGGGTTCGAATCTCCTCGAGCAATGCCGAGGGGGTTTGTTGACTAGTTTTCAATGCTCCCCATGGGATTCATGACATGGAATAACCTCCTCTCATGTATTCATTACCTCTGGCAATTGTATCAGAGACTAACACTCATGGGTTTTGGTCTAATGAAAATCGTGATCCCAACACCCGCAGCTACTCAAGTGAAGCCATGTGTCATATAGTTAAAAATTCAACAATGGGGAACTGGGTCATCGGAGTAGTTTAAAGTTTTGTTCCTTTTTTCCGAAGAAGGATTAAAGGTTCCAAATGGATTTCATCCCCCCCACCACTCAAATCACACCACATGTCTACTCAAGTGTTTAAAATTCAAAGTGGGCTAGTAAAGGACTTTGAGTTTTTGAACCTTTTTGGTTCAATGGGGTTAATGTTTCAAAGTGAGCCTCACCTCCGCAGCCATTCATATTTGGCCACGTGTCAAGTCACTCAATTGAAAATTCAATGACTGGGAAGCGGGCCTGTGGAGAATTTTATGTTTTTGAACCTTTTTGTAGAACAAGTTAAAATGTTGTAAAGATATCCACGCTCACGTCTCCAATAAAATTATGCCACGTGTTTGCGTTGAAAATTAAAATTGGCCCAGCGGATGCAAATGTATAAAATTGCCAAATCTCCATAAAAGTTGTAAAATCCAAAGGGCTTATCTGCGCCCACTCCAATAATTTCTTGCCACGTGAATGACTTAGATTCAAAGGTTTAAAAGCAATATCGACGGTCCATATTTAAACCTGTGAAGAATGTAACGGTTACAATATCAAACTCTGGTTTTTTCTTCCATTTTTGTTTCTTTGCAAATTGGGAATTTGAAATGATGTGAAGGATTTGGATAATTTGTAACCAATTATTTCTATGATTGGGTTAATTTGTAACTATTTTCTGCAGGTTATTTGATGGTTTTTCAAATCCATTGTACGAATTGGAATTATGATACAAAGGAACTATAATTTTTAACAGAAAGAAATTAATACAGGGTTTTCCCTTTCTTCCTCTTCTTATCTCTCCTTCATGGTTTGATTCATGAATCATTCAATATTTACATGCTTGAAAATTTGTGTTCTGGTAAATGAAATATCAAGAACTTTGTGTCTGCGGGATTGTGTCTGATATAAAAGTGAATGGTTCTATTTTGCACTTCATTTTTCTCAATACATATTAGGGTTTTCTCTAATATCTCTTTTCCCTGAAAGTATTGCATTCTTCTTCCTCCCTCATCTCCTCAATTATTCTATCCCCATGTGTTGATAACTCTCATGGCATAATACTCTTTTCAAGATATCAGAAGATCACATTATGATGAACTCTATATATTTGTACATAAGTTTTTGTTGCTTTCAATAAGGGAACCTCTCCCATTATAAAGGAGGGATTTTACCGTCCCCTAGACTATGGTTTGATTCAAAGTGTAAATATGAAACCCAACATTTTTTTTTAACTCCACTCGGGATTCATTTCAACAGATTTCATTTCTGAAAAGAACAACAATTTGATCATTTCTTGATATGGTGACTCCAAGATACACTCGGGTAGAAGAGCCCTTGGGATTGAAGATTCCCAATTTAAACTGCTAGATCAACAAGGTTTTCAACTTCCTCCAACAATAAGAAACAAAAGATCTCGTTCTGCAAGTAAACCTCCTACTGAAGAAAAATCTTCTGAGAGTGATATTTATCAAGATCAGCTTAGCCCTAATCTTCATCCTAGTTCTTGTTGGTGTTTTAGTTCCACTTCAAACCATCTTTCCAAGAATAATGGCAGTATGTTTTCCATGGGGTCAACAATTTGGGCCTCTCGCCCTCCCTCAAACTTTGCATGAGTTACCTAGGGGTAATAGAAATAACTTTCCCAAGTTCAAAGGTGATGGAAAGGTGCACCCTGATGAGAACATTGCAGCCTTCATAGTTGCATGTGGATTCCTAGGGGTGGAACATGAAGATGTATCTATTAGGTTTTTTGTGGAGACTTTGTAAGAAAATGCTGCAGACTGGTTTTACCATTTTCCTGCTAGGACCATCACTAATTGGAATACCATAAGAATTGGATTTGAGAACCATTTCAAACTGCAGAGGATGTACATGCTTTGCTAGCCCAGATTTCTCAAATCAAGACATAATCACATGAGCCAATGAGATAATTTGTGGCCAATTTCAACAAGATGATTAACAAGATTCCATAGGCTACTTGTCCAATTGATGAAATTAAAAATGCTTCTTCTTGAATGCTCAATTTACTAAAGTGATCTATTCCCTAAGGAGATCCAATCTTACAACTTTGGATGTTGATCAAAGATTGGTTTTCAGTGTTTAATATGACTTAATCATGTGTGGTAAATTAAAGAGAGATTATTTAAAATCCAAAGCATCACCTTCTTCTTCTTCCTCTTCTTCTAGAGCTATTACAGACATCAGTTGGTACAAAAGCTTACAAATTACCTTATTTCCCTTAAGAAGTAATTAGCTCAACATGCTCCATATCAAGATGTATCAAGGAAGAAATTTCATCCTAAGAACAAATTTCCTTCTTCTCAAACCAGATTGGCCATTGAAGGTCCACCTATTAAGGTCCCACTCAATGTAACCTATGAAGTTGAAGATCCCGAGGATGAAGAGACTAATGAATACTATGTAGAAGAAGACAGTGATGAAGAGTTGGAAGACCCCGATGACCTAGAGTGTAGTTCCTCACCACTGAAGGCATAGATGATGATGATGAGTATGATGAATTAGTTACAGACATGAGTAGTGATTCATATGCTATTATAACTTGAGAGAAAAAAAAGAAAATAAAGAGAAGGTAGTGCAACCTATAAATAAATCAAAGGAGTATCCCATAAACATTCTTGTTTTTGCAAGAAGAGGATCTCCCATTCCTACTACCTCTGCACAAAAGGTGAGTTCTGCTAATCCCTCTCCATCTACTTTTTCTTCTAAATCTTCTATTCCTTCAATTCCTAATAATGATAAACCTAAATCTCATATGTCTGTTGTTTCCCAAGTTCCTACTAGTGATGCCCCATCCACATTTAGATCTTTTGACATTATTGACCACCTAAAAAAGACAAATATTCAGATTTCAGAGGCTGAGTTTTATCAGACCCATCCAAAAGCATTTGCCAAGATGTTTAAATTTTCCAATTCTGAATCAAAAACCCCATCACCTATTTCTAAAGGTCTCTTGCACACTCCTACTTCCTCACCCTAACCAAGCCTTGTGGCTGAAGTCACTTCACCCCATGAAAAAATCAAACCTTTCTATGTGACTCTCCTCATAGTTGGCCACAAACTTAGTAATTGTGTCATTGACTCTAGTGCATCAGATAATGTAATTCCTACCAAAGTGGCTCATGCTTTGGGCCTAACCCTAACCCACACCTATGGCTCTTGCTATTCTATGGAGAGTAGAGAAGTGCCTTTGGTTGGGAGAATCAAGGATGCACAAGTAGCTTTTACCGCTTTACCGTGAAGAAAGTTTTGTTCCACCATCTTGGTTGCTGATATTCCATCTTCATATGGCATTCTCGTTGAGTAGGAAATTTTGCTTAGATGTGGGAGGTGAAATCCAAAAGGATTGGTGATCCGTATACTTCTACTTTAGAACTCTACGAATTACATAAAATTTACTTTTCTAATTTCAACTTTGGAAAATGATAGTTAGCTTGAAATAATAGAGCTTTATGAGTGATTATCTAGTGCTATAGAAAGGAAATTGCAAAGTAGGAAATAATAAAAACTTCAAACACCAATAATTTTATTATGGAAACCTCCAATGTAGGAAAACCAGTCGGGAAGGGAAATAGCTCTTTCTTCCCACTTTTATTGGTCTGATATAGAAAAATTACAGATTACAATAAGTATGAAGTGAAGAAACATTGTCCACCTTCTCTCCAGTTACTTTCTTGCTCTGTTTCTACACCTTGCTCCTATAATTACATTCCAACACTGAAGATCTTGCTCACTGCTCTCATTAACTCTTTGCTTCTTGATCTCTCTAGATCTTTGAATGTTGTTCTCTTGCTCCTTTCATGCTTTTATAGGCCTTCCCAAGTCCTCCCCTGCACTGGAGGATGTGAAGGGGCATGGAAGGGAAGAGACACGGATGGGCGCTTCAGAAACGCGTCCATTCGCATTCGAATTTAAGTCTCTATCTGGAAAGTTACATGACCACCACCCTATGCATACTAGGCAGTCCTAGACCACCGCCATGGATGGGTAGTGGTTTCAGGACCGTCACCCTGAAGGGAAGCGGTTTAGAAACCGATGTTCTACACAAAGCGGCGGTTCTTTCTAGAACCTCTGTTTTACCTCATTTTAAATCATTTTTCTCATTTCTTCTTCCTGGTGCTGATGCAACTGATGAAGTAGTGTGTTTTTCTAGATCCCTATGGATCATACCTCCCTTACTAAGAGGCTTTTGGTCACACAAAATCTTAGTGGTGGAGTGGTAGAGGAATCAACTCCCTCTCGTCCTCCTTCGAGTACCACCGGTCTGTCTTGTGTCTTCTCTTGTCCAACCTACTAAGGTTCCCATGGATCTTTTCTTTGTTTCTTTAGTGCTACATCCTCCTCTGAGCCACCCTGAGTAAAATATTCTTTAGAAGGTAACTTTTGTATCTCTCCTTCTTTTCCATGCATAGATGGCATTAGTGGATGCGAGCTCTTGCAACTTGCTACCATGGGCATCTACATGAAGTGTGGCCTGAAGGTTTCTTTAACCTACTCTAGCATGGTGAAGGTCTCATACTGAAGTGGTTTGGTCCTTTGTTTCTGGAGGTGGATTGGCCAAATCCTCTCCAAGTACGCTGCTGCTATAGTCACCATTGTTCCTTGTATCTCCTCTTCTTCCTGTTGTCCCATGGTCTGTCCAATGAATCCGTAGGTAGATACGGTGACTGCATAGCGGAAGTTCAAATGAACAGTTCCTGTGGTGGCTTCTTCTGCAACAACTGACAAGTACTATCTAGAATATCCATGCTCTCTAGTCCATTTTTCTTTTCTTTCAATGAAATTAAACAAAACTGCTGATTTTTTTGACTAAGTCTTTGTGCTTGGTTGGCACTTACCATAGCCTTCTTTGACCTACTCTAGTGTGCTTAGATGTTGAAACTGACCCCGTCCTTGACCCATATGAATCGGTTCTCCCTCCTTTTGAACACAACATCCCTAATATACAAGTAAGGACTTCCGAATATAACATCAAATGCATCAAGTGGAATAATATCAGCTTCTAGTTCATCTATGCATTAGGTATTTATCCCAAACTTGAAACTTACACTTCCTTGTAACTTGTATTTCTACACCCTTCTTCACCCATCCCAATGGTTATGGATGTGGATGTGTGTAAGTCTCTAAACCAAGTTGTTCTACAACCGCATCAGAAATAAAATTTGACTGAGAACTAGAATCTACTAAAGCATATACCTTAGTGTTCTTGATTGGGATTTTGATTTGAAATAACTTACTCATCTCTTCTTCATTTGTTTTTCCGTACATGTTAGTGGCTGTGCATCCCAACATTTCATTTACATCCAAATAATCTTCAATCTCTACCTCCCTTTCTGTCTTCACAGTGGCCATGGAATTCTTAAAGTCCTTGGTTCAGTGCCTTAGGTGTAATTCCGGATGCGACTTCCAACATGTGGTATCAGTATGTCCATTTATATCACAATTTTCACAGAACTTCTTGGGATCTTTACAAATATGCAAAGCAATAATGGTATATTTACCTTTCCATTTATCTTTGCTACACTGTCTTCCACTGTTCTTTGTCCTATTGTTCTATTCTCGGTCTCCCTTTGGCTCTATTTGTCCTTACTTCTTTTCGTCATCAATGTAGTATGCTTGTATACAAGCTTCATTGAGGTCCTTAGGTTTCATGGAGATTACCTTCCTCCGAAGGTGAGTGTGAAGTCCTCCTAAATATTTGGTCAAAATGTCCTCATCCTCCAAGTCCATATTAAGCAACATGGCTTGTCTCTAAAATTCCGTAGTGTAGTCTTGCACGCTTTGACTACTTGCCCTACCTAAAGTACTGCCACTTAATCATCATGTTAGTATTATGGCCAATTGGATAGAAATTATCTCTAATTAATTCTTTAAAACCCTTCCAAGTACTGACAATAGGATGTTTCTTCTTTTCACAAGTGGCTAGATGGGTTTCCCACCAAACCAAAGCATGACCTTCCATTTTGAGACATGCAAAGGTGATCCTTTGTGCCTCAGTGACATTATGCACACTAAAATAGAATTCTAATTGTTTTAGCCATTTATCCAGTAATTCTGCATCTACTTGTCCTTCAAAATTCTTAATTTCCACTTTTGTTTCAACTTTAAAAGGTGTATGTGCATATTTTACCTTCTCACTTACAACTGGTGTCTCTTCATGGTCTTCCCACTCTTCCTCTTCGTGGCTCTCTTCGATACCAATTTTTTTGGCCGCTTCTCAAATCACCGAGTCCATGGAATCTTGCTTAACCTAATTTGTCTTTTTTGCATATCTAAAATCTCTTCTTGTTTCCTCGTGCAATCTATCCATCATGGTCTCTAGCATCTCAACTCTACGAATAAGGTTCTCTTCTCCATTTGAGCTCAAATTCACCGGTTCCACTTCTTTGTAGAAATATATAGCTCACAAGGTAAAAATTCTTCACCTTTTGACCTTGTCACTGTCATACAAAACATATAAAATATTTGAATACCACAGTCCTTGATATTTAATCAGCTCTGATACCAAAATGATCCGTAAAATTCTACTTTGGAACTCTACGAATTACATAAATTTTACTGTTCTACTTTCAACTTTGGAAAATTATAGTTTTCTTTAAATAATAGAGCTTCATGAGTGATTATCTAGTGCTATAGAAAGGAAATTGCAGAGTAGGAAATAATACAAAACTTCAAACACCAACAATTTTATCCTGGAAACCTCCAATGGAGGAAAACCAGTTAGGAAGGGAAAATGCTCTTTCTTCCCACTTTTATTGGTCTGATATAGAAAAATTATAGATTACAATAAGTATGAAGTGAAGAAACAGTGTCCACCTTCTCTCGAATTACTTACTTGCTCTATTTCTACACCTTCCTCCTACAATTACATTCCAGCACTGAATATCTTGCTCACTACTCTCATTAACTCTTTACTTCTCGATCTCTTTGGATCTCTGAATGTTGATCTCTTGCTCCTTTCATGCTTTTATAGGCCTTCTCAAGTCCTCCCATGCACTAGAGGATGTGAAGGGGCATGGAAGGGAAGAGACATAGATGGAGCTTCAGAATCATGTCCATTCACATTCGAATTTAAGTCTCTGTCTGAAAGTTATAGGACCACCACCCTGTGTAGACCAGGCGGTCCTAGGACCACCACCCTGGCTAGGTGGTAGTTTTAGGACCACCACCCTAAAGGGATCTGGTTCTGAAACCACCGCTCTGTAGGGAGTGGCGGTTCTTTCCAGAACCTCCATTTTACCTCATTTTTCTCATTTCTTCTTCCTGGTGCTGATGCAACTGATGAAGTAGTATGTTTTTCTTGATCCCTATGGATCAATTGGTCACATGATTTGATCCCTATTGATGGAAATATGAAGAATTTTCTTATTAAGAAACAAAATGAATATATTGTGCAAAATACAAATGATCTAAAAGAAAAAATTCTTTATGAATACATTGGGCATGGGAACTACATGATCATGTCATAAGATGAGGAAAGTCTATCAAAAGGAGTGTTTCCTGATCTTAATGGTGTTTGGTCCTTGGAATTTGATGGGAGCTGCTCCTCAGCTGGTTCTGGAGCTGGTGTGGTCATGATCTCTCCTAAGGGTAAGATCCATCATTTCTCTTTAAAGCTTCAATTTAAAATACCAATAATACTATTGAGTATGAGGCCCTCATCCTTTGGTTGAGCATGGAGAAAGAGTCAGGGGTGAAGAACCTTCTTGCTCTTGGAGATTTAAAGCTAATAGTGAAGCAAGTCAGAGATCTTTATCAAGTACAAAATAGAAGGTTGAACTACTATAGGAATCTGGTCTGGGATTCTATTGAGTTCCTTAATGCCTTTTCCATTGAAGTTATGCCAAGGGAGAAGAACACTAGAGTTGATTCTCTAGCTGTTTTCAGTCCATGTTATACATCATCCTCCCGAATTATCTCAAGAAAAATTCACTATTGAGATGATTCATAGACCCAGTGTGCTTGATAATGTAAATAATTTGCAGGTACTTAATGATGACCATCATTTGCTTTCGTTCTTGGATCTTAGAGACAATTTTGATCAACTATACTTTGAAGGAAGTACTAATATTCCTAGAGAATGTGTATCATCCAATGAGGAAGGTGTCAAGGAGGAGATGGATCAAGATGGTTGCATTACGCTGAAAGGAAACAAAATCCCTAAGGGTCTGGTAAGTCTAGAGGAGCTCTTTGATAAGCATGATGAATATGTTATGTCTAAAACTTCCAAGGGAGCTCCGCAATCTGCTGAGATTGAGAAATTGAATATTGGAAGCCTAGATGACCCAAAAATGGTTAACATTGGAAAGTGCTATACTCATGAGGAGAAGAAGAAGGTGGTAAATCTCTTGAAGAGGTATGTTGACGTCCTTTCCTATTCTTATGATGATCTAAAAACAAAGGAAGTACAATCCAAAGATAGCTAATACAATTTTCCAAAAAATAAAAAAGTTGTTGAAGGCCAGGATCATCTTTCCCATTCACCATTCAACATGGATTGCTAATATTGTACCTTTTAGGAATAAAAATGGTGAAATTCATATCTATGTTGATTTCAAAAATCTAAATCAGGCTTCTTTGAAGGATAACTACCCCCTCCCCATGATGGACCAGGTGTTGCAAGCTGTCACAGCCTAAAAATGCTATCCATGTTGGATGGATTCTCGAGGTATAATCAAGTAGAGGTGAATACTGCAGATCAGCACAAGACTACCTTTACCACCCCTTAGGGTACATTTTCCTACAAGAGGATGTCCTTTGGTCTCATCAATGCTGGTGCTACTTTTCAGAGGGCCATGGACTTGGCTTTTGGCATTTTGAAGGGAAAGTGCATTGTTGTGTACTTCGATGATTTTACTATGTTTTCCAAAACCAGGGAAGATCACTTCCAACACCTAGAAATAGTCCTACAAAAGTGTAGAGAACATGGAGTCTCTTTGAAACCAAATAAGTTAGTTTTTTGTGTCACTACAAGAAATATTTTGGGACACATTGTTTCAAAATATGGGATTAAGATTGACAGAGAGATTTCAAGCCATTCAACAAATCCCTCTTCCCACAAGTAAGAAAGGTGTCCATTCTTTCTTTGGCAAGATCAACTTCTTAAGAAGATTCATACCTGATTTTTCGAGCTTACTATGAACATTGCTCATATGATGAAGGGGAAACAAGAATTTGGTTGGTCTCTTGAAGGAAGGAAGCATTTGAGGATATAAAAAAGCTATCAGAAAGAATCTTGTCTTGGCATGCCCTTATTTTAGAAGAGATTTCATTATCTACTGCTATGCCACTGAGAATACCTAGTTGTTGTGTTAACTCAAAATAATGCTGAAGATCATGAACTCCCAATTGCATTCATGAGTTATGTTTTGAAATCCCATGAGTTAAAGTACACCATGATGGAGAAGCATACATTTACAGTTGTCAAAGTTGTCAAATAGTTTAGGTTTTACATTCTAAACTCTCATTCTATCATGCTTGTGCTTGATACAACAATCAAATTCATTCTTACACAAGTAAGAATTTGGAACAAAGAGGGGTATGTTATCTTGCAACCGACAAGGAAATTTGAAGGTAGCTATACCAAACAAATTTGTTTCGGCCCTAAGGAAGTTTGATAATGTTCAAATGGCCCAAAACTCCTTTCAAAAAATCAGTTACTTTAGTTATTAGCCAATTTTGGCTAATCCTTTGGTGTAAAAATTTGGGTGTCAATGATGACCTGCACTGCCCTTTATAACTCAAAGACACCATCATCAAGTCGACACTCCCAAATCTACATCCTTTGGCACTGAAATTTTCACGTCGACATACCAAAATCCATACCCTTTGGCGCTAATACTTTCCTTGCAACATCTCTCAAAGTTGTGCCCCATTTTATCCTTTTGCATTGAGATTGTTATGTCAACATTCCAAAAATTGCACCAAGGCGCATTTTCCCTCCCGTCGACACTCTCGAAATCGTGTGCCAAAGGAGGTTGGTAAGGTCATAAATGCCAATTTTTCTATAAATATGTGCTCGACACTGTCATTTTCACGAATTGAAAATTGTGAAAAGTATTTCATCTCGCACGTGTCACCATCCCTATCACCCTCATGTGCTTTTTTTCAAGCTTATGGACCCCATGTCATTCTTCATCTTCTATAAAATTCGTAAGTGGTTCATCCCCCAGGTTGTTGTTTTTGTCTTGTTTGTGTTAAGTATTATGGTGTAAAAAGGATTAAAATATAATAAAACACATTCACAATCTCCAACCTAGCTGAGGCTCCTTTTCTTCTCATTTCAGATATGCAAATCTGGAAGGCCCCTGCCTCTGAAGAAACCAAAAAACCCATCATTCTCTGCTTGATTCCTTGTTATAACCCTCTCCTCCTTGCCATTTGAAAAATCCAAAAGAGAAGAGGAAGTGAAGAGGTCAGATATTTGAAAAAATTATCAAACTAGTAAAACCATTTGGTGCTGAAATTATCATGTTGACATCACCAAAGTTTCACTTAGTGCACTATATACCCATGTAACATAAGCTTCTTCCATGCACAACTAAAAGAACACTTAGAGATTTTTGTGAGGCACAGTTGCAATTTCCACAACACCAACATAGCATGTTGTGTTTTTCTTGAGACCAAGCACCACGCGCTTTACCCTTCGGCGTACTGATTTTCCTTGCAACATATTCAAAAGTTGCACCTTGGCACACTTTAAACTCATGTAACACAAACATTTTATACACCTAGCCTAAGCATATTTTCCTAAGGCATGGGTGCAACTTCCTTAACATTAACATAACATGTTGTATGTTGCTAACCCATGCTATGTGCCTTATCCTTTGGCTCCAACTACTCTATGTTGACACCCAAGAAAATGCGCTAAGCCATAAAGAGATCTTGCAGCTTGTTGTGAGCTTGCGCCTTGCACCCTATGGATTAAAATTGTTCGCTCCTCCTTCTACAAGATAAAATTATCTATTTTCTCACACATTCGAAGGTGTTCTACTTTTCTATAAGCCTCCATTATGAATAACATGACGGTTGATACAGATCTTCTATGTTGCACCTCCTTGATACTTCTTGTAGAACAACAACATCCATCCTTGAGCTCACATATGTATTCATCAAGAAAGAAACCAATTAAAGCTAAAGCTAAAGCTAAGAAATCAAAGCAAGAGATGAAGTAAAAATACCATAAAGTCAGAACGCCCGACTCATATGCCGAGTGCAGCCTTGACATCAGAGAATCTGAGTTAGGTCATATTGACATGGATGATTTTTGGTCAAGGACCACAAAGGTGAGCAACGGTCCATGGATAAAACTAGTAGGTAGCAGATTACACTTTGTAGCTGAGCTTCCGGTGAACGCCATAAATAATGAGTTCATCATGTTGGTTTCTCGATGCTATAAGAAGGGCATAAGATGTGTCAAAGATAAAGAGCACAAGGTAATCATCAACCTCACAACTCATCACTTTGAGATGATCCTAGGCATTCCTCATCACAGCCAATATGTGGAAATAAGCCTTGAAGATTGCAAGAAGGCATGGGATGATAATGAGGATAAATGCATGCAGATGATGAATGAACTTTATCTAAAGAACAAGAATTCGGTGAGCAGATGACCACAAACCATCCAACGTAGTGACTTCAATGAAGAGTTAAGTGATACAAACACCTTCTTAAATAGAGTATTTGGGCTCCCTAATGCCCATTATTTCCATAAATGGATGTTGATGTACTTAGAGAACATGAGCAAGAATGCATCTGATCAGCGCTTTAGCAGGGGTGAAATCATAAGTGACACTATCTCATAGCAGCTCCAACAAGTTCTAACAACTAAGAAGTTCTACATTAATTCCTATGTTGTGTACGTCGCTGCATCAGAAAGAGATTTCACAGGGTTAACTCGGAGTGGGGTATGGCCCCAAGTCAAGATATACGAGTTCTACCCAAAGCTAAGGCTCGAGGCCAGCATCTCCCAATTCTCAAAAATTAATGATGCCTTCTTCTATGACCTAATTTACTTGCTGAGACCAAACATGAGACATGGTCGACCAGCCCGAGTGTGATCGATGCTACAAAGAAATGGGGAGAATTGTTCACACAATTCCCCACATTCACATACCTCGAGCTGTGAATTTTGAGGGAGAACAAATGAAGCCGCCAAGGTTTGCAGGGCCGATGCTAGTCCTCCTAGAACTGCCAAGGCGCTTAATCATGTACCATGAAAAGTGCATGAAGAGAAAGAAAGGAGGAACTCCATTCCCCCTTAAAGTTGGACGATACACCTGCCCCACACTTTCCAAAGCACAAGAGATATACACTTAGCTAGAAAAACTAAACTTAAATCACAACTTCCCAACAAGACCAACCTTTGACTGTCAGAGTTACCTCCTAAAGGAAAAATTGATCACAACCATGTTCCCGAGATCAAGGACATTTGGATCAACCTGACCCATAAGGTAGACATCAAATGAAAGGATCACTCCCAATCGGCTCCTAAGAGATCATCCACTATGGCATTTCCATCATCCCAAAGGAATTCCAAGAGACTGATCAAGAAATTGATTAGGTTTACCTTGACACAGATGGAAATGACTGGCCATTCAAATAGATCGATAGAGCCAAGGCACTGAAGACCATTCAGGAAAGGGTTAAACCCACATTGTAGTGCACCGAGAATTGGTGCAAACAGAATGGCCTGTCATACCTCAGAGTTGATTTCACTACTTCTCCTTCAGTGCAAAGGCACCTCCAAGGCCAGATTTTGTGCTGAAAGGTAAAGGAAAGGACCATGTGGGAGAATCAAGAAGATAACAAGAGAAAACTATTGAAAGCCCTCCTCATACTTTTGAGGAGCAAGTGGTCAACCTGGTATCTCTAGTACATAAAGAAATAGCATATGTTTCAAAGGATACATCCACCCGTGATGTCATCACAACTAAAACTACTAACTTACCCAAAGGTTACATCTTCCTCTCCTCCTCCTCCTCCTGTCATTTAAGCATCTATTCCTATGGATGTGTGTTATCCTCTCCCATCCTCCCTTCCAACTCCCACCTCTTCCATATTCTCCTCTCTCACGGATCTATCACCCAATATTCCTTCAATACAACTATAGATCCCTCCCATTTCCATGTCCTTCTCTTCTCCATTAGTAACTCCAGGCCCCTTAAGTGTCAGTGTGTTGCACTCCATGTCAATGCCACCACCGAGTGTTTCAACATACTTCCCTGAGGCCCCTTCAGTTTTCTCCCCTCTCACTCTCATTTCTTATTCTTCCTCCACTCCCACTCCCATAAGTCCCAGTTGGATTTCTAACCATCTCAGCAAACATAAGAGGAAAGTTCCCATTACAGCCATGGATTTCTCCTTCATTCCAAAGAAGGGAACTAATAAATAGAAATTGATAGCTCAATTTTCTAAATGCACTTCAGAGAGAGGGTCATGGAGATAGCTTTCCCATATCCCACCAATAAAAAGGAATATCTCGTCTCCCACAGACTTCATGGTGACTCAAGTCACAATGGGGATGTCATCTCAAATCCCGCAAGGGGAAGCCTTGTCTTTTGTGGATGCTCTGTAAGAAGCTAAAAGAGGCAAAAGAGGAGAAAAGAATAATTAAAGAACAAAATAAACATCTCCTCCAAGAATAAAATAAAATGGGCAACGCTCCTCCAGTTACTACCACCAAACCCATTCAAGTTCCCAGTCAAGAGAAAATAAATTAATATGTTAAGATTGGTGAACAAGGCATGGCAGTATCATCTTAGATTGAGCAGATCCTCGAGATGGTGAGGAAATAATTGGGAAGTTTACACTGATCTACCAAGATATAACTTAGCCAAATAAGGAGCTACAAGAAGTAGCAAGTTCCCTATCCGAAGAGCTGGATAATGCCAAGTTGCAACATGAAACATTTCAAGCCATGGTCAACTACTCACTTGATGACCTTTTAAAAGTCGGCGTTATCAATCACCCATGTGCGCATAATAAGGATCTCACTAGATTAGATTACCGAGTTGATAAGATGGAATATATCCTGGAGAGAATCGATAAAATCAAGGATGAAGCCTTAGAAGCATGATACAGAATGGAGGAGACAGTTAAGAAAATGGGTCCAGAGATGCTCATTGAATCATTGATAACTTGAGGGAAGCAAATGATACATTCTAGCATTTTAAAGCTATCGTCTCTCAAGGTTTGGCACTAGAGGTTACTTTCGACCGAGAGTCAATCAAAAACCTCTTGGCGTACCACAACTTCATTAGATTTTTTATCGATTCTTGCGAGGGGTTCACCGAGTTACTTGACAAGCTCAAGAATGAGAAAGAAACCTGTGAAGTCATTCACGACCATTTTAAGGGTCCTGATCATGATCAAGTTCAGGAAATGATCAAAAACTTCACAGAATATCGAGCACAGTGTCACATCAACTCTCCTGATAAAAAGAATGATACCCAGTTTGAGCAGAGAGATGATGAAGAATAGTTTCTTCTTTCTGGGATCCATTGATCATTTTTGTTAATTATTTAAAAGGTTTTGTTGACATACACGATGACATCGTCCATGTTGCACCATGGGATGTTGCCATCCAAAAACTTACCCAATCAACTGTTGACTTTTTAGCATATTTTGTAAATATGTTGTAAGATATTTTGTAAAGTTGTTGGTTTTCTTTTTTCTTCTTTCCTCCTCTCCTTCTATAAATACTAGAATACTTGTTGTATTCAAGGTGAACATTTTTGTATGAAAGGAGAAGTGAGGAGAGAAATACTTTGTGTTTTCTTGTAACAGAAGAAATATTAATACACATATTCATACTTTGTGCTCCATATGCATGTTATTTACATCAGATCTTTCTTAAGTTAGATCTATGTTTTTATTCTGTTAGATTCATTCCTACTATTGTCGATGTTCATCAAGATTGCTTTAAGTATTAATGCAAGTAAGTTTGATCTGCTTACTACGAGCCCAAAGCATAAACTTTCTCGACATTTCTGTCTTGGAATTCATTTCTTTTCTTCCTTCAGATCTACCTTCCTCCTTTCCTTCCCTCCTACCTTTCTGTTCATAGTTGGAACTAGCTCTACTGAGATGAGATCCCAAACCCCCGAAGTTAGAATAGTGTAGATTTGCATGCATTCTTGCTTGATAGATTAGCAATAAACCAGCTTTCGATTTGTTGTCTTAAAGAGGCCCTACACATTGTTGGCATGTTTCCCATGACCCGCCTAATCGATATATTTTCAGACCATCAATTTTTGGTGACTCCACACGGATCGAACTAAGGAAATAACTAAAAAACTGTAAAAATCACTACCAGATTACAAATTTTAACCCTTTGCTAAAAATCAATTTTTTTGCAAAAGTGATCGAAACTTAAAATTTCCTTAAGAAGATCCATAGATCTGGACCAGATAAGAGCTTTTAGTTCATTGAATTTTTACAAAAACTTGTATATTTCAAAGAGATCTCGAGATTCTAACATTTTATGTTATTTTCAAAACCTTGCAAAGTTTAGGTCAAAGATCCAAAAATCAGCCTACGGAATTGACCCACTTTTTATCCTTATTAATCTATCTTAGAAAACCGCAATTGGTTGTTATTAAAAAGGGTAAAATTAAATACTTGAAAAGTACATGCTGCTGATTTTTGCCAAAAATCAGAAAATCAGGAAGTACAAACAAAAAGATTGTAGTAAATCTACTCCTGATTTCTGCAGATCTGAATGGATATGCTAGGGGTTCACCATTTACTCGTAGTAGAAGAGCTCATGGGGAAGTTGATCTAATTTTTGATCTACTTCGAAGGAAAAATTTCAGGATCACTCCATGACGATTCACATCACCGAACTCGTCTGATCGATCAACAAGAAGTGCCTCACCTCTAAGAAAGAGCCGGATTTCACAGGATGCCTTGACATCAACTTGCAGTGCTCTTTTGCTAAGTGTAACCACACTTCCTGCTCGTGTTCTTTTTCCTACTTTTCAAATGGAAGCAAATCTACCTTTACCATGGCAAAATGCCATGGGTCCTCTAGCACTACCGCATCTCAAGATATCCCTCCCTCTCGGAAATCACAAAAATTTCCTGAAATTTGATGGGAGTGGAAATCAAAGCATAGATGCACATATAGCTACGTTTATTATGTCATACAACATTTTGGATGTGACTCATGAAGACGACGCACGCTCTTTTTGGAGACCTTCCAAGGGCTTGCATTAGAATGTTTCTAGCATTTACTAGCCAAATCCATCAATTGGACCACATTGTGCACCGCATTTGAAGATCGATACAAACCTTCGAGGACACATTTTTGTTATTGTCACAAATCACTCACATGAAGAAGGAAATTAATGAAACCATGTGTGATTTTATCACCCAATTCAATTCACTAATCAACCGTGTGTCGCTTGCTATGATGCCAACATTAGAGAATCAAAAGCATTTCTTCTTGAATGCCATGAGTTTGAAAGTAAGTTTCTTACTTTTACAAGAACAGATACCCACCTTGGCCCTTTCTCAAGCTATGGCCATTTGGATAGAAGACAACCTTCTTATATCTGGTGAGTTAAGATGAGAGCCATCAAAATCAAAGGCTTCAACTTCTTCTTAGGCTACCTCCTCGGATCTAGCATTACGTAAGATGGTGAACGACTTCCTCTCATTAAAAAGCAATTGGCCTAAACATCATCTACTACTCCGCACGGATATCCCATGGAGGAACTTCACTCCCAACAACACCCCCAATGGTCGCATTCCTCTATTGCTTCTCGAGGTTAGCAATTGAAGCCCTCTCCGTTAATGCTTTGGTGAAATCAAGAAGATGATCCAAATTACGAAGAACCTTCTACTGCAAGGTGAAAATAATCAAGATGTCGGTGAACCTACTAGTGAATCTACTATTAGGTATATGGAATTCAAAGAAGAGGAATCGATGAAGAAGAGGGTACCCAAGGATATTCGAGTAGACAATCATACTCGCCACTTGCTTGCAAGGAAAAGAAACAGAGGTTGCTGCTAAAAACAAAAGGAAAAGGCTCTGGTAACTCCTCCTCCAATGATCATTAAAAAAGGTAATCCCCTTCCTACTCAACCTCCTATTAAACCTTTTGTAAAGAAATATTTTCCTCCCATTGTTCCTCCAATTCATCCTTCCCCTAGCCCCATCAAGATCGGTAATCCTCCTCTAAAAATGTGAAATGAAGGAATCATTCCTTCGTTAGACAACCCTTAGTCGCATTTGATATAATTGATCACACTACAAAGACAAAGATTCGATGTCCAAGCTTCGAGTACCTTCATTCCAACCTAGAGAAACTTATAAGATTAACAAAGTATATCCAAATCCAGTTTTCATCCCTCCTCCCAATTCCCAAAATGAATTCTTCCCATTACTCCCATGTCTCATGTAAATGTTTCCTCAACTTCCCATGATCGGGGAAAACTTAACATTTTTACCTATCTCCTCCGATCAATGGTCACAAACTAAGTAATCAGTATAATTGATTATGGAGCTTCGACAATGTTATGCCCGAAAAGGTCACCCATGCTTTGGGCCTCACGCTTACTAAACCTTTTGGTAGATGCTGCTCCATGGAAACCAAGCAGGTACCATTGATCGGTCAGATCAAGGATGAACAGTTTGCATTCGCGGCATTTCCTAATAAAAGGGTAAAAATGATTATTCTCATAGCTGATATTCCAGTGGCATATGGGATATTGCTAGGGAGGAGCTTTTGCAAAGAATTTGGTAGGGAAATTCATATAGACCGGTCTAAAGCCATGATTCTTATCAAAGGGGTGATGTAGACATTGGAACCAGAATCACAAAAGAAATATCTATTCACCAGCTCTGTTGACCCTAAGGCTCAGATTCTTTTCGAATCATCTGATATGGGAAACTATTTCTTGTCCACTGAATCAGATAGGATGAACGTTCCCGTTCAAGAAGAGGATCTCAACAAAGTATGGACATTACAGTTTGATGGAAGTTTCACGACAAGTGGATGTGGTGTTGGGGTTGTTCTAATATCTCCTAAAGAGGAGACTTTCCCTTTTTCTTTCAAATTAAAATTATTCAATACGAATAACACTGCCGAGTATGAATCCTTATTACTTGGCATACAAGCTAGCAAAAGAGAAAGGAATCAAGAATCTGAGAGTGTAAGGTGATGCTGAACTAATTGTCAATCAGGTAAAAGGGATATACCAAGTAAAGAATGACCGACTCAGCACTACAACAATTCCGTATGGGATAACATCAAGAGTTTGACGCTTTCTCAATCAAAGTAGTCCTGCTATCCCAAAATGACATGGTTGATTCATTGGCCATCTTAGCCTCTCTCATGATCCTCACCTGGTTAAAAATGGATACATATACCATTGAAGTGGTTTTTCACCCAAGTGTCCAGATAATTCATAAGCACCGGCAAGTGTTTAATTATGACAACCAACTTATCACTTTTTTGGAGAAAGTGACAATTTCAAAGAGATTCATTTTGATGGAACAAATTTTTCGTGTCATGAGTCTCTTATCGTAAAGCACATGAATCAAAAAGATACAAAGTGATACAACTCAAAGGATATAAGATTCCGAAAGGTTTGGTTTCTTTAGAATGATTATTTGATAATCATGACCTTTTTCAAGAAAAGTTACAAGATGATCCTTGCTCTTTTCCAAAAATGAATCTATCAATCTAGGTATCATGAACATCCTCATTCTATGAATATCGGGAAGTGTTGTGCGCCCAAGGAAAATTAAAAATTATTTAAGTTTCGAAAAGTACATGGATGTGTTAGCATGGTCTTATGCCGATCTGAAGTCATTCAAGCCAAAGGACATTCAAAGATGACATTCCACTCAAGGAAAATGTTAAGCCTTTCCATCAAAAGCAAAGGCATTACAACCCCAAAATCTTAAGTACCATCCAGCCGAAAGTCGAAGATGTTGGATGCAAGAATTATTTTTCCAATTCATCATAGTACCTAGGTTGTAAATATTGTGCCTGTGCGCAAGAAGAATGGTGAGATACGCATATGCGTGGAATTTCATAACTTGAACCAGTCACCCTTAAAAGATAACTATCCACTACCAATAATGGATCAAGTGCTACAGGCAGTAACTGGTTCAAAAATGTTGTCTATGTTTGATGGTTTTTCAAGTTACAATCAAATTCAAGTTACGCCTGAAGATTAGTTCAAAATAGCATTCACGACCCCTTGGGGTACCTTCACCTACAACAAAATGTCGTTCGGTTTGATCAACACCGATGCCACCTTCCAGCTGAGCAATGGACTTGGCATTCAAAGGTATGATGGGAAAATTCATCATATTTTATCTAGATGAATTGATTGTGTTCTCCAAAAAATGAAGTGATCACGGTGATCGCTTGGAAGAAGTCTTGGTCATAAGCCGAGAGCACGGGGTTTTGCTAAATCCCAAGAAGTCAGTTTTTGCGGTCACTAAAGGAAAGCTGCTAGGAAATGTCATCAACAGATAAGGAACTAAGATAGATGTCGAAAGGGTCAAGGCTATTTAGAGTCTTACCTTTCCTACAAGCAAGTCTAGTGTTCACTCTTTCTTCAAAAACATAAATTTTCTTAGATGCTTTGTTCCCGATTTTGCTAAGAAGACTCATCATATATCTAATATGATGAAAGGGTCCCAAACATTCTAATTGACTAAAGAAGGAAGGACATCATTTGAAGACATAAAAACCTCTGTCACTCACACACTTGTTCTGGTGTGTCCTGACTTTAGCAAAGACTTCATCATGTATAGTTATGCATCTGCGCATACTGTATCAATTATCTTGATGTAAAAGAATTCTGAGGACATTGAATCCCTGATTGCTTTCATGAGCTCTCCTCTCAAGCCTCATGAACTGAATATGTCACAATTGGAAAAGCATGCCTTTGCCATGGTAAAAGTAGTCAAGAACTTCCATTACTATATTTTGAATTCTCATACAAGAGTTCCGGTCCTCGACACGGCAGCTTAAGTCTATCTTGACTCAACAGGAGTTAGGAAGCTTACGAGGAAATTGGATCACAAAGGTCCAAGAATACGATCTAGACATCAAACCAACCAAGTTGGTAAGAGGTAAGGGCCTGTGTCAGCTAATGGCTGAAAATAAAGACTCATGGGTACCTGAAGAGAAATCTGATCTCATTAATGGAGAACCAAATAAATTGGAGAAATAAGATTCTTTTCCATGGTTCTCTTCGTCACCGCCAACGACGAATGGTATTCTGACATCACGGTCTTTCTCACCTATGGAGAGTGCCCAACTCACTTAACCATAAAGGAAAAGTGAATGGTGAAGCTCGTAGTCGCAAGATATGTCATATGGGATGATGGATTGTACAAGCACGGAATTGACGACATTTTTCTATGGTGTGTTGACAAGCCACATCGTGTGAAATTGTTAGAAAGTTTTCATGATTCAGCCTACACTAGTCACTTCTCCTCATCTGTGAAAGCACATAAGATCATTCAAGCCAGGTACTATTGGCCAATGCTATTTTAAGATGTAGCCACCTAGGTAGCAAAATGTGAACTTTTCTAATAGTTTGTTGGCAAACCAAAGCCAGCTACGTTTCCTCTCAAGCCCTTCATTATTGATGAACCATTTAGCTAATGGGGAATTTATTTCATTAGAGCACTCAACCCTCAATCAAGTGTTAGGAAGAGTTAAGTCCTAACAACAACCGATTACTTCATGAAATGGTTGGAGGTCATACCTATCAAACATGCCACTTCTGAAGTTGTTTGCAACTTCATCAAGGAGAATATTATTGTGAGATTTGGCATTCCACAAAAAATCGTTGCTGATAACGCTTCCAACTTCTCTTCATGGGAAGTAATTGGTTTTTACTATGGATATAGGATAACCTTGGGTCACGCCTCTGATTATTATCCTCAAGGAAATGGTCAGGTAGAATCCAACAACAAGAACCTCAGTAACTTCATCATACGTAACCTAGTTGATGAAAATCAGCGGTCCTGGTACAAGTCACTGTACGATGATTTGTGGGTAGATTGTATCACTCCAAAGAGGTCTCTCGGCATGTCATATTTCCAGGTGTTAGATGGGATTGATGTTGAAATCCCTATCTCTCGTAGAACTTCTTGCTTTGTGCTTAGCTCGAGTAAATGAAGATGAAAATTTTCAGAATTCTCTTGAAAAGAGGATTATGTACTTGACAACTTGAAGAAAAGCAAGCGAAAGTGATCAACAAGATCATAGAACATCAAAATCAAGTTAAGAGGTTATTCGACAAAAAGCTAAGTAGAGAGATTTCCAATAGGAGATATTGTTCTTCTATGGGACAAATGAGGAGAACCAAAAGGTATGGACAGGAAGTTTGACTCTCTTTGGAGAGGTCCATACAAAATCAAACATCGCAATGGAGAGAATAGTTTCTATCTCTCAAAGCTAGACAGTAACCCACTCCCCGCTTCCTATAGCGTAAAACACCTAAAGATATTCAAGAAGTAGAGCTTGCTCTCTTCTTTGTATAGTTTTCTTTCATTGTGTGTTTTCTTTTGTTTGTTGTGTGTTCCATTTCTTTTACTTTTGTTCACCCCCTAGTCACCCTTATTTTTGACTCTCTATAACCCAATGGATAGGCACATTAAAATATGGGATTCTCTACCCTTAAATTTCAATCAAAGATAGTCCCTAGAAAGAGCCAACTATTATCCTACAAATTGACAAGGGCAATTTGCAGGTAACTATACCAAAAAAAAAAAATTGGCCCCTAGGGAAGTTTGATAACATTCAAAATGGCCCAAAACTCCCTTTCAAAAAATCAAGTTGTTTCGGGACTTAGCCATTTTTGGCTTAATCCTTCGCAAAATTTTTGGTGTCAACATGACCCAGACTCACACCCTTTTACAACTCGGTACACCCATCATAATGTTGACACTCCTAAATTTGCACCCTTTTGCGCTAAAATTATCATGTCGACATACCAAAATCTGCACCTTTTGGCACTGAGATTTTCCTTGAAACATCTTTCGAAGTTGCACCCCCTTTTATCCTTTGGCTCCGAGATTGTTATGTCAACATCCCAAAACTTGTGCCAAGGCACATTTTCCCTCGTGTTGACACTCTCGAAACCACACGAAAGGAGGTTGGTGAGGTCATAAATGCCAATTTTTCTATAAATATGCACCTGACACCTGTCATTTTCACCAATTGAAAATTGGGAAAAGTATTTCCTCTGCACGTGTCAACCATCCCTGTTAGACCTTGCATGTCATTTTCGAGCTTGTGGACCCCACGTCATTCTTCGTATTTTACAAAATATGAGTAAGTGGTTCCTCCCCCCAGTTTTTGTTTTTATCTTGTTTGTGTTAAGTATTATGGTGTAAAAAGGATTAAAATCTAATAGAAAAATTCATAATATCCAACCAAGTGAGGACCCTTTTCTTCCCCTTCTAGATCTACAAATCTAGGAAGGCCCCTACCTTGAAGAAACCAAAAAACCCATCATTCTCTACTTTCTCGCCTTGATATTACCCTCTCCTCCTTGCCATTTGACAAATCCAAAAGAGAAGAGGAAGTGAAGAGGTCGATGTTTGCAAAAATCATCAAACTGCTAAAACCCTTTGGCACTAAAATTATCATGTCGACATCACCGAAGTTGTGCTTGGTGCACTTTATACCCATGTAGCACAAGCTTCTTCTGCGCACAACTAAAATAACACTTAGAGATTTTTGTGAGGCACAAGCGTAATTTCCACAACACCAACATAGCATGTTGTGTGTTTCAAACCCGCGCCACACACTTTACCCTTCGGCGCTGATTTTCCTTGCAACATGTTCTAAAGTTGCACCTTGGCACACTCTAAACTCATGCAACACAAACATTTTCTGCACCCATCCTAAGCATATTTTCCTAAGGCGCAGGTGTAACTTCCTTAACATCAACATAACACGTTATATGTTGCTAACCCATGCCATACACCTTATCCGTTAGAGCCAATAGCTGCATGTTGACACCCAGAAAAATGTTCCAAGCCATAAAGAGATCTTGCATCCTACTATGAGCTTGTTCCTTTTTGTCCTATGCCTTAAAATTACTCGTTCTTCCTTCTGCAAGCTAAAATTAACTATTTTCTCACACATTCGAAGGTGTCCTACAATTCTACAAGCTTCCATTATGAATAACATGATGGTTGATATGGCTTTTCCGTCTTGGACCTCCTTGATACTTCTTGCAGAACAACAACATCCATCCTTGAGCTCACATATGTCTTCATCAAGAAAGAAACCAACTAAAGCTAAAGCTAAATCTACACAGTCAGAGAAAGAGATGAATCAAAAATACCAGAAATTCATAATGCCTTACTCATATGCCGAGTGTAGCCTTGACATAAGAGACTCTGAGCTAGGTCATATTGACATGGATGATTTCTAGTGCAAGGACCACAAAGGTGAGTAAAGCGGTCCATAGATGAAAACTAGTAGGCAGCGGATTGCATTTCACAGCTTGGTTTTCCGGTGAATGCCATAAATAATGAGTTCATCATGCTTGTTGCCTGATGCTATAACAAGGACACTAGATGTGTTGAAGATAAATAGCACAAGGTAATCATCAACCTCACAACTAATCACTTTGAGATGATCTTATGCATTCCTTAAGC